>VZRU01001935.1:447931-493762 GCA_013398155.1 Pedionomus torquatus
CAGGAGGGGCGTCGTTCGGTGTTTATATCGGCTCGCCCCAGAGGCGGGAGCCGCCGGGCCCCTCTGTGGAGTATGTCGGTGCGCTCCAGGCAGGGAAACCTTGTCGCGGCCCTCCTCGGGGTGAGCCTTTCACAGTGCTCCCGTGCTTTCCCCCAAGAATTCTTCCCGTCCTCTGCACGTAAAGCATCTACAAAACTTGCAAAGTCTTCAGCACGGAGAGTGCTGTGCGTCCGTTCCTTTGTTGGTAACGAGTATGGGAGTGCTGATTCCGGGCTTCAAGTTGAGGGCTTACAAGCATCTTGTCTGATGCCAGCTCTGGGAGAAATGCCTCCTGACTGAAGAAGCTATTACCCTGTGCTGCAAATGAAACAGGGAGAATCAGCCATTGAATGTGACTGACGGGACTTCACTAATGCCTGTAGGGTGAGTTTTCCAACTCAGTCTAGCTTACGCCAGAAAGTACTGAAGTTGGTACTTCAAACGTGTTGTCTGCATAATATTTTCAGTTCTAGAAATTCACCTGACTGAAGGAAAAATGCACCAATGTTACTTGGGACATTTACTGAAGACCTGTGTGTTGGGAACGGCATGACTAGGGGGTTTTCAGTACTGAAATAGTGCAGTGACACTGCAAAATACAGAATGCTTCAGCAAGTTTTCCAGACTACCAAACAGGAGAAACGTTGCAAGAAGCTGATTGTCATGAAATGCCCAACGACCACAGTATCAAAAAGGGTCAGTGGAATTAGAGTTTCATTCATACCCTGAAGGGAGCTTACATGCCCAAAAAAGTTCAGAGGATTTAAGAAGCTGGACAGGAAGTAAGCAGCCCATACAAAAGCATCTCAGAGCTTTAGTGAACAGCTAGCTGAGCAGGGAGAGAAGAAATGAAATGGAGGAAGAGCTCCTCCTAGTGTAGTTTGCCTTTAAAAGTCTACTTGAGAATTCAGTCATGTCACAATTGAGGAAAAAACGTCTAATGGAAGGGAAAGGATGTCTATTGCTGCAGTTTAGTTTCAGTGGAAACAGGAGGGCATGATCATAGTATAACTCTGCCATAGACAGAGTGAAATAGGCAAATAGCTGTGCATCATCTTCATGTAACTTGAGAAAGTTAATATTATATATCTAGATGATAACCAGTGTTCACATATGCCTAGTCACCATCAGCATTCTCGAGCAGCAACACAGCAGGCAGTTCCACAGCTTCCATACCGTATGTTTGACTAGGACAGTAGTCAAATTCCTAGACACTAGGGAATCGGGGCACTTTGCAGCCAGCTCTGCTCTGTGACCTCGGTCAAGTACCAAAATGACAGGGTATCTGTTTTCCTTCTCAGTTTTAGTTTTACCTGTTTAGAGTATAAACAATGTAAGTGGCACTGGCCCAATAGACTTATGTGTCGGGCATGACACAGCAGAGAGCTGCTGTACTCTAAAGCCTTTAACTGCCCCTGGAACTCATAATGAGAAGGGATTAATAAAGCTAAGAAATGATTACTTTGTAAGAACTGAGCTTTACCACATTAATTTAAGAAGGTCTTTTAAACTAGGAGCACTGGAGCAAGACTTGCAGAAAGTCAAAGCATAACAGCAAACTAAATCTCATAGAAGAGTGCTCCAACAGTAAACACACCAAATACAATAAAAAGGGGAATGGTTATTAGCTTGCTGAGGGGCAAGCCAAAAGGGACAGAGTCTGATTTGAAGGGCACAGAATGAAATACTTCTCAGTTCTTATCTAAGTAAATACTCGGCAGTTAAGTAATTCTGCAAGCCTCCAGAATTGAAAAGCTAATGGCAAAATTTCTCCCTTCTGGAGCAAAATCCACGGAAAAGTTTCTTCCTCAAACCCAAGACAGCCTTTTGTGAGCATCTTCAGGTAATAGTTTCACATTCTGAAACATTTCATATCATTCACTTAATTACTAACACAGCATCAGCTCACTGATACTGACTACAGTCCTCAGGTTTATGACTATTTTCCAACTATTAATTCTTGCCTTTAAATTAGCAGTGTTCACCTGCCCCTGTGCAAGCGTCTCCCCAAAAGTCTTCACTCTGTAAGAAAAGAGCAACAGCTCTGACTCACAAGGGTAATCCAGATATTCAGAGCAATTCCCCCACCTTATGCTTGCTGACTAGCACCTAATTAGTCTAAATATATTCTTATTCCTTGGGGTTATCTACTTGATGCCTAACACATTCTTTAAAAAAAACCCCACCCATGTGCTTCTGAGACTGGAAAGTGATTATAGGCTGTGCTTTCCTGGAATTGAGATCCCCAGAGGTTCCTCGATAACAGTATACAAAGGAACCTCCAATGAAGTATTCTCTGGGTTGCTCTCTCCCTGAAAGAGACAGAGATTTACTTCCAAACCTTTGAGGTTCCCCCCATCTCAAACACGGGAATTTAAAGGATCTCACAAGGCGTCCTGCACCCTGGTTAAAAATGCTTTATTTTCCATGCTGTACATACCGGCACAGTTTTAGGAAAGCCACTTCACTTGAGACTTTCCCAGCTGCATCTGCTCCACAGATGGGGCAGAGGGAATGGAAACCATCTCTGTGTTGTTTCTACAAGCTACTCAGCACAACCTCGCTGTTACCATTGGCTATAATAAACAGAGGAACAACAACAGACCTGTGAAAAAATAGCCCATCTTCCCATTCTGAGTGATTCTCCCCCTCCCTTGGTCCTCTGAACAGTCTGCGGGTGAGATAAATGCTTCTCCCCAGGCAATTAACCTTTTTCTCCTGCTCAGGAAGGATTAAAACCAATTATAAAGAATCCTTCTCAGGTATTAGTGAGGACCTGTCTGACCACACAATTTACACACAGGAAAAAGCAGCTTTTCTCTTGGAACAGGCAGAAGGCGTTTCTCTGTTTTCTGCCTCTTCACACATGCTTCTGTGGGTTCAGAATTATCACCCCCAAAAGCATTTCAGAAATACTCAGCAGCAATGTAGAGTTTTTTAAAGAGAGCATCTATACCTTCTACCCTTTTGACAGAAAAGCAGACTAGCCACCTTAGCTGCTATTGCAGGCAGAAGGAGAGACCCACGTGCACATTACAGCTTTGAAAGATTCAGTTGCATTTGCTTTCTGACCAAATTACAGCAAACAAAATGAGAGACCTCAGGGATTATTCCACTTTTAGCCTGTACTCATCTAAGCAGATTGCCCTCCAAGATCAGCCTCCTACTTCATTTAGCTTTTTCTGGTTAAAGGGACAGCAGGATTCATTCAAGTCTTTGGGCCTTTTATATTTCTTCAAAGTTCTGTTAGATGAGAAGTCTCTGGCCTGGCAGAGTGACATCATAATAATCAATATGGTGCTGTTGTAACCACAGCAGATCTGTATGCGTTCATGCTGAACCCATTTTACGCCATGTAAAACAAATTTCCTCCTGCCTTTTGCCTAGTGATGTCTGAGTCATAGAATCATAGAATGGTTTGGGTTGGAAGGGACCTTAAAAATCATCTAGTTCCAACCCTCCTGCCATGGGCAGGGACATCTCCCACTAGAGCAGGTTGTTCAAAGCCCCATCCAGCCTGGCCTTCCCACTTTTGACACAAAATTTCACTCAACTTTCCCTGAGATGCAGAGGTGGACAAGGCATGACAAATATCATAGCAGTAGGCCCTTAGGAGCATTGGACGAAGCAGATACTATCTCACCGAGGTAATCCTTAGGTCCCTGCTGCAGCTTTTTGTTGCTAAAGCATGGGAAAATGTGCTACATACCCTATTACTCAGAAACTTGAGCTATATTTAGACTTCTGTGAAGCAGATCTGATTCACTGTGACCAGCTATGGAAACACAGTAGTTCAGTGGTTCCCCTTTGATCAGCCCAGTTCTCTGGGGACATGCAGATCCAGCGTGTCACCCTGTGATCCTTCGCAGCAGACAGCCTCTGCTGAGAACCTGCGGTTGGACTGGCAAAATCCAAGCACCTCACAGTGACACAGTGACCAGCAGAGGCAGCGCACTGTGTATCCCTTGCCATCACGCACCGAGTCAGACATCATGCAATTAGTACTGGTCATGCCTGCTCTTAGCAGTTACGGTAGGACACCTGTTGCTTTCAGGTACATCCCTCACTCCGTTTGTAGAGTTCTTCAGTGGAGAAATGAGACAAGGAGAGCCAGTGGACTTTTTTGAGAGATAGGGTTTGTTTTTTTTTCTCAGAAAACACCAGCAGAGAAGGGTAGATCCCAGACACTCATCTCCATGCAGTTGCCAGAAGTGGGGATGCCCCTGAAAAAAAGACAGACTCGTTTACATGCAATATCAAAAATACCCCTGATGTGACTATTTTAATTCAGTTCACCACTTGAGGAACATGTTCCAAATCAGTAATGGCAGTTAAAGTGTCTTGTTTTTTGGAAAAGAAGTCTTCACTTTGTGACGTTACAGATTAATTGCCCTGATAACCCAGCAGCCGAACTGAGCCCAGTGGCTCTTATTTCAAACAACAAACACACAGACCAGCAAGCAAACAAAGCCTGGAACGTCTCATTCGATGAATCATTTCAGTCTGGGGCCTTTGGCTCGTACATGCTTTTCATTCTATCTACTTCTTTTTAAAGTGATGAATGAGACCCCTATGGCTGAGACTACAAAGGAAACTGTTCCAGATATTCTCACCATCTTTCCCAGAAAATATCACTGCAGTGTTTCCAAAGGTGGCTGAGTGTTACAGAAGAGAGACTAAACCACCAAACCTGGGCAGAGAAAGCAGAGGAAGGTCTCCGCTCCCACGGTGTTTGTGTCTTACAGTTTTCTGCCTGGCCCTGAAAGGATGAGACATGTTCATGCCCTGCAATTGAATGTTGTTACTCTTACAAACCACCTACAAGGAACTCAGCAGTCTCAAACAAGATCAAACTAGAGACCCAGTGTCCTATGTCTTAGCAGTTTTTTAGCAAAAAGATTCAGGAGATCTCTTAGTGGATAATTTTAGAATAACTTACCCACAGAGGAAAGAAGTCATCAAATGAATTCTGTGGTGATTATTTTTTACCTTGAAGCATGATGCTTCTTATCCATTTTACTGGGATGAGCAGACAGCAGTGATATATTCAAATATCACCCCAGGACTCCACTACCGCAAACTCAATTACTGTAGAGTACCCAGGCAAGCATGTCTGCCATTCACTGTTTGGGCACTATGCCATAGCTATCATCACATTATCCTCACCCTACACTGACTACCCGTGACAAATTGATTTTACAGATTCATAACTATTTTTTAAAATCACTACAGCATATTATATTAAATGAACTGTGCAACAAATAAAGCCTATACTTCATTGAAGTAAAATGGAACATTTGTATGGCAAGAAGCTGAATGCACGATTAGCTGTTTGGCTGAACTGATGTCCTATTAATTGTCTGATAACTGAACTTTTGTCTCAGTGGTCTTCAGGATATAGGCTTATAAATCTGCAGGAAGCACCACAGTCAAATCCAATCCAGTCCAGTCACTGGAGGCATATTTTCCCAAACCTCAGGAGTTTTCACACCCAAGAGGGAAAAGGCATGAAATGAGAACACTCCCAGCCTTACAAAATGAAGTGCAGCATAAGGAAAGGTGCCTCTGAGCTGACAGGAGATGGAGCCCTCCAGCATTTGTCACTGCCTTTCCTGGTAGCTGTGCTGTCACAGCATCCGTGGGGACAGGTGTACCCTGGGCTGTGTGACTCAACAGCCTTATGGTACCAAGCGTTCAATTTAGCTGGCTCTTGTTCAGCTTCCACTGGGAGCTGCATGTTTCCATCACCTCTCAGCAGGGACTCACCAACTCACATGTGAAGGTCAAATGATTTCTAAAAGCCTCTCATTTGAGCTGGCTTGGTTTTAGGGCTTCCAGCTTGAAATACTTTCAGCCCCAGGGGTGCACAGCTGCCATGCTTTTGACGGGAGCCATCTGAAGAAAATCAGGATAGAGATGTCCCAAACTGGTAAAACCTTAGTCAGTTTAAATCTGTGGTCACATCTTGAATAATAAGATCAGGAATGTAGACAAGCCATCAGGGCTCGGAAATGGGCAGATGACCATGAGACCTGTGTGTCTTAAATCTCAATGTTATGTTTAAAACAAATACTCTTTAAATATATCACCCAGCTTCCTTCTTACATTGGTGAGGATCCAGAATAATTCCAGTGAAATGTGTAAAATTACCCAAAGCAAGACTAAGAACAGAATTTGTTTTATGGATATTAAAAATATGGACCAAAACCACACAATTTTGACTGTTTCTTTTTCTCTGCCTTTAATCTGACAGGGAGAAAAAGAAGAGGCTGGGAGAATGAATGAATGTCAGATGTGAAGAAAATCTTTGGGCTTTCAATTTCCTATTATAAAGCAGGACTAGAATAGTAAAAAAGCAGCAGAGGTCAGGAATGAGATACAGTGAAAAAAAGCAGTGTGTGCACTCTTATTCCAGGGATAATGGTCTCAATCTGCTGTGTATGAAAAGAGACACTGGGAGAGAAAGGCCAGAAATAGCAGAAGGTTTTAGAGGGCATGGGAGGGATACTGTTATTTGTACTAGATCTACGTATGGTTCAGCCTGAGGTTTTGTAGCTGTAATTCTCAGAGCCTGGCATCTGCCACCCTGCACCGCAGTCTCTTACCTAAACCACACAGCAAGTGCACATGCCCTGCTTTGCCATCAGGGAGGAGTCAGAAGAAGAACAATTCTGGAGCCACCCCAGAAGCCAAGACCTCTGTCTCCATCCCAGAGTGCCTGAGGAGGGCAGATGTTTGGTTTCTGTTGGATTAAGCTTTTGGCTGGAGATTAAGCTTTGTTGTGGGTTAGCTGCTGATCTTAACTGGATAGCTTTCCTACATATCTGCCAAAAATGCCCAGAGTAACACATTGGCTCCTTTCATGCAGTCTGTCAACAAACGAAGTCAACACATAACATAAAAACTACATATTTTAAAAGCAATGGAAAAAAAATAGATTGGGATGGGCCTGAATTCCCCCAGTCTCTTCTCCCCACTGCTAACTTCCCCTGCTTACCAGTGCCTATGTTCCCTCTGCTGCCTGATAAAATTGCTGCCACCATGTCAGCCACAAAACTCTGTACATTGAGGGAGTCCACGAAGAGCTCACATTACATAACATACATTACATACACATGTATTGCTCACATACGCCAAGAAGGGAGGACTGATGATTTGAGTAAAATTACATTTATTGCTGCCTTGCTTCTATAACTATGAATAACTGAATAACTATGCTCTAGGCATACCCCTCAGAAACTCATTTACTGGCAAGCCTGAAAAAGGTTAGATGTAGATCCAAGCGTCATGGCCAAATGGGGCATTCATATCTGGTCTTCTGACTGGGGGAGCTCAGAGAAACACCATGGACTCCTTGTTCCTTTAGGTGATGCACAGTGATGTCCTGAACCCCAAGTCCTGTGGGGCTGGCTACCCCAGTGCTGCTGATCTCTAGCAAGGGGGTGGGCAGCATGCCAGGAAAGCACATCCTAAACCATCCTTTTATCATTGCTAAATTTACTCCCCTGCAAGGGGACTACAGCACATGGCAGCTCTTTGCAGGGTAAAGAGAGAAATCAGGACTATTTGTAACATCACTGTAAGGGCTCTTTAATATATATGCAGCTTCTCATGTGATCAGTGCTTTATCTAACCATAGCTTCTACATTCAATCACACAAATGCTTCCCGATATTTACTGTTCCTGGCACCATCAAACTGTGTGCATGAGGGTGAGGGAAACATGGTGGGGCCGTTCATGTTGGAAGGCCAGCTACAATGCGAATCTACACTGATGCTCCATATGGCTCTACAGGTTTTGGGGTGCATGCCTCCTAAAACCAGCTCATGGTGCAGGTTTTAGCACTTGGCATAATTCCTGGTTTCCTTGGTTAATGTTTGCTTCTTCCTTAGGAAAGAAAATTTGAAGCAGCTTTTTCTGAGGAAGGATTTAGTAATAAGTGAGGTCCACGTTCCCCTTGGTTGTCATCTGGTGCTGTTACTTATTTCAGCATCCAATGAGCATAAAACATTCTCTTTGTGATTTAGCAGCATTTTGCACTGAGCCTGTGAGCTGTGGGTGACTGAGTGAGACATGGAACAATGGAGAAATTAGTAGGGACCAAGGATGCTACTTTATTCTTTTTTTCTTTTTTCTTTTTTTTTTCAGGAACTGGGATGGGAAGGCCCATGTCTGTGCTGGTGTGTGCTTTTGCCTTGCAAGCAGGCAGGCTACACCCACATTCCCTGAGAGCCTGGCATCTGCCATCCCACGTCACTAGGATAGTCCAACATCCCCACCCACCGGAGCCTGGGGATTCACCACCTGCCTGCACTGGGCCAGGAGGGTGCCAGAGGGGTCTCCTCTGAGCTTTCTGAGCACTGCAGCTGTGTGCTGGCGTCCTGCAGTGCCTGTAGCTGTACTTGAATTTTACTGGTAGTTACTGATAGTGTCAGGACTGGATTCTAGAGGGGCTGGTGTCAAGGTTTGGATTCCTAAAACTTGCAGGATTGAAAATTTCCATTCTAGCAGGGATTCTTCAGTCTTAATCCTTCAATATACAAAGCAGATAAATTAACAGTTGTGCAGGATTGGGAGTAGAAGAGGCAGCTTCTTTGTAAAACCCCATTACATCCCTGGCTTGTAAAACCCAGATACATCTCTGGCTTGTCATTGTGTACAGCGGGGACCCCGTGAGGAGTTTTTGTTGCATCTTTGGGCATAATTCTCTCCCTTGCAAGGTCTTCTGTGCTGGCCATCTGATGATTATCTTGGCCAAGATAACAGCATTTAACAAACATCATACTGTTACAAAGTGCCCGTTTCTGCCTGCCTTTACAGAGGCAGGCAGTTTTCCCCACAGGAACAACCTTTTTACAGTTGAATGAGTAAGCACTGCTCCTCTGCTCAGGCTCAGGTCCGATACTCAAGCTGCAAGGTGTTGCAGCACCACGAGCTATTTGATCAACTGCTATTATTATGATAAAAGCTATCCGTGTAGGTAAAATCTCTCTTGGGAGCAGCATTTCTGCTGACTCCATATAGAAGGATTGGCAGAACTCCCTGTGCTTTACAGATATTTTTTTGCTGGAAACAGAAAAATCCCCCTGCGGGGCCATAGAGCCAGGCCCCTAAAGCCCTTGACCCCAAATGTGTAATCTCCCTGGAGACCAAATGTACATGAAGAAATATAATCTTCTTGAAGCATCTGCTGTCTGCATTGTGTTAAAATATGACTGAGACGCAACTGTCAAATCTTCAGGTCACTCACTGCAGAATCCTTTAAAGAGCAATAAACCCCCCTGACCCGATCTGAAAGGAGCTCTTGCACACAGAAGGATCTCTCTGTATTGCTTTAAGGAGGGTTATTTTACCACAGCTGCAGCCTGAGAGGTTTCTGTGGCATCCAACAGACATTTCACCTGCTTTTGTGCCCTGGGAAAGCAATAGCACGCAGCAGATGGGAAATGGAGCTGAGTTTTGGGAAGTCACTGTAATGACACCACATGCAAATCTCTCACCCGCAGGGACCTGCATGGGGCATGAGCTGTGCTCAGGGAGCCAGGGAGAGATTTCCTGCTCCCACAGGGACAGGAGCTCAGGCAGAACATTCGGCAGGGAAGCCTGAGAGGGCTGCCTTTGGAAATGGATCAGTCCGACAGATCAGCTTTCCCACTGGGGTGAAAGGGAAGGAGAGGTGTCTGTTATCAAGGAAGACACAGAGAAAAGGGGTGTCTGCTGTTTTTTATTTTATTTTTTAAATTTCTTCATACAATTTTTGAGCTAGTCAGAAGATTTGGTCTCTGCTCTGAAGACGTAGGTGCAGGGAGTAGGAAAAAGTGAGAGCTTAAATGCAGAACTAGCAAGGAAAGAGCACTGAAGTGGCTTGTCAGTGATACTCTGATCTGCTGTTGTTTCAGTTTTCTCTATTTTTTTTCAACAGTGTAAAGTTGCCTCCTTGACATCTGCCCTGCCCTTGCTCTTGGTCTCCCCATCCCCGACTTCTCCCTTTAACGCTGGTGTCCTTGTTTCCCCTTTTGTAGAACCCTTTCACTATGCAAGGATTAGTATCTCTCTCACTCAAAAATATGTGAAACAGATACGCAGATGATTTCATTTGCTGGGTTTTGCAGGGATGCCGAGACAGACTGGCATGGACAGAAGGGTATGTTCTTGCAGGTCAGCTGAAGAAAACATCTTGTGTACAGGATGAGTAAGGGGGAAACAGGCATACAGAACTTCAGCACCAGCCCGGCAGGGAGACTTCAGGGATGGGGATGAGGTCGTAAGACATAAAGGCCAGGCCAATAAAGAAGAGCAGGACAGAAGGCTGAAGATGTCTTTGCCTCCCCATTTGTCAGGTGTCTGCCAGGGAGAAAGGATGAGAGCAGGGAAAGTGAGAAGCAAAAGGGGAGCAGAAGTCCACCTTGGCTGTGGGTTACTGGCTATGGGTCACTGGTAACTCATTCAGGAAGAGATGCCAGAGAAACTGAGAAAAATGCAGGTGTGGAGAGATGGTGACAAGCTAGGAGGGAGGCAGAGGTCTGAGACAGGAGGAGGTCACAGCAGTAAAAGCTGTGTAACTGGATGGAAACACCCAGATGGGGGACATAGAGGAACTGAGCAGGAATTCCCAAATAGGAGGGGGGACAACAGAGAGGCCATGAGAAGGTGACCATGAAGAGCTGGAGATGACACTGTTGTAGAGCCCCAGCCAAGGAAAGGTTGTCAGGCGGCAAGGATTAAGTTGCCAGGTCCAAACCATGAAGCTGAGATGAACCCCAAAGCCCTTACGTGCAATAATACCTTGCCAGAAGGTAGTTGGTGAGACAGAAAGGAAGGACAGGAATGAGGTGATTGAAGATAAAGCAGAGAAATATGGTTTAATGGACCATAGATGGTGGCAGCCAAGGCCATGTACAGCCATAAGGTCACAGGAAGCCTTACTGGGGCACAGTGTAGTTGCAACACCACCTTCACCACCAGCATCATGCTAGGTATATGCCTGGCTCTTGCCCGGAGACCAGTAGGCAGGACAACTGTAGCCTATGCTGGGCATTTGGAGATGTTCATGCTGCCCTCAGCAGTCATGCAGCGCAAAGCTTCATCAAGCACAGTGCGGAGGGCCATGCTGCCTTTATTGCGAGATCAAAGGGCAGCTGTGCTTTGTCAGCACTCAACCAAAATTTGTCAACCAAAATATAATTACCATGCTGACTCCAGTCAGCCTCTGCTGTGGAGCCAGATGGCTATCCAATAACTCTAAAAATTTGTTTTGCTAGAGTGTGCCAACAGCCAGCTAACATGGATACCCATGTGTCATCTGCAGAGGAGTCCTTGGGAGGAGGCTCCTAGTGTGCCACAATCCATGCTCCCTTCCACTGGTGCTGCTGGCGTGCTCAGGTCATCAGCAGGGATCTGCTATCCTTTGTGATGTTGAGAGACAAGGCTGGACAGAAAGAGGCAACAGAAGTGGCTCATGGACATTCTGGCCAAGCTGTTTTATTAGTGGAACAGAGCTGAGATGTTTACTCTTATCTTCAAAGATTTCAAGAGACTTTAATGCTTGGTATGATATGGCATGACAGCACTTACAGGCCCTGCTAGGGACAGGCTCCCATCAATGTTATAACAAAAAGACAAGTCCTAGCCTGGAGAATTTGCAGCATGACCAATATTAGAGATGGCAGATAGGCAGTAGTCACCAACAGATGGAGCAGAAAAGAACAGGACGCCGAAGATCAGCATAACAGCCTGGGTGGGAGGAAGTACTTTTGGTTGATGCTTTACTTGAGGAAGGGGAGTGGATTGGTCTGACTCAGGTTGGGCACACACTGCTCTCCTTAGCAATAAGAGAGTGCAGACAGAGGGCAAGGCAAACCCTGGTGAAGACATCAGAAGGTCCCCAAGGTGGTAACTCCCCCTTTTTTAAAAAAATGGAACAAGATAGTATGGCATGTTTGCCTTAGACATTGATCTGATTTTAAAAAACTTATGTAAAACACATTTGAAAAAAATGGGCCTAACCCCCCTTTCTGAGCTGAGCACTTGTCAATAAAAGGCTTTAAACCACTGCCAGATCAGATTGAAGCCTTCCCATGCACCAGAGCACGCAGACACAGCTTGCAAGGTCAGGAGCTGTCAACTCAGATATTGATCTGCCTCATGTGTTTGCAGAGCTTCATTTTGGATCTTCTCTGGATCTCATATGCTGAAGAAAGTGGCAGTGAGTGGGCCCAGACTGCTGTTGGCAGCTAAGCAGGTGGTGGCTTTTACTTGCCAGTAGAAGTTATGATGCAATCAGTGGCGCAGCATGGAGGCCATCCACTATGTTTATGCATTTAAAGACACACACTTGCTATGTGTATATGCATTTATATGAAGGATCAGTTGAAATGATGCATTATTCCACATACATTGAAATCAGAGCAGCTCTTTGCTGTATTTAGTCCTGAAAGTCTATTATGTACCACTGTGTGGATGTTACGGCACCATAATTGCAAATTTGCTGCTATATTTGTGTCTGAAGGCAAGGGTGTAAAATATTTTCTGCTTTGAGTTTCCAAAGCACTGAAAACTGCAGCTGTTGCAGGCTTTAATGGGAGCTACAGCTCATCAGCAAATCAGCCATTTGTTTTAAACTGGCAAAGGTGGGGTTCATATAGGAAGCTTGGGGTATCTGGGAACATGGCATGGACTTGCAGCGGAGGTAAGGCGTGGAGAGGGACAAGCTACCAAAGGAACTGATGGAGAAACAGAAGCAATAGGAAGAGCTGTGGCATCACATGAATGCTCTGACAACAGAAGCAGCAACACAGATAAGCTCAGCAGTAACTGCAACAACACGAGCTGGTAGAGCAGATGGTCACCTCAGTTTAGCCTCTAACATGGCTTGTTGCCCCTAGCAATATTTACCCACAAGTACTCTACTGATGGAGATGGGATTATATAGTGAACAGAGGGAAATCAGTCCTATTTTGTATCAGACAGAACTGTGCTGCCTATCAGCTCTTCCCTTCATGTGCTGGCTTTGACTTAGGCAGATGGAGTGATGTGATGATGCACAAAACCATTTCTAGGACAGCTTTAGATGGCAGAGACTAGGTAGCACTTACACAGTTCCCCAGCTTGCTTGGAACTTTATTAACTCACTCCTCAAATCTGGAAACGTGGTGAACAGGTAAAATGTTATACTCCTTTTCCCAGGTGTGAAATGGCCTGGGAGCTCTCAGGACACTTCCATCAGCTCCTGATCAGAGCTGTCTGGGGTTAATCCCAATTTACTTCAAGGCCTGAAGTCAGAATTATTTTATTGGTTTGCAAAAAGCACTTACGGATGCTTCAGTGAAAACTGAAAAAAGAAAGGCAAATGTTGTTATTCTCATCCCCAAAACACTAGGTAAAGAACCATACCGACATATCAATACAGGTATGTCACAAAAGGAATTAACCACACAAATTCTGCATTGGAAAATGTCCCACATTTGAAAGACCAGAGACCTACAAGCACTATGCATATCTCAACTCATGTGTTTAATAAATATTGTCTCAACTGCATGTGCTTATTTATTTTTATTAAAAAGCAAATAGCTTGTATTTCCTTCTCTTTCTTCTTCGTTATAGCATCAAAGCAGGACAGCATGCCACACAATAGTATAAATAAACAGCATCACCAGATACTTAAGGGTCTTTAGCTCCTAAATTGACTAAAGCATAAATACAAACTGACGTCAAGCATTTGGGATTACTATTTAAAAATTGCTACTTTCTGAGACACTAATGAAGGCCATTCACATCAGAAAATCCCATGGCTACTAACGGAGGAGTGAGTATCCCAGACTCCAGAGTAAAGAGTGAAGGAAATGGTCTTCTTCTGTCAAAATAAAACAACCTGCCAGATTGCTTTAGACCTGCGAGAAGTCCCAAACACAGAGAATATGGAAGAGCTGCTTCCAGCCTGTCCAGCTCTCAAAGATTTGGGAATGCAGACATCACCATAAGTCCTCACTCTGCCTCCATTATGAGCGGCTCTCGTACCACCCCCTCCACTTATCACAGTTGGTGTATGGTGGAAGCTGGTCCTGGCTGTGCACTGGAGCTGCACAGCACACCTCGTGCAATGCAATCTGCTTGTGTGTGCTGCTGATGACCTGCTCCAAGGCTGTGACAACTCACCTTCCACATTTGGTCTCTGGGGCCTTGGTTAAATGTCTGAAGCTTTAAACAAAATGCTCTCCAGTGAGACCATAAGCAGTGAAGTTTATATGGTACCTCAGTCTTTCTTCCTCTTTAGCCTGACAAGTGTTTCTACTGGAACCCACGGACTTAAGAGTCATTTATAAGGCAAAATGCATTTCTGAGTAGGTGGTTATACTAATTAAGGTGCTGGAAGTGGCACGGCCACATGGCAGCACACTCTGTGGGCCAGGGTGTTTCGCTCCTCAGCATGATGAACATAGCAGGATGGGAGCACAACACTGTATGGCTTCTAGCACTTACACTGGCTTAATGAGCAGTAGCTTGCATATCTTTAGGTGACGTGTTTTTCCACGAAGATGTAAGTCAGGAATAACCTAGAAAAAAAAGGAGGACTAGAGATTTTTAACATCCCTTCTGCTTCAGAGTAAGTTTCAGGCAATGGTATTCTTTGCGGCAAGCAGACAATGTTTGCATTTCCACAGGTAATAAAGACTTGAAAGGGAAAGTGCAGTTTTCTGTTTGAATCTGTGGTGCCTTTGGACACAAACTAACCCATGCACCCCCAGCCCCTCGCTAGGACTGCTGTCAACACAGCACTTCTTCCTTTGCCATCTGTGCTAGCTGCCCAGGGGACAAAAGCAAAGCAAGTACTGGAGACACCACCTGCTTCTGTGACTTCCCTCTAGGTCCCAAAGCAGTAAACCAAGTGGCCAAACCTGTGACGGAGCAAATACAAATCCACTGTCATGCCTGTAGATGTCCCAGTGATAACAAGCCTGAAGCCCAGAGATGGACAGCTCTTAAAATCAAAGTTCCCTGCTCAAGTGGAGACTACCTCTTAAAACCTTGAGTGGCACCAAGGTCTCCAGGCAGCAGCAGGGCTTGGTCCATTCTCTGGGCAGTAGGTGGAAGGAAGGTAGGGAAGGTCCCTTCCCCAGGAGCTGGATAAGGATACTCCAAGGGCAGTAAGGGAAGGCAGGTGCAGGTAGAGGCCATTTGCCAAACAAGGATAACGCTTCTGTGTTCTTTCACCAGCTCTGTCATCCTGCTCGGTAAGCAGGTGCCAAAGCAACTGGGCAAGGGGACACACAGTGGAACAGCTTCTGATTTAGCAGGGGCTGCACCAGGAGAGAGACTTCCTTCTGCAACAAGGGATGGATCACAGAGGGATTCAGTAGCTGCTGATGTGCCAGAAGAAAGGGGAAAAGAGTAGTTTCCTTCTCAGGTGGTTCAGCTGCAATGTGCAGGCAGAAGAACTGAAGCAAAGAACTCACATCTGCAGTCCTTCCCCTTGAATACAGGGCACACTGCACATATTCATGACCCAGTATAAACTACAATAGAAAAACATTTGGGTTTAGTTCATGTCTTAGTGGTGGCTCGTGTTTTATTCATAGTACAGAAAGGGCAGAAGTTCCCCTGAATGAAGAAATCCCCTTTTTTTTCTGCGCAGGTTTCAGAAAACCAGTCAGCAGCAGAGATGCTAACTGAACTCAGGAGGACTGCAGCCACCCGCTTCCTAATTCTCAAAGCAGTTAAAGCGCTGCAGTCTTTTTACCTTTTATAGTCACAGGACTACTCAAGCAAAACCTCGATTGGATTATTCTGCTTTAATTACAAAATGCACTCAGACCAAAGGCGCAATAGTACCTTGTACATATGTACACATTTCTCTCAATTATAACACCAAAGACCAAAACACAGTCTGGTCCTGCTGTAAATCAACCTCTTCCCTCTGGCAAGATCTGTGGAGCATGAACAGACATCACAGTAATGCTTGAACTGTCTCCTGTGTGCAGGACGCCAGACTCTGTATTTTATCATGTACTCTGAAAGCTTTTAGGGTGGACCGCATAGAAAAGAAGCGAGAGAAGCATGAGAAGGGAGGCAAAACTGGAACCTCGGGGTAATTGGAGCCCATATCCCACCACCCNAAAAAAAAAAGGCAGCAATGGACAACTGTGTCCTGCTGCAGTTAGGACAAGGGAGATAAATCACAAGATTTCTTTATTGCTGGTGAACTCAAAACAGGCAACTTTAATCTACCGAGGAAGATATACATACAAACATATGTTAGGCCTTGTGCGTTTTTTTCTTCTTAATGTAAATGTCTCTACAACTTCAATCCAGCTCCCGAGCTCTTGCTGAGCTGCCACTGAGACCCGAATAATGTGCTCCGGGCACTTCTGTAAGACATTGTAAGAAGCATCACACGTATTAAAAAGGGAGACTTTGCAGAAAAGACAACACTTTGATTGTAGCCATGTTGCTCAGAAAGAAGTCTGGCTATTCCTGCTGCATTAGGTACACGGTATTTTGTATAATTATTTTAATTGATTTAAGAATTTGCTGGGTCCTTTTCTGTTTCTGGTGTGCAAGCTGCAAGTAAAGTGCACTTCTGGGTGTAAATTACCACTCTACAGGGATGCAATAGCTGGTAGTAGCTCTCAGACATCAGTGGAAAGCAGACTATACTAGCTGTTACAGTGGCACAGGCAATAAAGATAATGGAGTAAGATACTGGATGCTGCTGGGAGACTCCTCCTGTCATGGTTCCAGCTGGGATGGGGTTAACTTTCTTACTAGCAGCTGGTGTAGTGCATTTGGGATGAGAAATACTGTTGGTAGCACACTGGTGGTTTTAGGTTGTTGCTGAGTAGTCAAGGGCTCTTTCTGCTCCTCCCACTGCCCCACCAGTGAGCAGGATGGGGGTGCACAGAGTTGTGAGGGTACACAGCTGGGGCCACCAAAGGGATGTTCCATGCCATGTGACATCACGCTCAGCAATATAAAGCTGGGGGAAGAAGAAGGAAGGAGGGAGGGGGATGTTTGAAGTGATGGTGTCTTCCCAAGTAACTTTTACACGTGATGGAGCCCTGCTTTCCTGGCAGTGGCTGAGCACCTGCCTGCCCATGGGAAGCAGAGAATGAATTCCTTGTTTTGCTCTGCTTGCATGCATGGATTTTGCTCTACCTACTAAGCTGTCCTTATCTCAACCCATGAGGTTTTTCTTCCCCTACTTTTACCTTTCCAATTCTCTCCCCCATCCCAGCTGAGGGGAGTGAACGAGTGGCTGCATGGTCCTAGTTACTGTCTGAAGTTAAACCATTACACCTCCATAATTTGAGCACCTAAATATTGCAACACAGAGCAAAACCAGTGTCATTTAGTGTGGAGCTTCTAAAGTCAAGATGGGTGACTGTGAGTGTGCACCAGCCACTCCTCCCCCAGCCCCAGCTGCAGCTGGGAGTCACCAAACCATGTTGCTAACTCCTTTTACCTTTTTCAAGAGCTTTCTAACAGCTAAGGAGAAAGCAGGGATCCTGAGGATGTTTCTGTGTAGGCAGGGGTGATACAGGAAGCAGGCCGACCCCACAATTAAGCTATGCTGTGAGAGGATGATGCGACTTTAGACACTGTGTTTAGTGACCCTGACAGAACTGGGGCCAAAATGGGGAGATCCCAACTCTCACTTGCAACTTGCAATTTCTTGTTCTGGTCCATTAGAGTCCATCTACATTATCCCACATACAAATCTCATCTCTTTTTCCCCATGTGCAGTGTCAGGTGACTATTTTGCCTGGGTCTACATGGCCAAGACTATTAAGGCTGATAAACCACATACCGTTCCTCTGATTTCATAATACTGGCATCACGGCATGAAAAAAAAACATAAAAGAATAGTTTGTTCAGAGTTTCTTCTTCTCTTTTAATTTAATGAGCTATAAAAAGGGAACTCTAAATACCCACCTAAGTATTCTGGGTGCTTCAGGAGACATTACATACCCCAGGGCAGATTTGATGAACTCCTTGCCGCTAGTGTTTTTGCATGCCCATTGCCAGCAACGGATGCCATGTGAAAAGGGGGAGGAATAAAATAATTGCACTCTGTGTGATACAAAAAGGATTAACACTGCCTTCATAAGAGCAGAACTAATAAGCCAGGAGTGCTTTTCCCTTCAGGAATGAATGCCTGAGGGCAAGGAGCAGCTTCTCAGCTGAGCACTCCCCACCAGAGACTGGTGACACACAGAAATAGCCCAGCCATTTCCAATACAAGAGTGGAATCCCACAACCATACCAACATGTTTGCATTTCAAGCCAAACTGATCCCCAGTGCAGCTCTGTTGGCTATCACAGAACACTTGAAATTACTCTGGTCCTGCAGGGCAACTAAAGCAAACCTCCCCCATAAACTAGTTAGGGGTGAGATAGATCAGACAGCTGGAAGCTCCATGTTAAAAGCTTCAAAAGCTAAGACTTGCCACAATGAATTATGAACCTGCGGCTGCCACTGTCAAGCACTTTCCCTGCACTACAACTTCCCCTATACTTCCCAAGTGTCCCCAGTATGTTAAAATCATACAGTGGAGGGCCATGAAGATGATTACAGGGATGGAGCACCTCTCCTGTGAGGACAGGCTGAGAGAGCTGGGGCTGTTCAGCCTGGAAAAGAGAAGGCTCCGGGGAGACCTTCTAGCAGCCTGCCAGTATCCAAAGGGAGCCTACAGGAGAGCAGGAGAGGGACTCTTTGTCAGGAAGTGTAGTGATAGGACAAGGGGTAATGGTTTTAAACTGGAAGAGGGGAGATTTAGATTGGATATTAGGAAGAAATTCTTTCCTGCGAGGGTGGTGAGGCATTGGAACAGGTTGCCCAGAGAAGTTGTGGCTGCCCCATCCCTGGAAGTGTTCAAGGCCAGGCTGGATGGGGCTTTGAGCAACCTGCTCCAGTGGGAGGGAGGTTGGAACTTGATCTTTAAGGTCCTTTCCAACTCTAATCATTCTATAATAAAATTTCAAACTGCCTTTTTTTTTTTTTTTTTTTAATAACTAATGAGGCAGCATGGTGTATCTCTTGCTGCCTCCAGTTACTGTTATGATAATGCGGCTGTGGTTTCTTAAAACAGAGCTTGGTGAGAAAAAGTAAATCCTCTTGATACACTGAGGAAAACACTGGGTGGAACTGAGCCAAGACCTGCCAGTGGGGAAGGCAGGCAAGAGTCAGTGCCAGAGGAACGCATCTTGGATACCGTGTTAGCCACATGCTATCTGACCTCCAAATACAATGGGTTGCAGCCAGACTAAGTCATCAACATCACCAGAAACAGAGGAATCCCTGGAAAGGAAGGCAGAAAACTCTTGTGGTCTGTACAGTCTCTACAAGGTTTGCACAGCTGAGATCGGAGCTGGAATCTCTAGCAGACCCTCAAGACAAGTCTGCTTTGGGGGAACAGAGGAGATGGGAAGACTTACGCTATTTCTTGAGCCTTTTGCCAAGATTCAGATTGCACAGATTATGGTAAAATTCACTCGGCAAAAAAGGCCTTTATTTAAAAGAAAGAAAAAAAAAAAAAAAAAAAAAAAAAAAAAGGAAAAGGTTTCTAATGAGTATCAGGACTGAGATTTCAAAAAGTACAAGATCTGTATAAATTCATCAAGATGTCCAGCACCAGATTATTTCACGGTGCAGCAAAGAACCTGGGGAGAAGCCAACGGACCTCGCAAGGGGAACACCATCTACCTCCCCAGCAGACTGCCAGTCTTAGGTTCTTCTCAACAGCAGATGGATTTTCCTTGTTCCTGCAGCATCTCAGGTCCCACAGGAGGTATTGGTTGCAAGCAAGCACCTGAATATTGCCTAATGGAGTAAGCCAATCACTAACTTAGCTGGCGTGTCCATGCCCATCCACTAATGAGGTTTTGTTTTCTTTTCATATGCATTTCCACCATAGCATTCTTTTTCTTCTTTCTCCACATAAAAGTGTAAGCAAAAGGACTGCTTTCATCTGTAATAAGTTAAAATCGGAAACAACCTAACTAACAAGTAACTGATATTGGTCCTTGGAGCCCAAAGAGTAAAATCCATAGAAAATCTATTGGTTCCACTTTTTTTTTCTGGTATATCCCATGCACACCTCCATTAGAAAAATGGGGTTTACGGATCTTATCATACAGCAAGGAGCAGTACCTGACAGCCAGAGCTGACAGTTCATGGTAGAGGTCTAGGCTCTCTTAAATTGCTAAGCAAGGTTCCGAGTCACTCACTGCTCAATCAGTCTTCACATGGCCATTGGCCAAGGCCACAGGGACAGTGGGGGCCCCCGGCTCAGCAGTCTCATCAAATCGTAAGCGCAGGGTGTTTCTGATCACCAGCTGCTCCATGATAAAAGAAGCACAAAACCACGGGATGGCATATTCCAGGGTGATCAGGCCCATGAAGTCAAAATCGAACTGGGAATAGTCCCATGGGCAGGCATTGAACTGGCGCAGGATGAGCCCGGTGGTGAACTCCCAGAGGTATGTCCAAAGGGTATAAATGAAGCAGCGCACTACAATGTTACACTTGTCTTTGAGATACAAATACATCTTCTCCACAATGAGGATGGAGGTGCCATAGATGAAGAGCGCCCACACGCTGGTAACACCTGGAAACTTCCAGTTAAAGTTGACCACAAACTCCCAGGCAGCTGTGAACATCACCTCACAGAAATAGCCATGGATGGCATAGAGGTACCATCGGGAGAAAGCGGTCAGAGGTTCTGCCGCAGCCATTCTTCTGCACACACCCCAGTAGGCACTCTGAAACGAAGAGAGAGAGGAAGAGACGTCAACGTGGATGTTGCAAGTCTTTATCCCCCAGATGGCAATGCACACAAACATCCACAAAGGACGGAGCTGAGAAATAAGTGAATTTTCAGTTGGCTCATTTTTACCACTGCAAACTTTAAGTCCTAGGGTAAGGTGGCACCTTACTGGGCTCTGACTTCAGAATGGGCCCAGATGTCGTATACTGCTCTGCCCAAGAAGCAGGACGCAGCTGTTATAGCATCAGTGGTGAAGAGGGAGCTGACAGGTACAAGGTCTTTGCCAAGGATGAGGCTGCTAAAGAACCTAATGGTTACAAGTCAGTAGAAAAATACAGAGAGCTCACAAGCAGCACATATGACCTTTTTGCTCTTTTCAAGAAACAGCGCTGTACCCTGCTTTTCTGATTCTAATATGGAAGAGACTAGATGAACACAGCATTGAAAACCAGGGCCCTTCCAGCTGTCACCTACAGCCTCCACACACGAAATACTCACTGTAGTGAAAAACTGAGCATTTTCTACAGAAAAGCTACCGAAAGGGAAATGGAAGAGAAAGTTTCAGAGGTTTTACACTTCCAGACACCACACCTTGCACCCGTTATTCAGCTGAACTGTCACTTCTCTTAAAGAATTCATGCATTGTGTAGCTAGGATTTAGAAAATAATTTTCTTATGGTGTCAGACTGCCTGATCCCAATTGAAAAAGAACAAGACAGCCATTGAAATCCATTCAGATTTGGCTTCAGAACAGCAAAACACAAAGGAGGAGAATAAAAAGGAACAGCTGAGCATAGAGAGGTGGTTAGTCACAACAGACAGGAAGTGAGAACAAATGCTAATTGTCTCTATGGGAAGAAAGTTGGTGAAGACGTTTTAAAAGGGCACAATTTGCTTATCACTGAACTGTTTTGGCAAAATTAGTTTTTACAGTTTTTGTAGAGATTTACAAGGTCCTAAGCACTGCTCTGCCATGCTACAGTCAAGCTCAAATGTCAAGCTCATTATAAGTGTAATTTTATTGAAGCCTTACAGATTTACACCACAGGGTGAATTTGACCTCTTTCATTCTTAGAAACTTACTCTTTCGAGTTGCACTTCTCTTGACTCTTCATCGGGCACTATTTAATTCCTTTGCTCTGCACTTGTCAGCTCTGTGGCACAAGGTGCTAGGAAAAGACCACACCAGTGTTACGTGCAGTCAATGCCAATGCCATCTGGAAATAGACTGTTCTTGCCCTGCCTTGGAAACGTGGTGCCTCTCCAAGCAAAGTATTAACATGCGGTATGACTGAAATTCTGATAGAAGATGAGAGAATAGAAATGCTTATAAGGAAGAAGGAAAACTCTAATAATGAACATAGAGAATATATGCAGAATATTCATGGGGGAATATCAAAACTGGAAAGGACAGAGCTGCATCCATGACTATTCACTCCTCTCTTAAACAGACAGCCAAACAACCAAAGTCTTGACAGTTCATTTGATGAACTGTTCAAAGGCTCGTTTCCTAATTGCACAATCCATTTTACACAGAACACTGAACTATCATCAGATGCTACAGATCCGGGTCAATAGTACATTGGCAGCTCGTGGGTGAAGGACTAAGGAGTCACTAGGAATTCCCTCATGTCTCCTAACAGTTCAGTCTGAAGAAATGCTGCAAGACAGCAGTGGAGGTGGCATGTGAGAAATATGCATGGGGCGCATATCTCCATACAGTCCCACTGATATAACTGGCTGAGTAGAATTCTTGTGTATCTTGTATCAGTATCAGGATTAATACTGGTTCCTTAGTACTACTGTTAATTATTTAGTCTTATTCTCTTAAATCTATTTACATTTCTTTGTGTCCCTTGTGTTTCTTTGTGTCCCCCAATTCCCCTTTCCTGGGCGGGGAGGGGTCATTGGGTGATAGAATAATTGTCTGAACGGCAATAAATTGTTATGGGTTTTCTCAAACTATAAAAAAGCCTTTCTAAGCTTTTCCACTTGTGGTCCTTAGCCCTTGCACTTCCCTCTACAGCTTTACATGAACTGTATTTGAACTGTTAGCTGGGAGCATCCACAGCATACTGTATTATCTGTAAGGCTTTCCCTGTAATTTTGAAAATCCCTTCACAAAGTCGGATCAAATGTGCAGAAGGGTCCTTCCCTCTCAGTCATTCCCTTCTTATGCCAAGGATCCCCTCACCAATTATTTCTGGTGCCTTACACCTGCCCACCAAAGCCAAAGACTCACACAAATATATCCAACAAGCTATGCTCTATTCTACCCCACACTATTTCCTCTGTGCAATGAAGATTTCTCTTTCCTAGTTTTATACAACGTACTTAATAATTATCTATTTATTATCTTTTTTTTTTTAAACTTTGCAAAACATTTAGTGACTACACTAGAAATCTAATAAGTGAATCTAGACCAGGTGTTGGAAAACATCTGCAATATGAGTTAACACATTGCAAAGACCACTACAGACTTCTTTTGAATCCTGAGCCTTTTACCACAACTGCAAGAAGACAAACATCAATGCACTGACACTGCCTCAGTATTTGCCTTCTACTGTCACACCCAGTCAGCCCAGCCTTGATGGGAACTTCCTTCTTACAAAATGCCTGAAAGAGTCCTCACAGCCCACCTGCTGATTAAGAGCATGCCAAGACAGGGCAGATGCCCAACTGTGGTAGCCCAAACATAAACTGGTTCCACTGTGCTAGGCACTAAACACATCTATAAATCACGGCTCCTCCTGTAAAATATTTCATTCTAAATAAAACAAGAAGTATACATTAAGGCACAGAAAGGAATGGAGGATACCTAGGGAGGCTTCAACAAGCTATCACATATCCTTGCACAAGCTGGGGACTTCACAATGTAATGGTTACAACTCACCTGAGCATTTACAAAACAATTAAAATTGCAGCTGTTCCTAAGCATCTTATTTCCCAGCTGGTGCCTGGAAATAAGCACAAGAAGGTCTCAAGAGGGAAATGAAGGAGAAAAGTATTGTTTTATTGGGTAGCAATTCACGATAAAAGGATCAAGCTGAAAAGTAGTTGCAGGACATTAGTGGGAGAAGCATCCCAACAGAAGGCCAAGACTGGATTCAGTAAGAGATGCAGACTTGTGAAAAGCCTTAAGTAGATAATTGAACTTGGTGATGCAAGACTTTTAATGGAGTGACAGTAATACAGACCAAAAAGCTCTGAAAGTATCATAGCTACTGAGTCTCCTGAGAAAAACAAATGACATTCATCACTGAGGTACTTACAGTGGGATGGGCAGCAGCTTCCTGAAAACCAGAAACACAGCTGCCATCTATGCAATTGTCTCAGCAGAGAAGCAGCAACTCCTGGAGTCTACAAATGGATGGCCGTGCTTCTAGTGAGGCTGCTCACACTGTGTTGTTTTGTGGAGAACAGGGAGCTTCTAAATTCAAAGCTATGGAAATACTTTCCATCATCATCAAATTATATTTCAAGCAGCTAAAGTAGAAAAAGTTCCTCTAATACAATCTTATTAGGAAGCTTGAGCTAAGCCAGCAGAGAAATTTTCCCTCTTTCTCCAGTAGGGCCTTCTTTTCCAACTTGCAGATAGAGGAAAAAGGCAAGCCAGTGAAAACCACACATGGGCCTCAGAGGAACATGCAACCCTGTCCTTGACCATGCTGCATGTGTGGAAAACGCTGATGGCAATACAGGGGCCAACAGCCCCCCCCACCTACAGCAAAGCAGCACAGGCCTAACAGGGGAAGCCTATGAAGGATGGTGTTTCTCTACAGAAACTTGGTTCAGAGGATCAGGGCAGGACTCTGAGTTAGGCCTGCACAAAAACAATACTATAACAACACAAATATGATACTTTTACATTTTAGAATATCAACCCTGAAGTGGATATTAATCATCCCCTAGGTTGACATAAGGTACAGATAAACCTGATGCACCAGACCAGGAGAGGAGAGGACATAAACTCCAGACTGCCCTGCTTCATGTCTGCCCTGTCTTCAGGGGCAGCATTTCCATACTCACATCCAGTTTTGCAGGTGATGCAACCCAGGCAGGCAAGAGGCAAGTGACTGGAAAACGGGTTGACAGGAGACCAAGAAATAGTGGCAGATTTGTCACACACAAGCACTGCAAGGGAGACATCAGTGCATGTCATATTCACGCCTGATTAAGTCCTTGAGCACTGTTTGGCTCATTTTTCTCCAAAGCTTTCCTTTACAGTAGCTTTCTACCTGTTTCCCCGCTACCAAGCCAAGCTGTGTGTCAAGAAGTCCCTCCCAAACTGCCTCTACTCCAGCAAAATTATTTAGGCTTACAGCCTCTGGATAGGTATAATGAGATCTCATCAAGATACTCTGAATTAACTCTGAAGTGCTAATAAAAGAAAAACACAAAAAAAACCACCCCATGCATGAGACAATTCCCCTGATTAGTGATGGCCTGAGGCTGTAAATTCTGTCAGCTGCTTGATTCACTGCAGGTGAGCTTGAACTACTGCACAAAGTTCCTTATTCTTAGTATCCAGTTGCTTCTGCCAGTTAAAGACAGAATTGCCTTAGATACGTCTATAAACCTATGTTACATGTCATAATTTTAATTTGAAAGAGTAACTGCAGACAGAGGGGGCACATATGTAGTAGGATACTTCAGTCCCTCCAAACAACAGGACAGCGAGCAGCAGCTAACTCTGAAGTAGAGGGCACCTGCCTCTCCCTGATCGTAAGCTTTGCGGCTTATGATGTTCTCTTTCCTCAGACCCTTTTACCCAAACAGTACTTATGTAAGTAACCATTCTTCATGACTTTTGAATTACTTTCATTGGCACACCATTGTAGCTGCTGTGTTCTTCCTTAGGACTGGGAGAATCAGATGTTTATCTGCTTTTCTGCTTTAACAAAGAGTAGAGTAGATACAAGGATGTGTGGATGAAAATTGACACACATTTTTGGGCAACACCATTATAAATGTAATTCTTCCTCTCTTAATTTGTGTTTTTCCTGTAAATAAACACCAAATGAGCACACCTTTGCAAGCGTGGACAACATACAATGAATGTGCTGCAAATCTGACTTCAACATTTTCATACAAGTCTCACACAAACAATTTGGAGTAAAGATTTACAGAACACTGGTGCTGGATTTGGCCCCAAGACATTAGTTCACGAGTATTTAAAGATTTATGCTGTAAAGTCTTAGCAGTACTTACGTGCTGAAGTCATAACTCTGAGGACATATTCATCCTTCAGGTAACTGAGAGCCTCAATTAACTGTGGCTCAGAAAATAGAATATCGACTCTACTGAAGTGTGGAATAGTTCCAGCGGATTGATTAATCAAGCTCTGCAGCAAAGCTAAAAGCATGCCACAGACAGATGTCTCCAAATACAGACTTGATGTCCATTCCTCACTCTTAGTGCTTTCAGGATAGATCTGGAGCCCTGGGATTTTGGTCAGTTGCAAATGTATTAATCATCTGGTTTTGCTGCTTCTCTCTCTGGACTCCATTTCCATCAGGATGCACATCGCCTCTCATCCTCTAAGTTCTACTCACACCATCACGTATTGTGAGCCAAAAACCACAGCCCATTTCCAATCTGCATTTTCCCCTCATTTTGGTCTCTAGCTCCTTTCCCTTAGAAGGCACATCACTTCCCTGCCACTCCTTATTCCCTTGCCCAGTTTGCACTGTACTTGCTGGCAGCCTCTGATCCCTGCCTATCTTTCCAATCTGTTTCAAAAAGAATTGGGATACGGTAAAAAGGAATGATGACGAAAGGAGATTAATTTAATCCAATTACAAGACTAAGCCAAAGGGATGGGAAGTGTAGTTCTTACCGGTAATGCCTGCGTGTGGGCTGCCCAGAAGGCACCAATTCACAATAGGAAGGAGAAAAGTAGGGTTTTTTGGGAGAGGAGGGCTTTTCAGAGGACAAAGAGAAAACCTGAAGACATTGTTAGTTTAAAGAATAGTTTTCTGACTAATGTGATCTCATGAATGGCAGGAGAAGTGCAGAAAAGCTGAGATTTCCCATGCCCTGCCTCACACGTGGCATCATGTTACTCAAACATACCTTAGCCCACACTTAGCGACCACTTGCTCCAACCTGAGAACAAATTAAAGTAGCAGCTGTTTACTTACAGCGACCAAGAAGGATGCTTCCTATGTTCCCGACAGAAGTCCAGACTCTCAAGACTCAGGTAAGCAGCAGACTTGCAAGACAAATCAGTGAAAAATGACTGAGTCCAAACTCAGCATCTAGAAGTATCATCCTCAAATTTTCCCAGCATCTCTTTTGGGTAGGGTCATGCCTTTCTCCAAGCCTGTTGCTAGAAGACTCCTGTGCCTTACCTGCTGCACTCCCCTGTTTGGAAAAGCTGCCCCAAGTCATCAGCATTTGCTGATAGAGAGCTACAGCTTTTAAACAAGCAAGCATCCAGCAAGGGCCCAAATGCCCTGACACGACCCCGTCACAAAGCAGAGACTTTGAAGCCAGGACCCCACTGCTGGAGCAGGAAGAACTTCCCACTAACACTGTAGAGGAGGGAGACAGCACTGTGGAAGGTCTAACCCAAGGAGGTGGCATGTCCAGGGGGGTACAACCTGCCCTGAGAATCTGTATCAGCTGTCCTGAAGTTTTAGGTGCTTAATTGCTGGATTCACCATTATCTTAACCTGGGCAGTAAGTCCAAGTTGAATTCATTGTCTGCAGCTGGAGCAGAACTGAATTCTTAGAAAACATTTTTCAAAAGCTGCTGCAAGTTTACAACCCACGACATCATGCCTTAGGTCCAAGCGCCCATACTTCCCTGATGGACAACTGCCTGCCTGAATTGTAAGCTCCTGCAAGCTGAGACCCTTCATTATTTCAAACCGGACATTCAAGTACACTGGCAATCAAAATTCATGGCTGTTTTTGAAAGCTCGAGCTTACATGTTGTATTAGCTGACTGCAGCAAATCTGATATTCAAAGAACATAACACACATCATGGCTTACCAGGGAAAAGCAATCCAAAACAGACTGATGAATATAGAGAGAATTTATCCTGAGAACATGCTGAGAGTTTACAAGATTTTGCCATAGCCAATATCCTTTGCACTGTCACTAGAGAGCCAACAGACATAAAGAAGAGACAACATTAAGGTCGAGACATTACATGTCACCCATCTTACACAGTTTCTTAAGGTTGTTTGTAAATTCAGACAGTTGTGGGTTTTTTGAAAACTTTTTTTTTTTCCCTTCTTAGCAAACGCAGCCATCTTCATTCCAAAGCAAAACGCACCAGTCTACTCCAACTCTACAATAATAAATTGACTGGGACAACTCTCAGAGGTCAGTAACAGTACAAATAAATATGCTTAGCCCAGCTCTTCTGAACAAGCTGCAGTAACAAGCCAGAATCAGCACGCAATGGAGGAAGGCCAGGTTTGGGGAAAAAAAGAAAAAATAAGAAAAATAAATAAGAAAAAAAATCCAAACACACTTCACATTGAAAATTAAGCTTGTCAGAGAAAAAACATTATGATCAAGGCAGTGGAATATCTAAAATCCTAGCCTGCTAATACCCTGACACAATCCAAGTCATATAAATCTGTGAGGAACAGCAGTGTGTGTAAAAAATACACAAAAAAAAAGAGAGCTGTTGACAGATCCAAGGCAGCCCCTCCTAGTTAGCTGCAGGTAAAGCTCAACGCAGCATTTCAGAAAGTGAGCTGCTGCTTTTACTAGAAATTCATGCTGTATATACACAACTGTAAAGAACCATTTCCTCCTTGTATTACTCTTCCCTAGTGCACAAATCTTTATAAACTCCCAGCATTCAACTCACAGTAGGTAACTGTATAGCACACACACCTGCAGCAAACAACTACAACTGCTCTTCAGCTAAGAGAAACGGAACCACTGCGGACTATAAAGAAACCTTGCACCTTGGTCTAACCTGAGTTAGGTTTAAACCTTACAAGCAGAAGATGCCACAAATACAGATAAAGCAGGAGCAAGTGCACTTTCAAGTGCCCTCAGAAACACAGCTCAAGTCATAGGAAGTTTTCTCCTATCTTTCCACTTTTGGAAGTCTCCTGAGGGCAATTCTTCAGAAAATATTTTTTCCTCCTCAATATACAGTTTTCTGCCTAGCAAACTCCTGCTGAGATGTAAAAGAACTAGGTCTTCCAAGCACTATCTGCTATTTGCCAGGCTGTGATTCCTCAAGTTTCCTCCCACCATCCCTGGAGGAGAAAATTTGAGCAGTCTCAGATTGCTAAATTACTCTTTTTCATCAAAGGAATCCATGTGGACCAAAGCCTCCAAGATGGTAACTACCTCATCTTCTCAATTTCAAGTTCACACAGGTCCTCAGAGGTAGAAACATCCTGGAAAGGAAGTGTGAAAGAGGATAAATCTCAGAACCCTACTAACTCACCATGTCCAACAAGATCCTCAAGTAGGCAACTGCACCTACATCTGGGAAAGGCAGCTCCTCCAAGCAGTTTTGCACTTTCCTAGAATGGTTAGAGTTGGAAGGGACCTTAAAGATCATCAAATTCCAACACCCCTGCCACAAGCAGGGACACCTCCCACTGAGGCAGGCTGCTCAAAGCCCCATCAAGCCTGGCCTTGAACACTTCCAGGGATGGGGCAGCCACAACTTCTCTGGGCAACCTGTTTCAGTGCCTCACCACCCTCACAGGAAAGAATTTTTTCCTAATATCCAATCTAAATCTCCCCTCTTCCAGTTTAAAACCATTACCCCTTGTCCTATCACTACACTTCCTGGCAAAGAGTCCCTCTCCTGCTCTCCTGCAGGCTCCCTTCAGATACTGGAAGGCTGCTATAAGGTCTCCCCAGAGCTTTCTCTTCTCCAGGCTGAACAAGCCCCAGCTCTCTCAGTCTGTCCTCATAGGAGAGGTGCTCCAGCACCTCATTTTAGTGGCCCTCCACTGGACCTGTTCCAATAGGTCCATCTCCTTCCTGTGTTGAGGACCTCCCACTAGTTTCTCCCACTAGTGTCTGCCAGTTAGCGTGCCATGGGATTAATCATTCCATTACTGGCTTACAAAGTACACAGTCAGCAGTAGAAATATACTGTACGGGCAAATAAATTACTTCTAAGTTTTGTATTGTGTAGGTTTATTTCAATTCAGAAAAAATAACTGTGACGATGTGCTCTCCCCTGGCCCCATAACCACGCCCAAGTGATAACCACCCACAGTGGTCATAAGGGGTGCATCTAGTCACGATGGCTCTGTCTGGCTTAAAGTGAGTTTGGGGAGACAGATAACAACAAAATAGCCAAGGGCTAACTTGTGCAGTGCTGGTACTGTGGTCAATACACAAATATGACTGTAAGTCAATCATCTTGCTCCCGTAAACAGTGAACAGCCCAAGAGTCCTTCAAACTCTTCTGCGCAGCAGTGGACTGCACACCAGGATCTCCCTTTGAGTAGCGATGCCTCTCAAGGTTACTTCTTGAGGTTCAGAGTTTCCTTGCCACAACAGATCCTCAGGAAGTTCGCTAGGATTGGATCCAGCCACACCAAGATTCCTCTTTGAGGAGTTCAGAAAGCAAAGGGTTTTTTTCTGAACCTTGTGATTCAACAGGAGGGTCTTCCTGACAGTTCTGTCTGACCCTGTCCATTATGCAGAAAATAACCAAGTGTGTCCTGCCATCAAATCTTGCTTGTTAAAACACTGTAGCATTTACTATCAAACTTTGCTAAATCCCTGTTTTATATCAATAACTGTACTGCTGCTTCTCTCTACAAGTGAAGTGTATCACTCCATCTGTAACTACAAGAAGCAACCTGTAAGCACATCACTCTGGTCAATCTGTCTTTGTAGATCAGTCAAATTTCTCTGTCCTGAAAAACAAGTCAACAAATCTTAGGTTTTAAGGCGTAGTTCCTACAGAGCAGACATACCCCTCCACTGTACTTGGGACTTCCTTCCTATTTACATCTTTCCAAAAGAAGGCTTACAGTTTTAGCGCTGTTATTTCCTCACAGTATCAGGAAGCTTAGCATTTGAATTACAATTACAAACACACCATCTTCACGTTTTATACACACTTTCCATTTTTCCTCTTTTGTAAACCCAAAGCATCAGATCCACCATAAACCTCTAACGTTTAGCGTTTACGATGCCCCTCATATTAGACTTGTTCAGCTGATTATGTGCTGTGTGTCCCAAGAAGGCTGCATCAGAGCTTTCCCACAGGGAACATGATGGAAACTCTCAGCCTTCTGAAAGGTAGTAAGCCAAACACTCATGAACGCTTTTAAATAAAGCAGTAACTCAACACTTGTGTCCCAGGCAGAACTGGTATTTGCCAGGCTATTTCTGACTGCCATAGAAGAAAGCCTCTTATCTCTTCAGACATCAATTTCTTAACTCCAAATTGGTCTGTAAGCTTTTACTGCTGCATCCTAGAGCTCCCTCCTTTTCCCATCAGTCAGCTTATGAAGATACAGTCCCAGGGGTCTCTCTCAGCACTGTTCTTCCAACTGAAATATGTGCTTCAAGCTGCAGCTTCACGCAATCCAGCTCATATGCCAAGGATCAGGGCTGTAAGGATGCACCACATCTCCTCTGACTACAGCTGGTATCACCTTGGTTCTCTTCTAATGCTTTCTGTCTGAGCTTTAACTAGGCAAATCAACCTGTTATGCCTACATAATTTTTAATTCTATCTACAGACATATAGACACATAAAGATACACAGACGTGTTCATATTTTGTCCTTATTGGTTTGCCTATTTGCCCTCTCTTCTGTACTTGAAGGGAATGGATTTTTTTTCCTCACTCCCTATAACTGCTGCTTCTGACTGGGTTAATTTTTATGGTAAGGCAACCTTTTACTAACACTGCTGATGGATTCAGAATTCCTACCTGCAGCCTGCCAATCATTTATTGCAGCTCCACAAAGCATGCTCAGTTCCAGCCTCTACACAGCCCCTCTGAAAGTAGATCCATTTAATATTATATTTATACCCTCTTCCACATTTCCTTTTGTGACTGCACTGTGTCCAAAAAACCACGCTCTATTGAACAGTCTCCCCAGTACAGTCAAAACAGATTTATTGCTCCAATGCAGGAAAGCATTTTCAAAACTTGCCTATATTTATTAGTCAACAGAAGTGTAAGACTTTAGGTTCCTCAAGACAGAGCAGACTGTACGTATGTGCACAGTGATGCTTCAGTTGCTTCTGAATGCCTGGAGTCCAGGAACTCTTCTTTCTAAGCACACAATAGCCCAAATCCTGCTCACATTCATCCCTTTTCCCACATCTCATCTACACATTCAGCCTTCTGAAAAAATTCTAGATCATCTCTTGTGAGCAGCAGCCAACATGCATCTGGCTTCAGGACTCCTGGAATTTAACTGTGTCATGTTAATACCACCATGCTAAACACCTGAAAAAGGAATTAAGCCTCCACCTTAGAAAAGAAAATCCTTAAGAACTGCTAATTCTAATCCTAAACTCAGCAAGGATGTAAAAATACTACTCACCTCTTCACTCCTATCAGCTGTCAATCTGCACAGGAGATATTTTCCACTCTCAGCTGAGGAAAGACGGCACAGTCACAAAAGGCTAAAGCACAATGATAAAAAATACTTGAATCTGAGTCCACACACATAGCTAGTGCAGTAAAACGCAGAGCAATTTTCTTCCTTGGTTCTAAAAGTCACTACCATATTTGTGTTGGCTTCTTTAGCACCCAAAGTAGGCCACAGCACAGCAAGAGAGGAAAAGCTGGCAAGAATTAATTTGGGGAAAGCCTTGCTTCAAAAACATAAGATGGATCTAGAAGAAGTAGGATAATAAGACCCTGGAGTATTTATAGAATAAAGGGAAACAAGAAAGAATACATGAGTAAAGTTGTAAATTATTAGTGGCTGGCGCCTCATTGGGGGCAGATGTCAGGGAAGTAAACTCATCACCATTTCCTAATCATTAACTTGACCTAAGCAGGTAATAATGAAGATCCATAGATTTCCGCAGCTGCTACAGCAAGAAGATAAAACTTTGATACATTTTCCACCCTTCTTCTGGTGGAAGAAGGGTGGAAAATTGACAAAAATTGACAGAATCCTTCAAACCAGCCTGGCTGGGAACGTTAGCAGGGCTGCAAAACAGCCTGGAAAACCGATGCTGTTTTCCTCTCATTGTTGAGCTGCTGAGCAATCACCGAGAAGAGGTAGCACTCAGGTACGAGCAAGACATCTAAGTCAGAAGAGATGGAAAAGACACATAAAAAGTCTGTCAGTGGCCAAACAGGTCAGTAGACAAAAGACGTGGAAGTTACAACAGAGCAGTTCAGCCGCATCATCTTCCTGCACCAGCACTTGTAGAATTGGTGCAGCTGGAACAAAGAGTCGGAGCTTTGCTCAGTGGCAAAGTTACCTTGGCAGAACAGATCCATGCTCGGCTTTGGAGAGATGTATTTTCCAAGTCTTGCTTGGATGCTGAGTTGCTTGAATACAGAAAAATGGGGAGGCTAAGAGGAAGATGGTGGGATACAGAACAAAAGACTGCTTGGGGATGAAAAATAACTGTGAGAGCATTGGGAGAAAAGATTATGACTCTTGACTGCATATGCTGTCAGACAGCTAACAAAACCTCAGCAATAAAAAGTGCCATGGTAAGACAAGACTGCTTCTCTCAGAAGAGTTTCTCAGAAGAGTTTCTTGTCTCAGATGACTCTGCTTAGAAGGCCACATTATTAACAGCTTCTCTTGACACAAGATAACTTTAGTTTTCCTAAAAGTGAATTCTACTCTGCTGGCTTCTCTCATTCAGCACTACCTCCTGTCCGAAGTCAAGCAGCTGTTGCGTGCAGAAAGAGGAGGCAATTACTAAATAAAGCCAAACTGCCTGCATTGACCTGTTTTGCCCTTACAAAAAAGGGAAGTATTTTAAAACCTGTCTCCACTAAACTGGCAGTGCAGTGGGAGATGGCTATCATTTGAATAGCATCCTGGTGGAAGGATCAGCAGCAGGAATGGGCTCTTGCCTATCATCTCCAGCAGTCTCAGCTCTGGACTAGCAGCACGTGTCAGTGGCTGAAGGCTCCATATGCCTTTGTCTGTCCCAAATGGTAACAGATGAATAAACAAATGAAACTGAACATCCTGCCTTTCTAAAGCAGAAGTTAGTTCAGTCAACTGAATTTCTTAGATCTTCAATTATTTCAGAACACTTCACAGTAAAACACCTAATCACTTAATATTACTACTAGAAGGAGTGCCCAGGTGCCAGCAAATCCACAAATGTACAGGTACCATAGTCCCATACAAACACACATTGAAAGATAGTCTGTGCCTCAAAGAACATGTCATACTATGTCATCTTTCTTATTTGCCACTGCTGCAGAAATAAGATCTAGAAACCAGAATCCCATTTATTCTGTTTTTCAGGCTTCAAAAATAAAATGCTCCAAACCACACACAGCTCTTGTTTTTTCTGATATATATTTGCTTAATTCCTGATGGTTGACCAAACATCTTCATAATCCAAACACAGCATTAAATGGCTCAGATCCTTGGCCATCTCAAAAAAAAGATGTCACACCAACTGACTCTGGATTCTTTCACTTGCCTCTGGAAACAGCTCCTTCCTGAACAGATAACTCATGTTGATGCACAAGACAGAAAGTTCGTGTTCTCACTGTCAGGGTTTCTATTTCATTTACAGAAGCACAGATGTCCCTCTGGACAGTCCAGATGGTACCTGTCACCAACTTTGAATTCTCCTTTTGTAAGTGTTTGTGATGGTCATACAGGGGCCTCAGGAACATGTGGGGACACAAGTGCAAAGAAGGAGGAGCTGGTGGCCCAGTGGCTCTCTCCAGCTGGGGTTGTGATGAGCACAGTCTCTCCCCACCCCTGGGCTCCATAAGCAAACTGTGAAAATTAGAGCCACTGCAGACACAGGCTGTGCTTTCATTTAACTTTGACCTTACTTCTTTGGTCAAATCAGAGAGCCGATACTCAAGTTCAAACAGCTTCAAGCCTCAAGACAGCCTGAGTATCTGAAACTTATTGCCCCCCTCCACCTCTCTGCAACACCAGTTGACCCAGGGAAAATGCATTACCTCTCCTTGGAGAACTGTATTGCACATGCTCTTTGAAGAGAGGGAAATGCTGAGCTGAACATACTTCACCTGGTTCCCAGAAGAGGCTTATTTTCAAAGTCTCATGGCAGCCTAGGGGCCAAATCCCATGATACACAGGACACTCCCAGCTGCAACACTGAAAGAGATGCTATCTACCCAGGCTATGTGCTACACAGCCATTTACACTAGATGGGAACACGTAAAAGGAAGTGGTAAGACCACAACTTCCCACCCATGAAGTTCAGTTCATTCTTAACATCGCCCATAATTAGGTGGGGTTTTTTTCTGTCAAGAACCAAGCCTCCACTATTTTCTGTCATTTTGTCAGAGGAAGCTTATTGCACTCTGCACCTGGTCAGAAGGACTCAGTTTCCCCCTGGGGCCTGGCAAGCACAACCAGAAAAGAAAACCACCACAGCTGTGCCCGTCCTCTGCAGCATGGAGGCCAGTCTGCCATCCTGGGGGCTCAGGCAGCAGCAGAGGCAATGCAACTGGCTTCTTTCCATTGAGCTGTAACCTAAGGCTTTACCCAGCTACCATGTAATTGTCCTTTTGTATTTAGACCGAATGGCCTTGCCCAGGGGTGACAAGAGCGTCCTGCCCAGTTAAGGACCGGCGACAGACCTCCCAAACAGGGCAAGGCTTTCCCAGGGTCACGCTATTTTCTGCCAGGGATTTTCTGTGCAGCTCTTCATTTGCAGCGCCCTTAACTCCTGACTTCTGTTTTCAGTTTTTATTTTGCCATCTCCTGAAGTTAAAAGTTTAAAGATATACTCTAAAAAACTGCTTGTTTTTTTAGGAGGCACAGTTGTTTGTTAAGCAGTGAGAAGCCGATCCCTCCTTTGTACAGGCAGTGAGCTCTCATCGACTGAAATGCACCTGACAGGGACTTGTTCTTTGAGATTCAGCCTCTAGTAATCTGCCTTACAATACCATTCTGACAAATGAGTTATTTGCATGGTTTTAATAGCTTTTGAATTTCATATAAACATTTCATATAAACACACACAGACACCCAAATCAATTCACAAATTTCAGGCACTTAACAAAGGTACAAGCTTTTTTTTTCTTTTTTTTTTTTTTTGTTACAAGCTTTGTCTCCACAGGCTTCTATTAACTAGTGCCTGAGAAGGCAACTAAAGATGGACAAGTTCTGGAGACAGTGGAGTTCGAGTATTCCTGATGCTACCATTCCTGCATCTTTCCAGTATCTACTCAAAGGTGTTTAAAGCACATACAACACAGATTTATCCACCTCAGTTAAATACCTGAGGTCACACAGGTAAGACTCAGGTCTTATCAAATAAGATTTTTTTCTTTATCTTGTTTTCCTTCTGGGCAACAACAGGTACCTCATGCCTCTGGACAAAGGGCCAGCTGAACAGAGATGCCAGTTCTCATCTATGTATCTGGAACTGTCTTGTGATAAGACTAGAAAAGAATTCCTCAGTTTTAAGTAAAACAGTTTGATACTGTTAACACTGCCCCCACCCCAAAAACCAAACCCAAACAAAAACCCTAACCCCCCAAACTCTTTATAAACCATCTCTAAAATCTGCTCAACAAATAGAGCATCAGGTGACCCATAGCAAATGGAACCAGAGAGGCACCATATGTTATCTTGTCCCTGCTTATGTAAAACGCTTAAGAGCAGTCATTTTTGTGCCTGAATCATGCATCTACTATTGACAGTCCCAAATGCACATATTCCAGTCAGCTTCTCCATTCCTTTCTGGAGGTGCACAAACCTACAGCACATACGGACTTCTAAGACAATCACTAGGTACCTAAGCAATGCACATGTTGGTAGGATGAGTAAGAATTTAAGTCCTTATCTCCCACCATGAGTAAAGCAATCTAAATATGCTTCTATTATATAACTCATCTTGATACATCCAACAACAAACCCGTCACAGCACACACAGGTGCAACAGCACTACTTCCAGAACTTTGCACAACAGCTGATAGCAATGCCAAGGTGTTCCAAACAGATACCTTGATATTTTTCATGGGTGCTCTTTGAGCATAGGCCTGTACTATCTTAGAACTTACATACACAATGCAGCTGACCAGCTTGCTTCACTGTATCTTTATTGTCTCTCAGAGTTCCCACAACTGCAAAGACATGCAAAGTTAACTTAAATGCTACGTACACAAAATCAAACTTTTAAACGAATGTGCCTCAGCCAAGGCAGACATGCATGGGTGGAGCACAGACACAAGTTGTTCTAGCAGTGGAAATCTGTTCCTGAAAAGAACTAGTGTGACTTCTGCTACCTCATGCTGATAATATTTTCTCTGATATTTCTGACCTTGTGCCTAAAACCCTCTTCAAAGTCACCTGCACTCAGATACTCTGACTGCAGAGCACTACGTATTAAGTTTTGCCCTTCATCCACAACATTGACATGTCTTACTTCTCCAACTATGTCTATGATGATCAACCTATAAGCATAGGAAGCACCTTCTGATGCCTGGAAGTGGCCCCCATTCAGCAGAACTTCCCTCACCATCTTCCCTGGTGGAGCTATGGTATATAAAGAACTCCAAGAGTCTGGCTAAGAACAGGCTTGGGAATTGGACTGGACATCAGAGGATGCTGCCAAAAAGTGAAGCTCTTCTACAGAGTTGCATGAAGGCTCAGCACTTAAAAAGCAGTGGATGCTGGAGATCATCCCAACACCTCTCAGCTTGGGAGTACCAAAACTAAAATCCTGTCTAGAATACAGGATTCAGAGCAATTCTAAAAGGCATTGAGATTTCTGCAACGAAGGACGAAAAAAAGAGAGGTGCAAGTAGCAGCCAGGATCCAGACGGAGAAGCAAAAGGACCTTCCTAAGTCAGTGCTGAGGTGAATACGTGGATAGGGTTGCTGAGGAGCTTTGCTACCTCATGAAGCAATATGCAAACTGATGTAAGTCTTGTAGTGAACTATGCTGGCCCTAAGAGACAAGAAGGGCTGAGTAGTGCAGCACATCAACACAGAACTGATGAAACCTCTGCTTTATTATCAGGTTTGCTACAGTCTGCAACACAACCTTGGATGAGTCACTCCACCTCTCTGCCTCTGGCTGCCATCTGCCTAATTAGGCTAAACTATTTGTTGTGAGGGCTGCATCTAACTACAGATGAGTTTGGCAGGTAGCACAACTGGTTATCGATACTGCCAAAAGCTGTCAAACAGAACTGGAATACAGAGAACAACTGCAGCCAGTCATTTCACAAAAGCACTGGGTTCAAATGGAGCTGCAGGAATAGGAGGCTCTCAGCACCAGCTGCATTTGCACAGTCATCTGTGTCATATGGATTCCCAAGTTTACCAAAGCATTTCTTTCAGGGAGCCCAACGGTGTATCTCTAAGCCAATACAAGCATTTGTATTTAACAGCATATTCAATAAGCTTCTCTCTACAGCACTTAAGAGTGAGTAATTAAGGGAAATATTACTGCAGTAGAGCTTCTCATTAGCAACCTAATTAGCCTTCTGAAAATAATTAACATTCCTTTCTATAAAGGGAACAGATGACCCATTACATCCATCAGACAAGCAAAACAAATAACAAAGGTAAGGGAGATTTGCTCAGAGAGACAGCAACACCAGTAAAAAGGAAGAAGACAAGGCGCAAATGCCCAATACTTCGGACGACTGGGCTATGCAGGTGGGTGTGCAGGAGTGGTCCATGCCTAACCATCTGATGTGTGCATCTAGAATTTACATTGAGCACTTTCTTTCCTCTATGACTCCACTGATAATCTATCAGCTGAGACACTGAAAAATTCTACACTCCAACTTCTTTTGAAAGCACAATTTAAATGTTCTCAGTTCAACATCTCAGTCACAAACAGCTCTCTCCATATGCCAAAATCCCCCAACGGTGGTTTGGCTATTAAAGCACCCGAAATGCTTATTAAAATAAACCATGATTTAATGTCATGTGCAGCCCATTTCTGTGGCCTAGAAGAAGCGAGGCAATGGCCATGAACTGCAAGAAGTACACCTCTCTCAGTCTGACAGCATGGTGCTGTGATCAGTTAGCAGGCCCCGAAAGAGTTCGGCACAGGTTTCTTCACTAGCGCATGTTCAAAATCAGTGTGGGTGAACAGAGAGTCACAGGCTTCAGTGTTGGGCGATGTGTGTGTATGTACAGAAGAGAGTAATGCAAAGGGTTAACATATCACTGCCTGGTGCTGCAAGAATCCTGGCATTATGACAGTTTCAGTGTAGGACAGCAGATAGAGGAAAAATAAGCCACAATGGAGCTGAATTTCCCAACAAGCACATATTCAGGTAACGTAGCAAGCATAATAAATCATGAACACGCAGTTGCAATTTTAGACATTTCCATGTTTGATGTACATTTCCATTTCCCTGGCAGGAGAACTGAATACTCATAGCCTTTAAGTATGATCGCAATGAGGGCAAAGCTCAGCTATACAAATGCTTCCACAGCTACATCACTATGGAAACCACAAATCCACCACCTGCTCTGATCGTCTACTTCTTTTGCTTGTTAGAACAAAAAGAGAAAACAGAAGTATTCTTCCAGGTTATCATTTTCTCACTTTCTCACTTCTGTCAAGACTGCAGGAGGACAAACACACAGGTTTGTCCGGCTTCAGGGACAAACCCTCTCTTCCTCAAGAGCCCCCTTTGTGAAACCTGCCCCACCTCTCAACACAGCTGGGCAATCTGTCCCCCAGGATGCTTCCACCACTTCTTTCAGTGAGGACCCAAACATAGTCTTAGCCTCCACAGCTTCCCTAGGCTCCTGGACTAAGACAACTCCAAAGGTAGCTCACTCTAGGCCAAATCCAGCTAGCTGGCAAAATAAGAAGCTAAAAACTGTTCTGCAAACAAGTCTTGACTGAAGTATCATTCACTTTCTTTCCTCAAATCTCTTTAAGAACATTTGATGTGCTCTCAAAACAGGGTAGGGCACATGATAAGACAGCTGTAAATGCAAGGGTTAAACTTTTTCTGTTAGAAGCCCATCATTTCTGCAGCAGTTGCTAGTTACAGACAGCTGTACCTGCACTAAAAATCCGAGTCTCTCTCAGCAAAAGCCTAACAGCCAAGAGCAACTCTGGAAGATGCAGAAGAGAAATGGCTTAAAAATGCTTAGAAGTCTGCAACATGGCATTGGCACAGCCTGGGTATGTAAAATAGCTGAAGGAATCTTCATACCAATCAGCAGGAGGGGAATGAAAAAAAAAAAAAAAAAAAAGGTAAAAACCACTCCACATCCAACTATGTGCGTTTTATGCTGAGGAGCAGCCTCTAAACAAAACCTTCAGCAGTGCCATCTCTTACACCAGGCACCTCTTGCCTGAGCTCCTGAGCTCAGAGCAGTTCATGGAATAATCAGAGAAGAATTTAGTCTCTGCAGTCTCCTAAGTCCTCAGTGCCTCTCAACTTCAGTGGCCAACTGACAACTATCACACATACAAATGCTCACCAGTAAACACGTGTTCCCTGTATAGCCATTTAAATACAACCGTCTCCACTAAAGCACTCCGCATGGAGAGAAAAATCCTGCCTGTGCCCAGGGAAAATTTAGCAGATGACACTTTGGCATCTCAGCAAGACTATCATAGTGTAAGTTCTCTTAACAAACCCCAAAGCAATTCTACACAAAAGGTGCAGCCTCCCACCTCCCTTTCGCAAAACAGGCCAGGGCGGGGAGCACTTCCATCTTGCTGCTAACTCACTGCCCTAACCTCACAGCCAGCTCCAGGCTGGCTTTTCCAGACACATCCCAAGCTCATTGGTGTTACAAGAGCCCACAGAATGATGAAAGGTTACTTCTGCATCCTCAAGGATGCCAGAACAACAGCGCACAGGCAGTTTCATGGAGGACAAGCTGAGCTGAGTGGAGATCAGAGTCTGCAGGGTCATGTCACTGGTTTTGGAAGCAGATCTATCCGCATCTCCAGGGGACAGTATCCTGAACAGCCTGGGTGGATGGAACATACAGGAGGCATTGGAGGAATGAATAATTCATACATTTGTTCTGCTGCCAATGGATCTATGTTTTCTAGTGCCCATACGGAGCTCAGTCTTTGTTTTAACAGTAACAGGAGATGTCTGCACTTTCTTTGATGGTTCTTGAGGGCAGGTGATAAGCAGCGTTTGCTCTACTCACAGCAATAGTACCATACACCAGAGCGCTTGCCAGACACAGCTTTCTTCAGAAGTATTCATGGCTGCATCGTTGACAAAACGGCTGGACTCGTTCCAAGGCTCAGTCCATCACCAGCAGCCTCCCCAGGAAGCTGCTGACGCTTGCTTTGTCATAACCTTGCAGCACTGGTCTGGACTTTCCTGCTCAGTATATGACACTGACCAACTGAAGCCCTGTATTCAGCTACATAATAAGCAGGATCGGTTGGAGCTTGAGGCCAGAGCTGACCCTGCTTATTCATGCTGCTGGCATTGCTAACTACTACTATGGTTTTCCTTCAGCAGCTGACTGGGTCTGCTCTCCAGCCCCAGAGAGGCACAGGGTCTATCAGAGTAAGAATACCCAACAAAAGTGGGACAACAAAACACTAGCATAGTATCTCTTGGGCACTACCACTAAGAGAGGGTAATGAGACCCCTGAGACGGGCTAGGCAGAGAGAGAAAGGTGCTACATGAATCTGAATTTTATATATGTAGCACCTACATATTCTAACCCCAGTTAGAGATAAAGTACTGTGCATGACCTACCCATGAAACTTTATCCACAATAGGGAAAACAATACTGTAGCCTGAACCTCTGTGAGCTGTATCAGAGCACTTCTGCTTAACCCCCTGTTAGAGCATCTCACCACACACTGCAGACACACAGAGCATTCTGAAGATGCTTCAGGACCTAGAGATTGTCATTCTGGTCCCACAAGTTCCAGCCCATCTACCAGGATCAATATAAAGTTTTGCTCCAGGATATAGATCACCCTTCCAATTTGATAGTATTTTACATTCACTACACAAGCATAACAGACTGCCACAGACACAGGAGAGTGAGCAAAACTGAGCCTACAAAGATTAGTAGAGTAACACGCTGGTGAATCAGATGCAGAGACTGCACTGCTTGTTACGGACAGGAATAGATTCCTCATCATCCAACTCACACCTGAGCTTTTATCACCAGAGAGAGCAACCCTCCACACTTTACCTACTGCTCTGGTTTAGCTCAGAGATACTGTTCCACTGTCCTGATTGCTTTAACTACCTCAGGTGAGCAGAGACAGTAACACACAAATAAGTTTGGCCATGTAAATTATAAGCATCAGAACAGTGTGATTCAAAGCAGACAGAAATCAAGGGTGATGTGTGCAAACAGTGATCTTTCTTACGCTTCCAGAAAACAGCTTGCAGTTTGAACTGGTGGAAATAACTCATATCTTGACCATCCTTTATGCACTCTACACATTTAAATGTCAAAGGTCCCATCTACAGCGCAGTCGGCACTGTGCTCTGAGAACCGCTCTGGTTTTATAGCCTACTAATGCACCCCCACCAGTCTTACCCTCCAGCCCCTTACCTTTTCTGGGGAGGAATCCTGGAGCTCTCCTGCTTTTCCGTCAGTTCCTGGTTTATAGCATCCGCGGGTCGACCGGGTTGCCTCCAGCAGGTCCAAGCCGTTTCAGACGCCAGCTGTTTTCGGACCAGGTGCGTGAGACCAACAGCTAATACACCAACCAGACAGCTTTCCTAAACGAAAAAAGTACAATTTCACCTCAATGAAGTACAGGCTTTAAACACTGCAAGAGTTCCACATATGGACAGCTTAGCTCTGATACATTGGACCCTGGAGGACCTGACTTCTTCAGAGCCCCACGCAGGCGCCTGTACCTGCTCCTCACCCAGGGCGGCTCCCTGGCAGCCACCTCTCCCCTGGTCTCTTCACTGTCCTCCTGGATCCCAGCCACAGCAAACACACAGAGCAGCTTCACTGGAGCCAGTGACCAAAGGTTCCTCACTGCTACCATCTCAGCCAAGGGCTTGGTTAACCCTTGAAAGGTCTACCAGAAAGTGCTTTATTTCTATTTTCCTGGCTGATCCCCCAGTTTGAAGCAAGCCTCATTGCTGACTCCTTTTCACCCTCATCCTCCCTTTCCAAATGTTGCTCCCCTATCTTCTCTACCTCCTCTACTCCACACTTCTCCAATCATCATGCTTCTCCCTTTGCCACCCTGGGAGCCTTCCTGTAAGCAAGTTTTTGCCACCACCACCCACGAGCCACCCCAGCCTGTTCCTGGGGCACCGGTGCTGCCCCTTCCCCTGGCTCCAGTGACCTGACTGCCTTTCAGCTCTGCATTGAGCTGCGTGACCTGAGCAAGCCTAAGCTGATGGGCTCTGCTATGCTTCTCCTTCTCTTCGAGCGCTAAAATTTAGGATGTCAGGCTCCCGATTCTCCCAACAGTCACACCTCGAGGTGCCAGCTCCAACACACAAATAACTAACATTGTACTCGCATCAGCCTCACAGATCTTACACTCCAAGGGCTTGTCCATATGTAACATTTCACTGGATTAGTTGCATGTGAAGAAGTTACAGAGCAAGAACATTTATGCATCAGACTGAGTAACAAATGGGATCTTCACAATGTCCTAATGAATCAGAGATTCTGAGCACCAAAGTCCAACAAGAATTCCAGAGACATGCTTTCATTAAAAATACCAAAACCAACCTACATTGTTTTTATTTAGATAACACTAAACAACAAAAGCACTCCAATTAAAAATGCAGATTAAATAAGTAATCCTCACTCAACAAAACCTTCCTACCAAGACTAACAGAAGGATGAACAGCATAAAACCACTAATTAAATCAATGTAACATGGGTATTACAGAGACACATTTAGCACCTTCTGCCTATGAACTGAGGTTTGCATCTACTTTGGAGTCTCTTTCTATTGAGAGAAATAATTTAACAGCTAAGTATTTGTATATCAAATTGGGAAAGAACCTGGCCATTAGCTAGCTCTGGTATAAATTATTCTAAAATTTATGTTCCTAAAAATTGTTTGCATGTGTTCTATTTTCATCGCACACATTTTGTTGCAGTTGGATATAGATTTCTACTGAACTATTCATCAGACACACACAAACAAAGTTTTATAAGGCACTTCCCTAGAATCGCAACACTGAGAACACTTTTTCCATAGTCAGATCTATAATTTGATTGTAAAGGAGTGAGGAACAAATCCACTCAAAACAAGCAACTGCACCGTACTCCCAACTTCTTCAATGCACCAATATGAACATTACAAAAGGCTTCAAGCCAGCCTAACTTTATGGCAACGCAGTCCCACTCAATTAAACACCTCCCCTGGCACCAGCCCTCGGACCCCCAATGGGGCATCACAGAAAGCAAGATCAAGGAATGCGTCAGCCATTTTAATGCTACCACCAAAAAGCTTGCTGGTTCTCAGCCATATCACCTTCCCATTCTGGTTCACCTCCCTCCAGCAGGAAGAAGTTCCTTTTTCACAAAAATCTTTGTTTCTGTGAACTCAAAGTGCTGAAAAAAAAACATTCCCTTAGTTACACGTGTATCTACACTTGAAAGAAAGCACTGAAGAAACTCTTCATGAGCAAAGACTACGTTATAACACACAAGCAGAGGTAGAGCTAAAGATAAAGGTCTGACCTTAAAGCTCACATGATTAATATAACACTTAAGCTGTTCAGAAAAGGGGATTTGTTTTTTCTTTTGTAGAGAAATAAACTTTCTGTGTTAAAATACTAATGATTAAAAAGCTGTAATGTTTGTGGGGGCAAAAATCAAAAAGACAACAACAGTCGTGTGACCATTCCACTTCATGTACACGTAACAGTTAAATCTATAATCCACTATCAGGCCAGATCCAGACTTCCCTGTCACTGCTGTAAAACAGCACTTGCCCATGCTCTGAACATTCCTCTAACACAGACACCAATATTCCTGGTGTCAGCAGGTTGGAGACCATATGTTAACATAATTTAGCAGTAGCATTCATCATTGAGAATACAAAGAACAAGCAAACAAAAAGGAAATCAAATTCCTAACCAGGAACTGGTTACTTACATGTTCCTTCAACTGCCTATTTTAGTACTTGCGCTTCTTCACGATTTCAGAAGTGCTCCAAAAAAAGAAAGCTTGGGTCCATGCATCTATCTGGTAATAAACTGTCCTACCAACAGAATCACAATGCTGTTCAGTGACTTATTTCAGATTCTCCTGGGAAGAAAGTGGCAAATTTGGAAACAGAAAGCAAGCAGTTGTCTTTTCAGAAGTTCACCCTGCTCTGGCAAGACTTAGAGAAGGTGATGCAGATTTCACTTTCTGAAGTGAAGGCACCATGCCTTGCCCTGCTGCCCTCTGCATACAGACCAGCTGGGATCTGAACATCTCTGTACCTGGTAAACAGAGTACAAAACATGGTAGGTGTGGCTGAATTTCCTTCCCAGAAGGACTGAATAACCTCAGAGATATACCTAGGGCGTGCATTGCTATAGAGTACCCACCTCATGAAAAGAAAGTGCCCTTCTGGAACAGCAACAACAGCAAAATTGCAAAAACAACTCCGTAAGGCAAAAACTTGCAGGAAAACAAATGATCTCCAAGGTTCAGAGCATCCTTCCACAGATACCTCTAGGTCAGTCCTCTGTCTCTACAGAAAGCTTCTGGCAAAGCCTGGGGAAGCACATTAGACTTCCAGAGTTTCAGATTTCTTTTAAAAGCCATACCACCACCCAATAGCTGAAGAGGTTTGAGCTGATGCCCACACCCCCATGCAACTACAGTATCTGCAAAAACTTCTGTGGCCATTTATTGTCAAAAGCAGAAATGCCTTGAGAATAACTGCCAAGAATCTTTATTTTTTGTTGTTGTTACCCTACAATCTGTCTTTTACCACCCCAAAAAACCCACAAACCACCAC
>VZRU01001935.1:507560-585846 GCA_013398155.1 Pedionomus torquatus
AAAGTAGGCTGTAGAGAGGCAGGGGTTGGTCTCTTCTCCCAAGTTACAGATGATAGGACAAGGGGTAATGGCTTCAAGTTGCGCCAGGGGAAGTTCAGGCTAGATATTAGGAAATATTTCTTTACTGAAAGGGTTATCAGGTATTGGAATGGGCTGCCCAGGGAGGTGGCTGAGGCACCATCCCTGGAGGTATTCAAGAGAGAAGTTGACTTGGTGCTCAAGGATATGGCTTAGTGTTGGGTGGTGTGTGGTGTGGTGTGTTGTTTATGGTTGGTGGGTTTTTTTGTTTTGTTTTGTTTTTTGTTGTTGTTGTTGTTGTTGTTGGGTTTTTTGTTTGTTTGTTTGTTTGTTTGTTTGTTTTGTTGTTTTGTTGTTTTGTTTTGGTTTTTTTCCCCATTGGTTGGACTAGATGATCTTAAAAGGTCCCTTCCAACCTAGGTGATTCTGTGATTCTGTGACACAGGCCTTCCCAAAGGGTTCAAATTCACCTCTCTGTTTTTGTTTCCCCAGTTGTAAAAGAGGCAACACATTTCCTTTATTAGAAGGCTTTGAGACATGCCAGTAGAAAGCAGGATAAGGAAAGAGGTGTTGCATTTGAAGGGTTTTCTAGAATACCAAACAACCCAATGCTAGCACTTAACTGGCGTATCTTGTAACTCTGAGGGAGCTAAGAAACGGAGACAGAGAAGAGAGAAGGCACATGATCTACCTAAAACGCTTTTGAATGTCAGTACTAGAGATAGGATAATTATAATAAATAATTCTATTTCATATCATGCCTCTGGTACATATTATACTGCAAAATATAATCGAGGGACTAAATATTTCTGGAGCTGTAGTGTTTATTTATACAACACAACACGTATGCAATATGCCCCGCACAACAGTAAATGACAAGTGTCTGCTCCAAGTCGGTTACAATATAATTCCCAAACATCAGTCATGTAGTGATAGTAAATGAGGGATAGAGGGGAATGGATGAGGGGAAATGATGTAAAAGACAAGGGTTACAATATTAAAAAAGATAAATGAAGAAGGTTGGGAGCAATTAAATAGTATGAATGAAATTGAAAAAGTGTTCCTCTGAGATTTGAAATTATGTGGAAAGTGGATGAGTCAAAGGAATACAGAAAAGCAATTCAGAGCTAAAATTCACTGTATGACTCTACTTCCATGTATCAAATATTCACAATGAGCTGCTCGAGAACATTCCACGGGCCAAGAGCTTTTTGAATAACAAAACCATCTGAGATGAACAAAGGCTGTCCATTAACAGTGCTGAAGCAGTAAGAGAAGTGGCTAAATCTGTCAGATAAGCTCTCTACTATAAATACAAGTTACCTACTCTGCCCTTCTCTGTTTTTCATTCCCTGAATTTCCCCTGAAGTGTCATTAGTGGTGGATGAGATTGAGATTCTTCTGTTTCACAGAATCATGGAATTGTCAGAGTTGAAAGGGACCTCTAGAGATCATCTAGTCCAACTCCCCAAGTTTCTTTCTTAAACTTGCAGTTTTTAAAACTTAAACTTAACAGTTTCTTTCCTAAACTGTTATTTTTAAAGGCCATGCACTATCAGTAGCACCTGTGCTTTGCCCTAGAGCCATGGAGGCTTCCAAAGTGCTTTGGGATTATATAGGATGGAAGTTCTCACGGGCCCAATTCTTAAAAGCATTTAGGCACCCAGGTATACAGGGATTCTCAAGATAGGCAATTCATGCCTATTCATTTTGGTGACACAAACATCAAATACTACTTTGGCAAAGCAGGTTCCTATATTCAAGCATTAAAATAACGTTAAAAACATTGTCTGGTATGGCAATGTTGTGGGTTTTTTTCTTTACTTTTCTGGATAAGAACCTGCTTTTGGTTCCAAAACCAAACAAAACATAGGTTCTTATTCACCGTATTATTGTCCCAAAAATACTTTGGCTGTTTTTGTTAATACAATGTATACATGAGGCCAGGTTACATACCATAGATGCATGTCACAGCCAAAGAAAGAAGTTTCTAGACAGAGGAACAAAGAAGGGGAAAGGAAGTCACCAAGAAACTTATATTTCCTATGTGTTATGTCAGTCAAACTGGTAAAGTGACCATCTACTGGAATATCTAAAGAGAAAATCAATCATGGACTTTTACAGTCCTCCTGTTTCTTTCATTAGTTACCTTGGCATCTTTAATTCATCTTATTAAGTGGCAGCATTTAAAGGGAAAGGCAGAGGGAAAGTTGCATGTTTAGCTACAACTTATTGAAATAATCTTAATAATTAATAAATACATCTCTCTCCTACAGCATAATGGATCTGAGAGATCACTATCACCTAGAATGACCTCTAGATATCATAGACCATTAATTTTCATGGAAATATTCCAATATGAAATGCTATAACTCATGCTTGACAATTTGTAGTTGGCTGTAGGCCAACAAGAAAGATGTCTAGTCTTTATATGAAGACATAAGGAGATGAAGAATTCACCACATTAGCTTGTTTTAGTGGTTAATCATATGTGTCTCATTCTTCACTTGAATTTGTCTGGCTTTATAATTCTTCCACTCAGTCCTCAGTATGACTTAGTCTGCTGAGAGCCCTTTCCTGCTAGTGTTTTATGCCTCCAATAGTACCAATTCATTAATCAAGCCATAAATCAAGTCATCTTCTTTTCGGTAAGTCAGACAGGTTGGGCACTGCAAGTCTTCTACAATAAGGCATTTTCTTTAGACCTTGAATAATTACTAAGCGCCTTTTGCACCTTCACCAGCTTTTCAACAAGCTTTGAAAGTAAATATCCTGCATATGATTAGTCTCTTGAGTAGCACAACGGGAAGAAAAGCAACCTGGTACTTCTACTCACTATTCCCTTGTTTATGCATTCAAGGATTGATTTCACCCTTTTTGCCACAGTATCTCACTGGAGTGAAACTGCTCTGAACTCTGACAACCCTGATCCTTTTCAGAGGGCTATTTTCCAAGGTAAAGTTTCTGATTACACATCTCCTAATCTCCTATCTGGTTCCCACATGCATAACTTTGCATTTGGCTGTAGTAAAAAGCTTTTTGCGTGAATCTGCTAGGTTACCCAGCCTGCTCCATGTAAATGCTTTCCCCTCATCATCTCCATTGCACCAGGCTCCCCAATACCTGCATATTTTGTCAGCAGAGAGTTTATATTTACTTCTAGAGCAATGATGAATTTGAATAGTACTGAATTTAAAATTCATCCTAATACAACTTTTGTGGCTTTTGTAAAACACTGGCAGTGTGACTGTTCTGTTTTGCTTTATGTCCAGCAAACTTGTCTTGACTGCTTTCTCTATGCTTCAACCATCCTGTTGTCCTGTGTTTCTCTCAGTAAACGGGAGTCATCCAGGTACAAAGGTCCAACACTGCCCCTGATCTGAATGCTATACACAAAGAAACATTCAGTAAGAAAAGAATTTAAGAAATAAAGTTGGGCAGAATTCACATCCCATACATATATTCACTCTTATCCAGTGAGGACTTTCTGTTGCCAACCATGTTATCCCTCAGAACCACAGAAGTTATGACTAGAAAGTTCTTAAGAGCATCTCTAGTTACCTTCCTGTTCATGGCAGGGATGCCTGAATTTTCCTTGATATGTGTTGGTTTTTTTGACAAGACTATTTTGATGCTGGAAAACACATCCCCAGGTTTTCTTATTCTTTGTCAGAGGCTTCTCTATCAATTCACATTTTTTTTTCTCCTGAAGTTGTTATCCTTGCTGGTGCACATCTATTGGGATAACTGGCTGGCTGTTTTTAAAAAATAACATAGGACAGATGCTCTAGTATTCTGATAAATCCTTGCCATTACAGGATTTATGAAATATCAGTATCAGCAAGCAAAGATCAGTTAAATAAGCTGTATTAGTATTCTCATGTAAGTGAATCAGACCTGCTGATTTTAAAATATTTACCGCCAGTATATAGTTTACAGTCTTCCTGGACACTGATGGAGTGGAAAATTTTCCATCAGATGATGTAAGTGCATCATATTTCTTCTTTCCAAATGCAGAACAGAAATATTTATTGAATATTTGTCTTTTCTGCAACATTGTAGTTTTATCATTTGCGTCAAGCAGCAGCATGTACCCTCGTTAAGACTTCTGTTGTTCTTAAAATATTCTTAACACATTTTATTGTCTTAAACTGTGCCAGCCATTAATTTTGCTTTGTTGTATTTTTTCTCTATTTTTACATTATATATCTTCTAATTTATATTGATTGTTATATATTTCCTGGTTTATCCATTTGCTATGTAGGCTTTTTATTTTCTAGCTATGCTTTCACTTCATACATTGACCCAGGATGACATTTTAAACAACATTGTTCTCTATTACCTTATTAAATCGAGACCTTTTTTCAATCCAGTAGCTCTTAGACAGCTTCCAGTTATCTTTTATATTTTTTTGTGTGAGTTTCTCTTCCTCAGCTTTGCTGTCTTTTGTCCCATTCTCTAATCTGATTCAGTGGTCTCTGGTAGATTTTTCTTCCACAGTAATATCCTATGCTTTGTTATTATTTAGCACATTGAGCCACTATGCATCAAAACACCTGTGGATCTGAGTTATTAATAATCCCAAAATACTTACTGGTTGTCCTTAAGAGAGAGCATATCCTCCTTAGGCTGTCGCCTCTTTTATTCACTCTCTCATTGGAGACAAACAAGGGATTTTACTGTATAAATTATTCGAGCAGGTTTCAGAATGCTAGTTGAATTAATTTTCTTCCTAACAGTGAATATCTCTGATTTTGTGCTGCTGCCTCCACTGTTAGCAGCAGTATATAAACAGCTGAAGAATTCCTCCTTCGTGGCATTGGCTCAGTTTGTACATAAGGATGAGTTACACAACAGTTCCACTAGAAATAGGGCCCTTATGCATTGTTCATCAAATATCTTCTCTGAGATTTCACTGTTACCTTATTTTTGTTATGTCATTTTCAGAATGCATTACATACAAATATTTTCCCCATCCAAGCAGATAGCCTCAGGCACACAGAAGCTTGTCTGGAGTTTATCACACAAAACTAAAGATAATACCCAGAAGCCTGGATGAGCAGCCTCCTAACTTCCTCAGCTCTTTCAGCTGCCGTATAAATGCATATGATGAGAAACACATCGAAGCAATACACAGGGAGATTACTGCACTTTTTAAAAAAGATAGCTTTTTCCTTTCCTTCCTTTTCTTTTGGATGTTGGCACTGCCCTGGTAGCAGTTCCACAACAAACAAAATCCCAACAAATGTCAGTGGATCAGGTGGGATAGGAGCCAAGTAGTCAAAAAACTTTTTGATGACTAAGAAGAGTCACATTAAAAATATTGTCTCTATAGATACGCTAAATTAATAACTGCTTCATCAAATATTCATCTACATCTTATACAGCAAAGCTCCCCATCAGTAGGCATCACCCCAGCATAGACTGCATAGGTCATGATATTATCTGAAGACTAAATTTACATTTTGGAAACTTATTAAGGAGACTTTGTGAAGAATTTCATGGGATTAAGTAGCCCAGAAAAATGTTCAGTTCATGATATATCCAAAAGAAATGAGACTTTCTTTCATATTGTAGTCTATAATTATCACATATTTTACAATCACAAATGCCAGCTTAACAATATCCAGCCCTGTGAACTTTAAAATCACAATTTATAGGACTTCCTATTCTAGAAGACACCAGAAATTATGCTCCAGATACCAAATAAGTCCAGTCATCCTGCAAAACTTCCATTTACAAGTATAACTGATTCTGGTAATAAGAAATAAACCTCAGAAATAGAAGCACAAAAATAGATCAAGTGAGATGGAACTTGAACAAAGGCCCTGATGCCCCTTTCAGCTCCCCTGCTGTGAACATCATCTGCACAATTAGTGTGACCCATCATCACATTTCTTAATGTGATATACATACATCTACATCCCAGTAACTTAATTCTCTGCCTGCAAGAATATTGCAATCTATCTTTCTATTGCTTTCTGTTGTAATACCCTATTCACTTAGTCGTGAGAGGTTGACACTTCTGGATGATGATGCACTCCATCCTAATGAGAAAGAACAAATTCACCCATCTCTACTGATGATAGATGGAGCCAGATGAGTAGTTCAAGCCTGTGTCTTGACTCCAAAATAATCCCCGACTGATGGTCAAATTATCATAGAATCATGGAATGGTTAGAGTTGGAAGGGACATCAAAGATCAAGTTCCAAACCCCCTGCCACGAGCCAGTACACCTCCCACTAGAGCAGGTTGCTCAAAGCCCCATCCAGCCTGGCCTTAAACACTTCCAGGGATGGGGCATCTGCAACTTCTCTGGACAACCTGTTCCAGTCCCTCACCACCCTCAAAAGAAAGAATTTTTTCCTAATCTCCAATCTAAATCTCCCCTCTTCCAATTTAAAACCATTACTCCTTGTCCTATCACTACACTTCCTGACAAAGAGTCCCTCTCCTGCTCTCCTGTAGGCTCCGTTCAGATACTGGAAGGCTGCTACAAGGTCTCCCCAGAGCCTTCTCCAGGCTGAACACCCCAGCTCTCTCAGTCTGTCCTCATAGGAGAGGTGCTCCATCCCTCTAATCATCTTCATGGCCCTCCACTGGACCCATTCCAACAGTTCTATGTCCTTTTTAAGTTGAGGACTCCAGAACTGAACACAGTACAAATTAGGTACTTTCTGTTTCTTAACACCCTGACTTAACTACATGAGACAGATCTTAAACTGGTTAAATGAGAGTCAGAAGCCCAAATTAGGTTCTTACACATAAGTAAATCTCACGTCTTTCATAATTTGACCTCTATGACACCAGATGTGTTCAAAATAATTTTTCATAGTAGTCTTTGCAAACAGGAAATAAATTGCCTCTATCTTCCAAAGGAAAAATACAATAGGAGGGGAAATTGAGACTAAAAGTGCCAGTACTGAATTTTGCTTCTTCAGGAAAAAAAAAAAAAAAAAAAAGCCTTAGTTGCTTTTTGATTCAAAGCCATTTAAAATTTTGTTGTTAACATTGGGCATGCTATTAGGGAGAAATGTTCCATCATAGTTTAACACAGCCAAAGATGATATCAGCTTATAAAATCCTTTTGGAGTCAGCTACATTTTCAGTAGGCTTTTTTCTTAAGGGATATCTATACTAATACAAGCAATTAAGGGTTCTTTATTAGCCAGTCTCATAGGAACAGACTTAACCATCAATTGATGTTCTTCTCAACCCCTTAATAAGACCAGAGGACAAAGTAATAGTATATCTTCCCCAAATAAGCTGTTTCTCTAGCATGAACCTAGACATGAACCACACACTACTGACTATAAAACATTTATGCACTCATGATTCTGTGAACATTTAGCTGTTACTTACCTGCAAACATCACTGCAGCAAAAATAAAATTTGGACAAACTAGGAATTCAAAAGCCCTGCTTCCATGGGTAGCCTATGTTGTCCCTCTCTTCTCCCTTACATTACAACAGGTCCATTACCTTTCTTTCTCTCCCAATTTTTACATTCCCTGTATTCTCAGTGCCCTTCCCTCATGATCAGGATAAAGGAAAATGACCACAGTTCATTAGCAAGTGGACAGTTCAGCAGTGAAGTTAACATTTTCTGGCAGAACAACTTCACTAGACTTGTGCTAATAATCTTTTTATAGGGTGTTTTTGACATAGCATATCAACACCTTTTGGATGTCCCGAGAAGCTATGCTTACAGAAGTAGCCTTACAAATGTCTAAAATTGATGGGAAAACAAGTAGTGAAAAGGTGCAGGTATATGAGTTGATGTCCATGCTGCCCCCCAACCTGTTGACAAGCTGTCTTGTAGCCTCAGCTGGCCATACTTAAATGCAGTCAGTGCTGGGTAGTTCTTGTGTCCCTTTGCTGTGTTCCATGAAAATTGACACTGTGACATCCAACTCCTTTCTTTCCAAGAGAGTGAAAAACAGTACTGTCCTGTTCCCTGAGGTTGGTGTATGAAAATTAGGGCAACTGGATATGCCCTGAGGAGTTGTGCACAGGCAAATCAGGCATCCCTGGGGAACAATACACCCAGTAGCCCTGTATTTTACTGTGTGTTGATCTCCTCCCACCTGCTGGATGACAGAGGGAGAGAAAACAATCTGCAGAAAGTTCTTACAGCGTCAGAACAGCTCCTCTGTGACTTTGCCCATACTGGTATCTGGGTATCCAAACATAATACTTCAAAAAAAGTACAGGTTACCAGGCTGAGTAACAAATACTGTCACTGTCAGGAGCTTATCCAGGTTTCTCTGTGACAATGGATAATTTTAAACAATCATAAGTGGAAGCAATCTCCACCAGCTAGCTCCAGTTCAGCCCCCAGAACTGGATAATCACATGCTCTTTTAGCTCTGTCATCTGAGGCAAATACAATAGCTCTGCAGATCTGCCTGTCATCCACACAGAGCAGGAGGCCAAGCAGTGGGCAGGTGTATGCTTCATACCTGCATGCTGCATGCTATTGAGTTTGAAAGACCAAAACATGCTGGAATTATCTCAACAAATTTCAGTCCCTGCCTCCAGGGTTTTATGGGCACAGGGATCAGAAAATAAAGCTTTGCTGGATATTAAATTTCAGGACCAAGACCAATCCAATTTACAGTGTCTCCAATATCCACTTGAGATTGCAGACTTAGGTTTATTTCAGCAAATATTTTAGAGCTTTTTTTTTTTTTTTCAGGTTGCTTTATACTTACCTACAGTGGTTGGAATGTGTCATATGATAGTGGAGTTTTTCCTTTAAAATAGGCATCAAACCCATTTCAAGAAGGGGTTCTTTTGTTCACTTCAGAAGGTATAAAGACTTCTTTTAAAGAATGTGAACAAGTTGGTTGCACAACTTCACAATGTGCAGAAAATGATGGAATTCTATATAACCACAAAATATTAGAAGAAGAATATTAAACAACATTATTATGAATAATGTTGTCTGGGGGAGGAGATTTGTGGGATGGAAATTAGGTCAAAGTTTCAAGGACAATAAGTGAAACATTGCAAAAAGCATGTTTGAAAGGCTGAAGAGAAAAACAGCTTGGCTTTGTTACTCTGTGTGTCTTGAGATAACTTCAGATAAGAGGCTTGCCATGAGTCCAGAGAATTCCCTGCAAGGTATGCAAAATATTTATAGTAGCATAAAAAAAGGAGCAAATGCAAAATCACATGCCCTTAGCATTATCCCTTAGCATTTATGATGGGCAGAGCTGCATACGTGATCCTGTTTATTTTTTTACTCTAGGGAGGTAGATGGCTCTTGTGCTTTCTGCAAGTGATTCCCCAGGCCATCCCCAGGACATTTAAAAAAACAAACCAGCTCTATACATTCAGATGGTCACACATTTTTAAAGTTTCAGTGTAAGGTCTTTTATTACTTTCTTGTGTGTCTGTCTATGTGTTCATAAACAGTTCCTAACAATGGATTAAAGAAGCAGTTCTGTGACTGATGGTGAAATCTATATCACCAGAAAATACACTAATGTGGCAGTGAGATGTCAAAGTGTTTCTTTTTGAGATATAGGTCAGATATGCCAGGAGCTGTATAATGTGACACGGCACTACTTTTTGGTTCTGAAAGTGTTGGGAGGTGTTGGAAGTGTTGATGCAAATGCAGAAGATGGCTTATTTGTATATATGACAGTTGCTCTGTTTCATTCATGCTTACTGGATTACTACCCAGTGAGTAAAGGATACACAGTTTTCTCTCCAGCTGAGACAAAAATTGGAAAGAATTATACCACCTGACCATTGACACACAAGTTTTATATCTAGCGTGCACCATTTATGTCATCTTTGCTGAATTTTCCAGAACTTATGATGGTTTGGTTTTTTTTTTCTTATATGGGCTGTGTTTGGTTAATAGTCTTCAATTTCTTGAGTGTGACTTTTACTTATAAAGAATGGCTCAGGTTTAATATACAGGACTACTTTCCTCTTCAAAAAAGTAATACCTTTCCTAGAAATAGTCTTGAACTGCATTGGGTTTAATATGAAATGCTCCCCTCCTCTGTATCCCCAGAATAGAAGGAGCTTGGCATTCTGAGAGTGGTACAAAGTGGTATTGTTAAACAGAAGCTAATTAGGATGGGATTTCATGTTGCTAAGAGCTAAGTCTTTGGTATGCAACAGAGCCAAACAGCAAGGGCAAAGTGTAACTATTTAAGGCTGAAGTTTGCTATTTAAAGGAAAATGTTCATTATGGCCCAAACGTTAGCTGTAGTCAGGAAAGTGTTTCTGTACCAATGACATGATGACGGGCTGTCACGATTCCACCCAGTCAGTCCAGATCAAATGTGCTCAAAATATAAGCCAAAAGATTATTTTTTTCCAACCTGCCAGCATCAAAAGCACCATCTGTGATCGATTTTGTGATAATGGAGTAAACAGCTACTGGAAATTCAGGGCAGTTCTCAGAGATTTTGGTCTCTGGGAGGAATGAATATGAGCTTACAGGAATAGCACAGCTGCTGCTGTCCAAAACCTGCTCTCTTCTAGAGAGGTTGGGAGGCATAACCCAGTCACAAACCTGTTTGAGCACAACCTCTTGCAAGCAGGACAAGTTTGCCTGATCCTGTGCAGAAAAATTGGTGGAAGATGTCATGAATCTTCTCTCCTTTTATGGAGAATGCCTACAATTCACAGAGTATTTTTTTATGACAGCAGGCTTACCTTAAATATAAATCTAGTCAATGTAAGCAGAGATAGTAAACTATGGGCATTGATTTCAGACAAGGCTGTAGAAATCTGAAAACAGTATTCTGTATTTTTAAGTGGCTGCAGAGTGCTTTGCAGAGGGAATGTAAAGCCAGCAGTAGAGGCTCAAAAGCTCTCCTAGATTTAAGAGCAACCCTTTCTTGTGGTAATGGTGGCCTTACTTTCGTTCATTAGAAGAATCACATTATAATTTTGATCCAGCAGGAAAATATTTTGTTAAAGTTTTTAATTTTTAAATTGGCTTTTGGTTTCCATGATGTCTTCTGAGAAGTGAAATAGTTTTGGGGCAAACATAAATGGTAATAACTTCAATGTATGGTTATCCATATGAGAAAAAATCAAGGCTCAGTAGAGATAAATTTCTTGTACAGAAAGATCAGCTTTGTTCTGTTGCAAGGGTGGGAATGGTTCTGCTTTAACAAAATTCAGAAAAATTCTTAAGGTGCTTAGTGGATTTGCACCAAAGGGAAAACTGGTTCTTTGAATGAATGCCTGAACTGACCACAGCTAAAGTATTCAACCCATGGCCTAAGAACCCCATTTCCTATTCCCCTGCACAGTCCCATGTGTTTTTCTGGTAAAACAACCTGATGTTTATCTCCTTTTTGGGAATAATTGCCCATGTGCCCCCTGAGTCAGCATTGTATGACAGCATGTGCAGCCTGTGTCTCAGAGACATGGTTTGGGGATGACTCTTAGCGCGTCTCCAACCTAGAGTTCATAACACATCTATGGCCATTAATAGTCCCTGTCCCCTTTGACTCCTCAGAACTGTGTCACCACCACGATGCTCCCTAAGAGCAGTCCAGGAGTAGCTCACATTTGTCTGATCCAAGGTTTCTGTTCATTTCAGCTGAAGGAAAACCTCTATTACCTGTAATTAGCAGAGGGTCTAGACTGTGCCGACATACAGTTGTGCTTATCACCTGTCAGAGGGCAATGACTGACTTTCCCACTGAGAAATTTGTTTCCCTGGTGAGACAGAACTCGCTGAACTGTAAAGAGAGAAACTGAGAGCTGCCGAGTGTGCAGGCCCCGTGGCCGCACGCAGTGTCTGGGAAGCACAAGGGCTCTCCCTGGGTGTCCTCATCTTTGTAAGCCACCTCAGGCTTCACGGCTTGTGAGAACAGTTGGTTGGACACCATTAAGAACATTTCTATTTCAAATGAGGCCTCTTTAGAGCTTCATGCTGTGAAATCTTTCAGGAAATTTTACCAGGTAAATATTTCATGCTTGTAGGAACTTGAAAACCAGTTTAAAAGATCATGAGTTAGTAATGCTAACTTTTTAGAAGAACGAGAGAGGGCTTCATGGGCACAGGTATGCAGGGCTGTATCTTCTGGCAATCCCCTCACGGGAAGACGTGTCCCGCTCTGCGCCCTATATACGGCCCGTTTGCCCATCAGGAAATGTACACACAGAGAAGTTAAACCAGACAAAGGCATCGCCCATCCTCAGAACACCCGGGTTTTTGGGGATGTGTTTCCTCGATGTACCGAAGCCTGGAACAAGGCCTGGGGAGACACCCTCCGGCGGGCAGCCACCAGGGGGCGCCAGAGCACGGCGCCGGCGGGCGGCGGGGAGGGGAGGGGGCGGCGGAGCCACCGGCGCCCCTTACCAAGCGCCGGTGCCGCCGGGCGCTGCCGTCTGCGAACCGAACCCCGGCAGTTTAAACACCCCGAGGAAACCCTTGCTGGTGGGGGAGTTTTGCCCCAGTGCAGAGGGGGCTCGGAGCGCCCCCCTTCGGTGGCTTCCCTGACAAGCTTCCCATCGTTNCTCCCTCTGCTTCGGAAAGTATCTCCCGCCTCTCACCCGCCTGCCATCGTGATGCCAAACGCAAGTGCTCCTCCTCCTCCTGCTCCTTGACCAGGGTTTCTAGAACAGCCAGAGAACTCGAGCTTCCTGGCTGACCGAGCGTTTGCAGGCTGAGTTCTGACCTCCTGCTGTGTGCAATTAGCACTAATTAAACAAATAATTAAAAATTACCCCATGACATCCTTTGCAGAAGGTCCTAACTCAGTTTTGTGTTGGAGCTGCTCTAGCCGTTTTAATTAGCTGTCTGTCCAGTGCCATTTTGCTTCCTGGCCCAGGTTCCTGAAAGCAGGAGGAGGTAAGGTTCGTCTCTACACCGGGCTGAGGGAACGGGGCTGCCCTTGGCAAGGCAGGATGGTGCGAGGAAAGGGGTGGGAGTCCCTCCCATGGCAGCAGTCAGCACAAGGAAATCCAAGCGTCGTTGAAGTTCTCAGCCAAGGTGACAGATTTCTCTTAGAAGGATTTTTGCTGCAGGTACCGCAAAGAGTGAAAGACAAGCTCTAGATCAGTCTCTGAGCCTCCCAGGGTGTGCTTATTGATAGGAAATTACAAAATCAGTTGGCACCTTTTTCTGGTCACCCTGTTGCAGGCACCCAGAGACCGGTTTTCAGAGTCACCCAATCCTTGAATTTCCCGGCACCTTTGAAACTGAGCCAAGAACATGTCACCTAGAGGCAGAGGCACACAAAATTAGGTTTCCTTTTTAAGGTGCTTGTTGGCTGTGTTTGAAAGTCATCTTATCCTTTATCAATTTTACCACTCCCCTCCTCCAGAATTTTCTGAAAATCTTAAACTGCATCACAAAAATTACGCAGATGGAAAAAGCCACCCCTCCACCAATTCCCTCCACGTCCTTTCATCCTGGCAGCTGTGCTGTTTGGCAAGTGTTGCTGCATGCAAGAGGGTAGGTGGGTATCAGGCAGGAGGGCACCTACAACCTGCAGGGGGAAGAGTGTGCTGAGTAACGCTTGCCGCTCTTGTAACGGAGAAGAGAGCCGGATGAGACCTTCAGTGGGTGAAGTCTTGGTGACATGATACTGTGGTGAAAAGACTGTGAATTTGTTCCTTGCACATGGATAGTTTCCCTCTATGACCAAGATGAAAGGTTTGAGATTTTGTCCATGTGCTTTCAGACGTGACAGAAGAGAGGGCTGTGTGCACGTTTTCTCTTTCTTGCTACGTTTTCTTTTTCATAGCTCTGTGTATGCTTGCATGCTGGGCCACGTGGAGGCACATCCCAGGCTCCACACCAGTACTACCCACTAACCCCATGCAAAGTACTATCAGACACTGCTTTACTTAGGCTTCCTGCTGACACATTTGCCAGTGTTGTCCATTAAAACCAGTTGAAGCTTGAATCACTTGAAGCTGCTAATGGCAGCTTGTAACACCTACAGGCAAGAGTTACTGCTTTGAGCTCCTACTAGCCGTTTAGGAATGATACAGCAATGCTTTCCTTGCCAACTTGGGGGTGGGGGGAAAGCCCCAGGACTGACCCCGGAACTTGACTATAAAAGCAGGGTGGTCCCCCCTCCCCAGCCACAGGCACTATCACATCCTCTTATTTTTCTTCCAAAATAGATCTAGGCTTTCCTGATGGTTTTGTGGATCACCATGGAAACTGGCAGAAACAAAGCCATGCCAGAGAGGCTCAGCAACTGCTGCTCTCAGAGTACTTTTGGGATCTCGCCTGTGGAGAAATGGAGTCCTCTCCAAGGCTGCTCACCTGCAGATGACCCCTCCTGGGAGAAGCAGGCAGAGGGATCTCTGTGGGAGCTTTTGACATTTCCACCCCCCAGGTGGGAGTGAAATAATTTCTCCCTTTACACAACACCTTGACAAGTCTGAAAGATCCCAGAGCAGAGATCACAAACATGTGGGAGCTGTGTGCCTGGTGCCAGTGTGAGACCAGGAAAGGAGCCAAAAACCTCTGCAGCTAATGTAGCCTCCCTCCTGCACTCCCATGGAAGACAGCCTGCCAGCTGGTTCCGGCAAAGGATGCTCTGTGAGTAGGAGTCCTACAGCAAAGGTCCATGTCTTTCTCCACACCCCATACTGATATCTGGCAGCTGTAGGCATGACTTCAATGCAGGACTGGGAAGGCAGCCAAAACCCTTCCCACAGACTAGCCCCATCTCTCAGTAGTGTCTTTTTCCCCTCATTCCCAGCCAGTATGGGCTACACTACTGTTTGTGGAGAGGAATGGATCCTCTATCAGAGCACGGTGTTTTGTGCAGCCTCTCCTGATCTGACCACAGGGCAGCCCAGGCGCCCATGCCTAAGTTCTCTGATCAGCACCCAAACAGAGGACAAGCTGGGACCTACTTTACGCTTTACTGAAAGTATTGATTTAACATTGTGGAAATGGATTTTCCGTCCAGCTCTGCCATAGGGTTATAGCAGGGACAAGGACAACCCCTTTTCCCAGTCTACCCAAGCCTCTCCCATCCAACTACTATTTTCCACAACTATAGTGGGGATCAGACATGAGTTCACTCCCCATGATCCCTTGTGGTCTGAGGTTTTTCTTGCTGAGAAACTGGAGTGATGGGTGGATGCAGACTGTAACTGACAATAGCAGTAATAGAGGTTTATAGTATACCTTGGAGCTCCTCTGGCAACGTGCAGTGCACACTATTGCCTCCTCAGTGTTCACTCATGGTAAGCACGTCCCTCAGACCAGTTTGTCTGTGGACTGAGTTGGCGCTGCTGCTTCTCAGATTACTGGTTTGAATTCAAACTAGTAATCTATAATTTGTGCCCTGCTCCCCACATGGTTTAGGTCTTTTCCCCCTGGAAGTACACTTTTTTGCACTGTACTTCCAGAAGTAGCTCTGTAAATAGGTATTATTCAATTGGCATTTCACAGGAAACCTACGGAAGCAAAATGACCATAGGCTGCTGCCTATTTTGCTTGAGCTACACTCATGGGAGGCCAGACATGCTGCCACTGTTCAAGGAGGGGGCAAGGGATATGTATTCTCCCTCACAACTCCAGAACCATCACATCACTGGGGCTGCAGGAGCAGCAGGTCCAACTCTCCAGGGCTCTCCCTTACTCCTTCCAGCACTTTGTCCCAGCTTCGCTCCATGCTTCCTTCTATGCTTCCTTCTCCTTGGCAGGAACAGCCAGGCCCCTTATCCTTAGGGTAGCTACACTGAGTTTTCCAAGTGCTCTTTAGCCAGCTGTGGCTGCCTAGTGGCAGCATCTGAGCTTGATATACTTTTCCTGTGAGATACATCAGGTATAGCATCACATGCACAGCAGTTACCTCTGAAGCCTGTGGACTCAGGGGTAGCTTCAGTGTGCTGTGGTATGTGGGAGCCTCACAGGCTGCATACCAGCCCATGTCAGACACAGAAAGACCACAAAAAACAAATGCACTTGCAAAAACTGTTTTCCGCCTCCGTGGCCTGAAGACTCCCCCATGCTGTCCTCCTCTGTTCTCCCCTCTGCAAGAGGAGTCTAACAGGCACACACAAACATGCTGATAACAACTCCAAGTTTACTTTTTAAGCTCCAGTTGTCTACTGTATGATCTAGATAAACCTATAGGAATAAAAGCTCTAGAAAACATTACTTTTGTTAGAGATGTTAAATCTGTGTATTTTATAGAAGAGAAAGATACCTTTTTTTTTTTTTTTTTTCNTCCTTTTTTTTTTTTTTTTTGTCACAGAGTACCTTAATGGTAAATGTTGGCTTCTTAATCTAGCAGAAAAAGACCTAAGGCAATCTGGTATTTGGAGGCTGAAACTGAAGAAATCCAGAGATGAGACAAGGCATGAGCTATTAATACTCAGAATAATGCTGGAGTTACCACTGGGATGACTCCCTAAGGAAAATGGGAATTCTCCATTGTTTTGCTCAGTGCCAGTCAAGACTGTATATACAAAACATACACACTTAAGCAAAACTATTGCTCGATTTTTGGCTTGAATAGTACATGAGTGTCTTTATGTCCTGTGTGTGACAAGATGACCATAACACGGTCAAAACCAGCTGACAAAGTACCGGAGGGCAATGGTTTCCTGGCCCTCCCACTGGGTCCTCCCACGAACAACTGGTTATGCAGTGAGGTGATCCACAGCTGCCAGTCTTTCACTTTCTGCTGCACGAAGTTGTCCTTGCTAAGTAGAAGAGAAGCAAGGCAGGGGTTTGCAGGTCTGTGTTGTGTCTGTCAGTACACTGCAAGCCTAGGAGAGAGTAAGGGAACTAGGCACAAAGACTGTTTTCAACATCTTTACACCTCTAACATAGGTGAAATTTAAAGAACTACGATATGAAGCCCAAGTTCCTGGTGGAGAGACACAAGTGTCTCAAACAGGTGTCTCAAGGCACCAAGGTCTTGGTTTTTTGCAGGATTTTCCCCACATAGGATTGAGCCTTCAGAGGGCTCTGACACATGGATTTGGTCTGGCTGGTGTCCTTGCCCCTTTGGTAAGTTTTCAGCAACACTGTGTCTGGAATCTAATGCTCTCTGCCACCTGCAGAACTATGACAACTCTGCTTACTAGAGACAGAGTTTCTTCTGCTCTTATCTTCTGACACCTTGTTCTCGCATATCTTTTTGTCCTTCTATTTAGGTATCTTGGATATGGTACTCTTAACAAAGCAGCCCATGCTTGTGTTGCGATAACGATTGTCTAACAGTGCCAAGCTAGTTCTCTTGGATCTGCCAGAGAGTTTGTTTTGTCAATAAGATATTTGCTGTTTATAGTAAATTTTATTTTTTGCTGAATGATTTGTCTGCAAATTGTAAAAACATGATACAGAGGGCTTGAGCAGACATATTAAAGATAAATCCCAAGGGAAATCACTTGGGAACTGTGAGATACTACTGGTTGTTCTTACAATCTTCTCCCTCTGAAGTCAAAAGAATTTTTCTATTTGTATATTTATTACAATCACATCTTTAATTAAAAATGTTTAAATAATAATTTTGTTACATAATTTAAAAGAAGCAACAGAAAACACAAGGAGGCGCAGCTTTGTAGAAGAAATAGCAGCAGGTAGTTGTTTGAGTATTGATGTGGTTCTGGAACTACAGGGGTTAAAGCAAGGTGTGTGCAGGCAATTCCTAAGGAGGTACTTTGTGTAAAGTTCAGTGGCTGAGGAATGTCCTGGCAGTCAAGCTTCGTTGCCTGGGAAAAACACAAGGCCAGACTGACATTTCAGTTAGAGACCCAATCCTGTTGGCTTTGCTGGTGGAAATGAGAGAACTTGACCATTACTTTTAAAGGAAGAATAAAAATACCTCATAAAATTCAGATATAAGAAATATTGTGGTTGCATGCTGGGGCTGAAGGAGTCAGTAATAGGATGGGGAGCATGAAGGGAATAGCTCCTTTTCCCATTTTGTCTTTGGCCATCCTCAGTTCAGGACGGAACTCTGTAAAGCATGAAGCTACCTTTTGCCCCCTGAAATACCTATAGGTAGCCACAAAACATGTTGGTTCTGGTTATTTATTACAATTCCTTGATCACTGGGAGTAATAATTAATATAGGCATGCACGGAACATGCAGACTGTAGATCACTGGAGTCCCTTCTGGGAATTGCTGGAGAAATCTCTTTGGGTGACATTGTATCAACAGCCAGCTCCATCTTAGCCTGTATGCCTGCAGATTCCTGCTCAGCTGTCCAAATGGGAGAGTTCCTCACCACATATCCATTTCTTTTCAGTTCTTTGCCTATCACCACTTGGCTCTCTGGCCATCTCTGAGAAGTGCTATCTTGCTCCCTGCCTGAACCAGCTCTGTAATGCATGCTTTGTCTTTTAGCTAGAGGGGAACAGGTAGCTTCTTTCAGCCAAATTCCCATGAAACTGGAAACAGATAAGAAATCTAAAGCGAAGCAATCTTCAGGGAACTGCAAAGTCTACAGTGTCTTTGGCTATCTGACTAATTTGGATAATGAGGTATAGATTTCAGAGTCATTAGTCACTCCATTGTCCAAATCTTGACTTTCTGTTTTTAGTTCTATTTCAGTATTTTACTCACTTAATCACATCACATCAGTCTTTTTACCTGTGCATAGTAAGTGATTTGCTACTGATTGCTGCTCTGCTGAGGCACCAGTACAAGCACACTATCAATGAGAGGAAGGAGTTTACAACAAGAGTTTAATAAACAGCAGATCTCAGACCAGGAAATATCTGCGAACCAGAAAACTACACTTAAGATCTTGTTTAACCGTGCCTCATGAATAGGGTTGCTTACAGTACTAGAAGATAATTTTGTTCAGTTCTTTTGCCCGCTTCCTCCATGGATTGTTTTAATCCTGTTTATTTCAGACTGCCCTGTTTTGCGTGGTCAGTCTCAACAGGAGCCAAGGCACAGTTTCAGAGTGCTCATGGGTCTCTTACAAGCACTCAGTCTTTTCGGTGCAGCCTTTCCCCAACAAGTCACACTCACTTTCTAGAGGAGATGAGAACACCTTTCATGGCAGCCAAACAGTCCATGTCAAAGGCACATGTAGATGGGGCAGAGAGATACATGTCAGCATAGCTGTTGCTATCCCCTCTCAGGAGAGCCTCACAGAGAAATGTTAAAAGTATCTTTGACAAAAGTAATGTGCCTGACGATGGAATAAGTAGTACGTATTTGCTAAACCACCCTGAACCAGAATGAATGACCTTTCGCTTTGAAACACGCTGGCTTAAGACCCAGATCCACCTAGGGATGTTTGATCCCCGGGCCCCCATTTGGCTCCCGTCCCTTTTGCTCCCATGTGCCCACCCTGGTCTGCTCAGTACCAAAGGATGCCCGGGAATGGCAGTGCCCGGCGGGTGGCAGGGCCCGGCCAAAGGCAGCAGCACGAGGCTGTGTGCACACAGGCTCCCGGCGGCAAGCAGCTCCTCCGCAGTGAGAAAGTCAATATATATTCATCTAAGGGAATGCTGCATGGGAAATAGTTCAGTAAGTGGTAGACCTATGCCTGAATAAAATATTTTGTGTGCTGGTAGATATCATTAGAAATACCTGAAGCCCCAGACTCGTGTGTCTGAGCTGTTCCGTGGCCCAAGCATGTGGGCAGGATGGCGTCCTCTGGTCAGGAGAACCGTCATTACACTAATTTGCTTTCCCTCTCTACTCTGGCACCAACCCCATGCCCTGGGGCTGCCTACGCCCAGTGAAGGGCGCTCCAGCCAGAGCCTGGGACACGGCACCAGCCCCTCAGGGCAGGGCCGTGGCGGGAGGTGAGGGCTGCTCCGGGGGAAACACCACTGCTTTCTGTGGAAAACACCTTCCCCCTCAGGGCTGGGGCTGGTTTGGGAAGATGGTCTCTGACGGCTGGGAGATGACAGCAAGGGGGATCCCAGGCGACAAGGGCCCAACACCGACACCTGTCCGTTTAGGCCCGAGAAAGAGGCCTGCAGCCGGCAGCAGCTCTGCCCTGCGGCTCCTGCGGCGCAGCGCGGCGTCAGGAAGGGGCCGGCTGCCGGGCGCAAGGGCAGCGGGCAGCGCCTCGGGAGCCCGGCCCGGGTGCGCTCCCAGCAGCGGGCCCGGCTCCTCACCTTCGGCCTCTGTGGGAGGCCCAGGGGGCGGCGCTGTCTCCGCCCGAGCAGAGCGCCGCTGGGACTGCCCTCCCGCTGGGCCGCCCCGGCACCCGGGGCACCTGCCGGGCCCAGAAGGGGTTAAAAGCCCGGGGCGGGTGATGTCAGCTCCCGCGCTCCTCGGGAGGGCCGGGCTCCGCCGCTGGAAGGAGAGCGGGGAGAGAACGGGCAAGTGCTGAATGGGACAGAAGCCGCGCCGGCCACCTGCCTCCGCCCGGCGCCCGCGGCGAGGCCCGGCAGCCTCCGGAGGCCGCCGGCTCCGGCTGCNGGTGAGCGCGGGCGGCGGGGAGGCCCTCCCGAGGGGCAGCGCCGGAGGGGAAAGCCCTTCTCCCCGCTTTCCCTTTCTGCACGGTGATGGTAAGGGGACTGAAGGAAGCATTCTGGAGGTGATGTTGCGTCAACTCGGTTGAGGTTTTGCTGCTTGAAATGCAAAACGCCTTTGGCCCCTGAAGCTGCAGGAAGGAGGTGGGAGGAGGAACAGGGGAGATGCAGCCCAGGAGTAAACCCACGTAAGTCCCAGGGTCTCTTCCCGGTACGCCTGGACGTGCGGGGCAAGACCTCTGGAAGCCATCTTCCTGCCCGCTGGCACTCTTCTTGTCAAGCCACCTGTGCTGATGCGGAGGGGAACTTTATATTTTGCTTTCCCCTGGCCCTCATCAAACCTTGCCCTTCCCACACAGCTTGTTGCGTTATTTTTTCCCCGTGCTCTGCACGTCCCGGGCCACACTCTTGAATGGGAAAGGAGCGTGTGGCTGAACAATTCCAATGGCCTCGGGGGTTAAAAAGCTGAGGGGTGAAACTGGTTATGAAGTGGAAAATTAGGTTACCAGGAGCAGAGACCTGATAGTACAGGGTTTCCACACCGATTTTTGACCATTGCCCATACTGCCGGCCGCCTTGGCGTTGATGCAGTGACATTGGAGGAAATCTTTTCCCCTTCGTGTGTTAAATTTATCACATTTCCACTGATGCCTTTTGTAGAAAGGCAGTACCTGAAAGCTAGACTCTAGTGTTCAGCTAGTTCAGCTCTAGTGTTCAAGCAGGGTCTGGTGCATTTTGCTGGCAGGTGCTAAGAGCTGCACTCTTTCTGTGCTGACTGAATCCCCTGTAGCAGCCTGCGTAAACTGATTTGAAATACAGAAATACTGCTTCACTTGTCCGCATTGTTTGCACTGAATGAACAAAGCTGCAAAGACTTCACGTGCACCTGAAAGTCTTCATGTTGATTATTTGCTTTTTATTCTCAGAATGCTTTTCAGGTGGAAATACACAATGTCTCTGAGTGTTTTGAGTTCTAGTCTGGATCCACATCTGGGACGTCAGCTGATTCTGGTCTAAAACCAAAAAAGCCCCATTACATTAGTGCTTAGAGACATGGTGCGGTGATGGGCTGTTGTTTTTTATCAGTTAGGTTGATAGTTGGACTAGATGATCTCAAAGGTCCCTTCCAATTCTGTGTTTCTACGATTCAAGTATAAGTTTTGGCTTAATCAGAATTACAACTGGATATGGGCACTCTAAGTAGATGTGTATATATATATATATTTAGATATAGCATTTAGTGTCAAATGGTCTCTGATGTTAATCAAAACTTACAGATATAGTCAAAACTAGGAGTCTCGTATCTGCATTTAGCAGTTGGTTCGGTCATTTTCTCTGCCACTAAGTTCTAAGGATTGTAGGTCCCATTATCTTCTCTGGAAGTTATTTGATTACTTAACACTGAAAATCAAGCAGTTCTTTAAGAAGTATCTGTGTGCATTTAAGAATGAAGCTTTGAAAATCTCAGCTTGTTCAAAGTGGCTGCCTCTTATTTTCCAAGTTCTAAAGTAAGAGTAGTGCACCTGAAAGTATCTGATTCCCAACTTCTTCATGTGTCAACAGGGAAAAAAACAAATAGGTTAATATAACCATATAATTTTTTAATCTGGTGTGAAAAGCACCAGTATAAGGGGACTAGTGAGAAATAAAAGAATTTAGTGGGTTAAGACGGTTAAGAATTACCTACCAAAAATGTCATATGAAGTGGCAGGTCCAGTTGCAGGGATTTAAAGTCAGTCTGCCAAAATAAAGTTGATATTGTAATTCATAAAATACAGATGAACTGCTTATGTTTAGGTGAATGTGGGAGAAGGAACATCACATTTAACAGTAAGTGAGAATTCAGAATAAATTTGAAGTTGTAAATAGAGTTGTAACGGGTAAATGTGAGACGTGATACAATATCGTTCTCTGAAAAAGTGCAAGATTTTTGCTTGAGGGAGAAAAAGATGTAAGTCTGATCTCTGGCTTTCAGAAATCATTTGACATGATGGCACATGAAGTTATTAGCTTAAGTGGAGGAGATGGGGATCAATAGAAAAATTATAAGATAGCCACAGAAATGATAAAAGAGAATGTGACAACACGGTGCTGAAGCGGGGCTGTGAGTATTTTACTGGAATAAAATGAAAAATGACCCAGGGGATTAATAAGGGTAGGAAAAACTCTAATGACAAAGAGTGAAATTGCACACTAGAAGTAGTAATAAAGTGGGCACAAAACCTGGGACAGTACTATTTAGAAACAGCATAAGGTAACCATGGGCCTATTAAATTTTGCAATGGATTGTAGTGCAGAGATCCTTGATTTTGTGAGGATCAGGCACAGACAGGCACTTTATTAATCTGTTCCAGTATCATTGTAATGGGCCCCCTGTACTCCCATGTCCGGCACTTGCAAAGGCAAATTATGTTGGATTGCCTGTGAATGTTGATGGACCAGTGTAATGTGGTTGCAAAAAATGCAAATCCAATCAGGTGAGGTGTTCCCTAGGAAGGGGAAAGTACTAAATGCCTTTGCACAAGGCTTTGGTAAGGCTGCCTGCTGCCTTCCAGATGCAGTTGGGATCACCCACATCCGTGAAGGGGAGTGAGAAAGATAAGACTCAACTTTTATATGATGTGCACTTAAGCCTGAACAGGTGCAGAGGGAGAGTCATGAGATTTTTTTGTGAGACTAAAAGAGCCTCTTATCTCTAGCCTTGCAAAATTAGGTCTTTAGGGAGAAAGTTTTGATATCTATAAATATACCAAGGGGTAAATATGAGGGAGGGAAAACCTAGCTAAGCTGAAGTGCAGTATTCTACAAGAATGAACAGATACAAGCTGGTTATGTCAACATTTATGCTGGTAATTAGAAGGTGGCTCATTAGAGGGGTGAGGTTCAGAACAACAGGAATAGTGGGAGCAAAACTGCCAGCACGGTTCTAGGAAAGGGCTGCATTCATTTCTGAAAGGGATTTTATGATACAGTTGTCTAGAGTGAGAAAGAACGAGACTTAACAATTCAGGACATCTGTCCCAGTCTTAGACTTCCTATTCAGTACAAGGAATTACAGTTCAACCAGAAGTTATGGACTATTTGAGGAAATTATTTTAGCTCTGGCATAAGCTGTGTGGTAAATAAACCCTAATGGCACAAGGAAAAATAAATCTCATTAGTTCATATGTCCTCTTTGGACTTAAACTCTATGAATAAAAATGAAAAAGAGAACATAATTTCATTTGAGAGCTGAATTATGATGTCTGTAACAGAGTTAGATGTAAACAAACTTATGGTGTTGTGTATGTATGTATATGTTGTATATGTGTTCCATGGCTTAGTACAGTCTTTTGGCTTGAGAAGGACTGATAGTATGGCTTTACAGGGAGACCCTACAGTTTTATGAAGTGTGCCAAAAATAGCCTGGTTGCAAGGAGCTAGGGCTAGAGATTAGATTGATGCTCATTCCTGGGCTGTGGAAAAGGATGGCCTCTGTATTTCTGTGAAGCTGGAGGTGTGCTACTTGTGGAATTCTGGTCTTCCTTCCTATTGCAGAGTATTTTCAGTGATGCAGTACCAAACATGAGTGTACCCTTTTCTTATTTTAATGAAGCCTGCCTTCTTCCCTGGAATAGGATTTCCCAAATAATTTACAAGGCAGGCAGTTCACTGTCTGGAAAACTTTCCATTATTGAATAAAGCAACCTGTACATAAAATAACTTATAGGTAATGTCTTTAGCTAAAGGGTATAAAAATGTGTCTTCCTTAGCTCAGAACAGCAGGGATATAGCTGGATAGTGGCTTGTTGTGTTATGTATAGATATACTGTTATGTGTACTTAGGGTAATTTGAATCTCAGATCTTTTACGTACAAAATATGAGCCAGGTGTCCTCGTGAGTGTGTACAACTAGAGGGACATCTTAAGCTTTCCTACCCTGCAAAGATAGATGTAAAGGCAATGAGGCTGAGTGACTTCACTGATCTCTACCAAGTCCTGACCTGTTATTTTGGCCTCAGTTCAGGAAACCACCAAATTTGCCTGCAAGCAGGTGAGAAGTTCCTCTAATAAGTATGGGTTTCAGTGTTTTGATGAAGCTGATGAACTAATAATTATTCTGACTTTGTAAACATTTGTTATTGTAAGGTTATACAGCTGGCTACTGAACTGCACACACTGGCTTGATAGTATAAACCTGTGAGTGCTGAAAAATGTTTTTTGTTATGGACACTTATTACCTACATTTAAAATAGCTTCTAAAATGAGCACAAAGTATCTGAAATGTTAAAACAGTTACTGAGTAAGAAAATAAAAACCCATAGCTTTTTCCTCTTTGTGGAGTGACATCTCTTGATGTCTACATGGACTTCAGTAGACCTCCATGTTTTGTATTCAGTCCTAGCTTATTCCTGCCTGGGATCTCTTTATGTTTTAACAAAGCAATTCTTTATATACCATGGTACTACTGCTCTTCCACTCTTCTTGTGGACTGACTGGACCCCATGGTTAGGGATTGGGAACACCGTTATTTCATATATCACATCCTCTTAACAAAGTCTGTATGAGATAAGGCACTGGTATCCCAAGTTAATAATGGATGTGTCACCTGATTTGTGTTAAAAAGGTTTTAGTCACTTGAGAGTTTACAACCATACTGGTGCAACAGAGGAAGGAGTAAACATACTCCTAGTCTATAGGTAGATTCTAATCAAGGCTGTAAGGATGGCAGTAAAGACTGTGGAATATACAGTATGATGCATTAGGAAATTATTAACTCACTCTAAAGGTAAAAGTTTATTTGAATATTTATCTGTTATCCATTAAAAGAGTGACCTCTGGCAGAGGGCAATATCAATAACTTGGCATAGTACCGTTTCATCTTCTGCTTGCAGGAGAAATGGCCTTTTTCACCAGTCTTGTAAAAGGGACTAAGGAAAATTAGGCACAAGGGGTGAAAAGTTTGCCAGTCTAAAATACATTTGTTGGGTTTGGTTTTTTTTTTCCCTTCTCTTCTGTAGGATTTTTAGAGCACCTCCGACAACATCCCAAGTGGATGGTTAACTTCAGAATGGCAGAACTCACAGTGGAGAACGGTAGCTGTATGGACTGGCAAAAGCGGTGCCTTGCATTGGAGTCCCAGCTCTTCAAATTCCGCTTGCAGGCAAGCAAGATTCGAGAGCTGTTGGCTGAGAAGGTGAGGCAGCAGTGGCTTCTACTTTGCACTGAGTTATGGCATGAAAGCAAAAAATCCCTAAATATTGAGCTATCCAATAAAACTCTTACTTGCAGTGGGGATCTCTTCCTCGATTACAGTATGTCGTTGCACTCTGCTTATCACTTGAGATACAGATATGCCTGTCAGAGTGATGTAAAGCAGAATTGAAAATTAGAATTTGGCTTTGTTTACTGGAAAATCATCAGGTATTCGAGACTATAGTGGAAAACACTATACTAGCAAGATTCTGGATATCTAAAATGACTGAGGCAGCTGCAGAGCGAAGATGGCCATTTTGGATAAGAACAACCAGATCAGGACTTACCTGGGAACAGAAAGCTTACAGGAGTGCAAACTGTGGTGTACTGTTAAAAGACTGGACAGGGTTACATGTACTGCCATAGTGTTAGAATAACATTGCATCTCCAGTCAAAACATTCTGGGGATACTAAAGAGCAGAACTGAGACACTTTGAGATCTGGGTGTTAGAAACTTGCATGGCATCTGTTGTTTTAGAGGTATCTCCTATTAATTGCTTTTAAGTGCAGTAAGTGAAATCGTTTGCAGTCCTAGGGGAGAGGACTGGCAAAGATTTGAGGGTTTTGTTGTGGGTTGGATTTTTTTGTTTGTTTGTTTTCATCGTGATGTGGATTTTTGCTTTTTTTTTTTTTTCCTTTATCTTAAATTGAGTTATTTTCCAATTTGAATTAAAGCTTTTTCACTTACCTATAACTTGCATAAAAACCAAGTTTGTATGTTGCTGTGGGGTTCCTTCTTTGTTTCAAAACATGGCTTTTGTTATCACAGTCCAGTCCAAGATTGCACAGATATTCAATTACTATTGAAAAGTGATAGCAGTTATTTCAGTCAGTTTGCTAATGAAGGTGAAGTCTTTACAACTGACTGCAATTTACTGCAAATGCATTTAAGCTGTACTTGATGACAGATATGTTCTAAACTCACTTTTGCTCCATTTTTTAATATGTAACTCTTATATATATATATATTTCCTTGTTTGTTGCATTTGGATATAAAAATATCCAAATGACATCGATTTCAGAGTGAAGCAATCTTCATCCTTGGTTTCACTGTAATTACACTTCCACTAATGCTGTACACTGCAAGAGACATTCTTTCTACTCATATTTTTAAAAAATGTGCAACTCTCAGTGCCCTTTTCCTCTTTTCAAGGTAGCTTCTAAGATGGACCTTAGTGACTACTTAACTTGGAAAACACTGAAGGTGGTCATACACTCCATTTAGGTAAAGGTGCATTTAAGAAATCACCTGTAGATGTGGCGCAGTTACAACTGGTACTCATATGCAATATTCTACATTTGCTGCATTATGGAATCTGTGACCTCATGCTTTATTAATTCATGATTTGGGAAACTTCCTGATTACTCCCACACTAAACAAAGAAAACCACCTGTCAAACTTTCTTTTTGGATAACAGACTTGCCAGAGACTTTTGACTATCTTTTTAGGGAGGCTTGTGAGCCACGACAGAAAATGAAATTGTCACCTGCTGCAGGGGGCTCCTCAAGGAAGCGGCCTGACTGCCACTAGTCCAGCCTTTCAGTCAAAGCATTTTCCCTTTGTTAAGATTAAGAAGCAGCTTGGTTCAGTGATCAGGTTACTCTGTAACTACATGTACAGGGCTGTTGGAGGCTTACTTGAAGGGTCAGGGAGCTAGCAGGTTTGTGATTCCTTCTTCTGAATGTCATGTGGGAAGGGGGGAGCCTCAGGGACTGTGGTCCAGCTCCAGCAGTCTCTCCTGATGCTGGTGGACTTGAGGCACCGGAGCAAGTGCTCAGCACACAGTGCTCATGCTGAGCACTGCTGTTTGGAAGTGCCCTGTGCCTCAGGTTCCTGACTGCTCTGCAATGACCTTCTCTGAGGCCCTCCTTCCCCCCTCCTTTGTTGCCACAGGGCTTCCCAGCAATCACAGCATCTGGCCAACACTGCATCCTTCTCCCCCTCTGATGGGCAGTGATGCAGAAATGAAGGAGGCACATGGTTAATGCATAGTGATGCCAACTTCAGTTCTGTCTGCAAGAATGAAGAGATTCAGATTTATTGGACAGTACTGCATTTTCAGGGTTTTTGGAGGGTGGGGAAGAAGAGCCTGAAAAATGTGAATTGGCCACAGTTTAAAGCTGTGTTGCCAGCTTGTAGTGAGCATTAGTCTTGAGATCCTCTGATATGAAACAACATGAAAATTAATTGCAGGTGGGTGGGAGTGTAGGAAATGGTTTTGTCAGTGAAAGTGAAGAACAGCAGTGTGATACTTCCTCACCAGCTGGATTGTCTCAGGGATCTAGAAGCTACTGACTGAAAAGCTTGAAAACCGTATCTCCCATATTTTAAATTGGACTTGGTAAGCAATTTTATTATTTTATGGCACATTTTACTATTTGAACTCACAAAACAAAAAAACCCCAAAACTTGCCCAACTACTCATGCCTCTCTTTGGTAGTACAATGTGAACTAACAGTTTAAATACTTCAGGTTTTTTAAATCCGCTTAGATTGAATAATCTAGATCACAGTTCAGAACGTGAGGAATTTAAAACCCAACAGTTTAACTGCCAGTGCCCTAGTTCACATGGTGTGAACTTCCATGTTGGTAGCTCAGTCTCTGCTATCAAGTGGTGCTGCCCAAGCTGCGCAGAGCCTCATGGCAGAACCCCAGCCCTAGCCTCCAAGACAAAGCTCTGCCATCTTGCTGGACCCCCATGGGGCACAAGACCCCTGGGTCTTGCCTTGTTGTGGACATCAGCTGATCTGGTCTCTTTGGAAACTGGCAATTGTTTTCACTCTGACTTTCTTGTACACACACAAAGAACAGGGTACTCATCTGTTGGTGAGCAACATTGCAGGCCGTTGCCTTGGCAGCAAGATGACCTGGTTAGGAATGAGCTCTGTAAGAGAACTGGAGGAAAATGAGGCTGAGACATGCAGGAACTTTTTTTCACTCTATTTTATTTAGCCTGTTTTGAGCCATCAGGAGAGGGAAGGGCTTTGTGTATGGTAGCAGAATCTTTTGCAGCTTTTTGAAGGGCCATCTGTGCAGCTTTTAACCTGCCTCTGTCTTATTTCAATAAAAAATGACATTTGATAAAAGCCTCTTTTGTCTCATGCAAGCATGGCGGTACAACCAGGCCTGTTTCTTACTATATAAGCTGTCTGGGCTAATGTTGGGGAGAAGAGTTACTTGAATTTGGCTTCATCACTAATTTTTCTGTGTGACCTGGGTCAAGTTGCTTAGTAGCATTTGTCAAATTATAAAGCATTTTGTATGAAAGGACCCATGTAAATACCAAGCATTATTATTAATTCATTAAAGGATTTGAAAGAGCCTTACAAGCATGAATGTATTAAATCTGAATGTGCTCCAGTGAGACAGCTGACACTGGGCATGGGTAAATTAATCATTTTGTGTACATGAGAAATACAGTAGTTATTTAACAGTTCATAGTAGGACAACCTAACAATATTGTACAGGAAGTTAAGAAAAGTACAAGTTCATTTAAGGCTACAGAGGGAATTAGGGTGACAAAAGTAATTGATTTGACTGGAATTTAGCCAGGTCACCCTTCTTGCACAAGAAACTTCGTAACTCTTTAGTGATCAGGAATGGTCCCAACATACATTCTCTGTCCTCATGAGGAACCGGTGCTGCTAGCAATGCAAAGCAAACCATCATGAAGCTGAGACAAGAAGAAGTTTTTTGATCAGAATAGTGCTGTCTTCTTAACCGAAGTCTTCAAGATTCAGGTGAGATTGCTCTAAAAGAATCGCCTTTGGGAAAAGGCCCTGAAGTCTGTGTTGTGAATATATACCCTGTCAATTCATTAGAAAACTAGCAGAGGATATTGATGCTTAACCTGCTGCCATAAATAGTCTTTGTTTCACAAGGTGTATTATATCTCCAGTTAGCATCTGTCTTTCACCAATATGTTTTGCTGCTACCTGTCTGTGGTGATGACTATCCAGAAACTAATAGATAAATGCATGGGTAGATCATGGTTCCTAACGGCACAGACTCATGATGTAACCCAGACCAGTGCAATCAGCATTATATTGCCTTGAGCTCAGTCTCTACCAAGACTCTCAGAGGCTGGGTCTTTGGTCAGAGAACCTTTTGCCATCTGTGTAGTCTTCCATAACATCTCTCTGTTCCTCTGCCAAATAAATGTCCTTAATTTAGTAATTAAGATCCATAAACTGTGATGTCCTTGATTGCTTGACTGAAAAAGCAAACCTGAGAGGTATCATGCTGAATAAGGCATTTTCTTGGTTTGAATCAGTTATGACATGGCTTTTTTACTTGTACAGCCATTGAGGTGTCTACATTTATGTATGTTTCTGATATGTTTGTCAATAGGTGTCAGTCTGCTCTTAAGATCAATGTGTATGTATGAAAAGGGGAGTTGTTGTCATCTGAAGGAAGGGAAACGAAAACACAGCAAAGCTGACATCTCCATTCTGGGTGATCAACACAAAAGGACTAAGTCTTGTTTTCAGAATTATTGGTTTGGTCCTCATAGTGACCAACCTGAATTCTTGTCTCCAGAGCTTTATCAAGAATCATAAAATGCATTGGAGAGAAAAGGAGCTCAATTTCTCTTATAGTTTATCTTCTGGTTTGTTTTCTGCTTGAAGCATGATTATTTTAATCTTCTGAGGCTATGTCATTCCTTCATTAGTAAAGCACAAGTAAATGCTGGAAAATCTGTGAAACATTCTTCAAATTTTGCAGCTTGGTGGATGAAACAGTGTCACTGACTTCATACTACTGAGCTTGAATCTGAGACCCATAAAAGCAGGGCATGTGGTGGAAGATAACCTTGCAAGAAGTGGCTGAGATCCTAAATTGCTATTAAAAAAAAAAAAAAAANACAAAAAAAAAAAAAAAGCCAAAAAGAAAAAAAAAAAAAGCTGGGTTCTGTGGTAAATTATTAGAGGAACCCCAATATACCTGCATTTCACTGAGATGATGATAGATAAATACAGTTAGAGTAAAATTCTATTCAGTGTCCTTTGACTTCAATAGTAGCAATGCTCTGATAATCACAAAATTGTCAGCTTGCAAAGCTCTTTAAAATGAAAAGAAGCATGTGATGCTTTTGAAGCCAAAGCAAAATATTAATTAGTTATAATGTGGCATTGTAGAGAACCTGCTGTGAGCTTTCCAAGATGTATTCAGTTTTATTTACCATTGTTAATGAATCTTAGCTGAAATAAAAACAGGAAAGAATGGCATGCTTTAGACAGATTTTTTGCAGGGACAGCCCATGAAGTGGAAATTATACAGATGGGGTCAAGACTTTAGGACTGTTCCCTTGACCCGTGTAATGAATGACAAAGCTTACTAATGAGAAAACAGTTCCAGTAAATTCAAAGTAGGGTAAAAGACTGGAAAAGGTCAAAGGTGCCTGTTTCCCCCCCTCCTCCCCCCCATCAGAGCTGTCCACTTAACCCAAAAGATGCCAAAAAGCTGTAGACTTGCACAAGAAATGGAAGATTCCTAGGTAAAACAGGTGAATTTCCAGGTGGTGTTAATTTTTTCTCTTGCTTTCCCCCTCTTTCCTCCTCTTCTGGCTCTGAAGATGCAGGAATTGGAACAGAGAGTGATAGAAGCAGAGCAAAGAGCTGAGGATGCAGAGAAACAGGTAAGAGATTCTCTTATGGTTGCTCTGGTACAAGCCAAGAAGGAACTTACTCTACAAACCTTCCAGTCTAGCATACAGACAGCATTCTGCAGTGCTGTGCTTCACTAAGGAAACATTGATTTACAGTGGTGAATGGATTTTCCAGTCTGCTTCCCAGTTTTGAGCCTGAGCTACAAACAGGCACCTTAATAGGTTCAAGTGAAAACCAGCATCTTATGTTTGCCTCTCAGCTTCACAGCCTTTACCCCCTCATCCATGATAGAATGCTTGGTTATGGAAAAGGAAGGGGATGTTGTACCTCAAGATTAAAATGCAGAGATAGAGCAGTCTGGCAGGTCCTCAGAAAACAAATATTTATGAGTGCTGGTAGGAACTTGTCTACAGGTAGAGAAGGTTCTGCAAAAAAAAGCAAGAGTGTGTCTACAAAACCTATCAGTTATTTTGGACTCCCTTTTTAGTAGTTACTGCTCTGATTCAGAAGCCCATGGGGAAAAGCTGCAAGAGCTGGATGCATTGCATATTACTGTAACCATCTAATAATTAGGCATATTGTCTAAGCTAGTTCTTCTATGCTTCTTGAATAATGGAGAAGGGGTGGGTGAGGGAGAGAGAGAGACTTCAGCTTGTGAACAGGCCATAAAGAATAATGGACTATCCACATCCAGAGATAAGTGTTCTTCAAGAAATACTCATTGCTGCCTCACAGCCTGAAGAAGTGACAGCTTAAGGAGTAGGACCCTTCCCTTCCACTAACAAGTACGGTCACCATGAATGAGAAGCAGCTGATAAATGAGAAGGCTCCACATGAAATGTAAAATCCCTTGTTATCTTTCTCTCCAGGAGTCTGGGGGGGGTGTGTGGATTTGTTAATTCAATGGGCTCCCTGTAACTGCCAACCTCAATTAAGGAAATCACATGTTTGCAGTCCCCTCTCTGAGCCTCCGGTACAGAGTCAGCATTTAGGCATCAGACAGAAAGGAGGGGCCATTTCATTTTACTATAATCACCCTAAACTCTAATGAAAACACTTCCGACTCAGCAGGCTTAGTTTTGTGGCTTGGATATTGGGTGCCTACCTTTCTGATTCAGTATGAGGAAGCGGCAGTTTGCTTCTCTGCCTAATGTGGGCAGACAGGAAGACAAAACACAGCTTCTGCAAGTATGAAGTGTAGGCTGCTCAACAGAGCATGAGTAACTCTTACACAGGCTCTGTGAAGTGCTCAGATCATTGCCTGCATTCCACCTTCCAGGTTCCAAACTCATGTAAAATGAATGGTATATGGAGCTGGTTTCTTTGAAGATTTAGTGTCTCTGGAATGTGTTGGAACCAAATATTTTCCCATCATCAAATGTTGCAATTAGCAGGTTTGAGTTAAGTCAGCAGAATTCTGTTCATTTTTAGAAAGGAAATCTTATAATCCATTGCAATAGGATGAGGTAATAATAAAACAGACTGACATGTCGAGAAACATAGGCCTTGAAGAAAGCAAGAGTTTTTTTTAAAAAATTGCTAAAAACCTGAAAGACTTCAACAGCAGCTAGATTTTGCTGCATTGAACCTTTGTATGTAGTGAAGGAACATTACATTGGTGCTTCTGCTGAGATGAACAAATGTCAGCACAGGCAGGAGCTTGAAGACAGACAAAGCTTCTGAAATATCTGACATGGTAATTCCTTAGCCAATCTGGAGAATAAAAACTTGTCAGAAAGCCAGAAGTTGCCAGAACATTTTGTAAGCTAAGGGGACAGGAAAAGGAAGGAACTGTGTAGTACCTTTCCCTATAGAAATCTTGACCAGAAGCAAATGATCAGGGGTTTGTGGTGTATGCCTTCATAGTGAATGGGGTAAAAAGCTGACCATAGTATTGCAAAGGAGGAAAATGTGGTGTATCCTGCCCATGTGTCTTTGTAGACTATAGTTCCTGTATGGTCTCTTTTGCTAATAGTGTGCAAATATTTCACAGTTCAAAATGTGTTTATCTATTCATGGTTCAGTTTGCATCTGTTACTGCTTCAGCATCACAAGTGAATGAAAAATGTTCTTTTTGTGGATATAAACCAAGTATGACTTGAAGGCTATGATTTTTTTTCTTCATTTCCCCAGTTCAAAAATGTGAAACCCACAAATACTCTCAGGTAGGGTCTTACCACTAAACAAGCAGCTCCTTCATTTACATTGTTTTGTTGGTTTTTTTTTATCTCCCTCTGATTATTCTTACAGGTCAGAGTTATGGAAGAGAAGATTAAACTAGCCAACGTGAAGACCAGTGAGTCAGACAGCACTCTGCACAGGAAATACCAAGAGTTGATGGGCACAGTGCAAGGAAAAGAAGATCTGATCAACAGATTGGAGACGCAGCTAGCAAAACAGGTAAAGATATTTTCTACAGGGAGACCTGTAGCTTTCATGAGTAGGGGGGCCTATGTAATGTATGTTTCAATGGTATGGACTATGTCTCCTTTATGTATTAGCCTCTCAGTTGCCTTCAGATTAGCTGTCAGCTGTAAAATGATGTCCTGCTCAGTGCAAGATCCTCCCTCCTTTCTCTTTTCAGACAAAAGCATCCATTCAGCCTCAGTAGCCCTTGACTCTTCATTACAGGAGTCTAGTCAATGTCCTTAAAGGACTTCCTTACGTTAGTGTTGAGACCCTAAATTGTAATGCTAGAGTCATCGTAGTATTTCTCTGGCTTCCTGGCATATAGACTGCTCTCCAAAATCATTGTGTAGCCCATCTCTGATTTGGCATATGCTGCTTCTTGGGAAGGGACTTTTCCCAGTCTTTAGCAACCCCTTAGTATAGATCATTTCTTGTCAGATACCCTCATTATAAAAGGGCAGCTGCTTCCCAGTATGGATAGTTCTTACTCTCTTCCATTCTCAGATGGTGGAAGGAAGGAGCTACATGTACAGCAGGGCTTGTATTTTGGCTTTTGTAAAGACCTTGTGTTGTGGTCTCTATAGCATGAGTAACGAGGTGTTCTTATATATTGCCAAGTAAATACTTTTAAAATAGAAATAGCTCACTAGAATTGTACATTAAAAAGTACTTTGTAATTTGAGTTACATTTTACAGTGAACTGTCACCTAATTCAAGGGCAAAAGCTGTCTGAACTTACTCAGATCAAGTCTAGTGTAGAGGTCAGGCATCAGGTCTTTGTAATATTTTGGGTTTCAGGTCACTTCCCCAGGCCAGCTTGCTCAGGCAGAATATAGATGAAGTTTCTATGTTTCGGAGGAGAATGAAGGTTTTCAGAAGGATCTACAATAGTGATCAAGGTGTAGAAGCAGCTCTTGCAATGCAAGATGGAAGAAATTCTGATTTAGCCAGAAATGCAAGGAGTGATTTGATTAAAATCAACAAACACAAGTGAGAAGAATGTTCTGTTAGTAAAAATCTTATTCTAGCATCAAGAGGCAAAATAAGCTCCTAGAAATGAAAGCTAAAGCTTGAGGACTTCAAACAAGGAACGCTTCATCAGAATCACCAGTTCAGCATGAGATGGTACAGTGGCAGTGCCACAAGGCTACTAAGGGTCCCTGTAAGGCATCGTATTTCTCTTTACTGGAATGGGGAGAGCTGTGGCATTCAGAGTGTTAATAAAAGAAGACTGAGGTCATGTCTGGACCACACAATAGCATGGGACACAAAGAATCTCTAACTGCTTCTGGATGTTAAAGCACAATAACCACATCTATGGGTGCTGTGCCTGAGTGAATTGGTTCTGCTTAGAGGCAGGGCTTTCTAAGCTCTGTGACAATGCTGTTGACATGTCACTATTTCATTTTGGGATGCTAAATAAAATCTTGGCATTGCACTTTACCATGTAGCATAGCAATATTCTGAATCTTTTACCTCATGGTCTCTGATCTGAGACAAGTCCAGGTCATTGGGGATTCAAAGGCACTACCCGCGTGATGGATATACAGAGGACTATGGCAGATTCACTGTATGTGCCAGATCATTTCAGACCAGTAAGCATGTCTAATATTCTGACTGCAGCAAAGGCCAGTACCTGATGATTAGGAACAGACACAGCCATATTCAGGCAGAAAAAACCTAAATAAATCCTCCTATTGAAGCATCTGATTTGATCACTTTTATTTCATTTTGCTCAACTACAAATGTTACTGCTACCCCTGATGTTGCCAAGCTCTGTCTTAAAGCCAGCAAACATATTTGAATAAGAGCTTTTAAATGTGCAACTGTGGAGATGAATAGAATGTGGTGATTAAAAGTAATGTGAAGATGTGAGGAATATCCTGCAGACTATTGTGTATTGCTATGGTATTCATTAAGTGACCTTACACTCTTCAGTGTGAAAAATTTAAAAGGGGAGGGTATTTGTTCACATTGAGAGAAAAATATCTAGCAGGGAAACCACCAACTGCTACCAGAAGGTATTACCTTTGTCCGTTTAATTAGAGACACTGGGGCTTAATGTGCTGTACACAGTATATTCCCACTCCCTCCCTCCCTTGTTGCTGCAACTGATTTCTCCTTGTAGTTGTTTTGATCATTTTGTAGATAAGAGACCTTTCAGTGACATTACTTCTGATAAAGCTGTGCAGATGAACAGAAAGCTTCAGGTGATTGTAGTATCAATCTAGCATCTTTCAAAGAAAATTCCCAAAAAGGAAAAAACTGCAGCTGAGAAAACACAGCTGCAAAAATGATGTTGTAGCAATATTGCCCAAGCAGATACTTGGGGAAAAATGTTCATTGTGCAAATCAACAGTATTCCCATAAGACCTTTGTGTGGACTAGAACCTGTTTTAATGGATATGTAAACATACAACTACTTACGCCATCTGAAAACCTCCTATCAGGTCTTAGCATTTCAAGGTCAAGTTTTGGAGCTTTTTTATCCTGAGTTTGCTATCTTTTTTTCCCCTCCTTTGTTTTATTTACTTTCTCAACAAGAATATTGTATGTTAAATACATTGTTGGTATTAGTTTCCCTCTCGTGCACCTTTAAAGTCTATACACCTGTGCTTGCAGCAGTTGAATCCTTTCTGCTTTGAAGAGTTACACTGATGTTTTGTACATCACTTACAGGCACTGCTTAATTCACATTAACTTCAGCCAACTATATGGGGGTGGGGGGCCACTGGGGGAACACTACAGATGCTGAGCAGCAAACAGCAACATTGCAAAAACATCTAAAACAGGAAAAGTTGCAGACTCAAAAGAAAATATTGTAGGTGGGCAATAATTACCTAAGCCGGACTTTGCTTTTCTGCAATAACTTCTTGAAACAACCCTCTGAATTTGACTCCAGGGAGCATGTAAGAAATTTAGAGCTTGATTTTTCAAAGGCCATCTAAATAATAATATCCAAATAGCAGTCTTAAATGTGATGTATGGAATGGAAGTTTCAGCATTTAAGTTGCTCCTGATGCGGTAACTTACTGAAGGAGTCAGTTGTGCTCTCCTAATGCATCTAATCTTTTTTTGGCACAGAAACAGTTGAGGACTGAGGAAGCCAAAATTGTTCAAGAGAAAGCTGCTAAGATCAAAGAGTGGGTAACATTTAAGCTGAAAGAGGTGAGTCTGTAGCTTGCTGCCAGGTTTCAGGGCCTAGGACTGGGTACAGTGGCTGCACTGCCAATGGGTTCCTGTGCAGGACCTTTCCTGTCCAGGAACCATTTCCATTTCCAGGACCATTCCTGTCCAGTCCGAGAACAGTCAATCTGCCTCAGGGGCTTTCTGCTTGTTTGGCCTTACACACACTCAGTTTCAGAGCCAGGGTCATCCCTCTTACTGAGGGCTATTTACTGCTTTGGGCAAACTATAAATGACTGTGAAATCACTACTGCCCAAAAGCAGTCTCTGAAGAAGATTTACTAGTCACAAGTGGCTTTCACCTTACTTTCCTCTGCCTCTCCCTTTTTTCTCTGGCTGTGGTATATCTCTTTTTCTGATAAAGCAGCTGTGACATAATAACATGTCTCTGACTAATGCTGTTTTCCTTCTGACCAGGATTTTCTCATGTCTAACCTCTCCTTCCTATCCATTCCTCTATCTGGGCCTCATTCAATACATTCTAGAAAAACTGAGAGATAACATGCAGTTCTAAAAATGCATTAATANTATGTCTAACCTCTCCTTCCTATCCATCCTGTGCGCTTATTCCTCTATCTGGGCCTCATTCAATACATTCTAGAAAAACTGAGAGATAACATGCAGTTCTAAAAATGCATTAATAGCTTACAGCTGGGAGTGGGCTTTATGGTCTTTCCCTTTTATTCCAAGTTAAAGCTATAGATTTCCCAGTTTATGCCAGAAAGGGAATTTGTTGGAGTTGGAAGAAGCAGTCTTTGTGGGCAGTAACTGTGTTATGATGTGACTGTAATCTCATTAGATTGTCTAGACAATTTACTGAGCTGCTGTGCTGCTTCTCTTTCATTTTCCTATGTGGGATAACTTAAGGTGCATCTACATTACTGATTGGGGAAGCACAAAGGAGAGGAGGAAGCGCAGGGATTGACTTGGTGTGACCTGCTGTGAATCCAGGACCATACATTCAAATTGTGTCTTTACTGGCAATGAAGTTCATGCCAGATGCTGATTCTAGGTGCATACCACGCACAAGTGGACCACTACTAACTTGAAAGACTTTGCATTTGTGTTGCAAATGGATGTCTTCAGGCAGCATCACAAATGTAATTTCAGCTTTGATTCCATCAAAAGGCAAGTCACTTTGGGCATACCACTGCTATCCTTAATAATGTATGCTTAGACACTTCAAGCAAAGACATATGGCAAATTTGCAAAGAATCTCTTGTGCCCTCATTGCAAATGTAAATGCAGCCTTAATACTTTGTTTTGTTCTTTGGTCACCTGGATCCAGGGGATCTCCTTTTACCACATACAGGGTGAAAGGGGAGAAATGTTCCTCTTGTGTAGTAGGTTCCTTATTGTCTCTCTCATGACAGTTATTTCTGGAACAAGAGTAAATGATAAATAACTTCAGGGAAGGAAATTAAAAGACCTGTTTGAGGAATGTGAATAGTATATACAGAGGCTACTTGAGAAAACATGGAAAGTGTTTAAGTGGGTTGTCCAGTGGAGCTGCTGAGAAGGATTTCAAGGTGACTTGTAGACTCACCTATCCTTTTTTCCTTTTCTTGTTCAAACACTTGAATGTGATAAAGATGAAGACATATCTGTGTGGTGGAACAAGAGTTATGCATTATCTTTCTGTTTTTATTATTGTTGTTTCATAGCTTGAGCTAGAAAATTACCACCTGAAAAACTGTAATCAGAGGCTGATGGAACAAATTGAAGCCCTTCAGGGTACATTGCAAGGTAAATATGTTCATCTGGCATTGTAACCTAGTAACCACCATAAAAGTGGAAGTCAGCATTCCTAGGTTGTATTCTTAACTTTGTCAGAAATTAGCACCTGTGACAGTGAGCAAGCAACAGAATTCCTCTGTTCCTCAGTGAGTTCATTTTTAAGATGAAAATAAGATTGCTTATCTACCTTAAAAACTCTTATTTGGTTTCCCATCAGTGATTGAACACAGACACACTTTTTTTTTCTCTTCAGAGTCTGCTTTTGCCATAAAATAAGCCACTGAGTTCCTGAATTAGAAGCACTCATTGAAACACATAGAAAACCCTACGTTAACTTCAGTGGTGCAGGGTAGAAGTCCCTGAGGTATTCCACTTTACCTCCACATGCTAATTATCCTCATCCCCACAGAACATCTTCTGGCATGTGAGCTAAGTAAGTGAGGACTGAATGGGCCGAGGCAGCAGTTCTCTGATCTGCCTTTAGAAGCTGGGTTCCTCTGTGCTGTCAAATTGGGTTGGAGAAAGCTGTTTGTGCAGTTCTTGTTTGGTGGGCAGATGGAGAACTTTGGTTTCCAGAGCTTGAAATCAGTGTTGTTCATCACAACACATTTTGAAGTGGAAATTCTCTCTTAACTATTTTCTTCCTGGTTTTCTTGCTGTTTTTTTATTTAAGGACCTTGTCTTGGTTAGAGTAAGATGAGCTAGTTTCCAGAACTTCACTGGACGTGAAGCAGGGGGCATTTCTTTCCTGCAGAAGAATTTCTGGCATTCCTATCACTCCACAGCAAGGGAATAGGGCAAAATTCCCTCTAAATCCCATCACGTTTGTAGCTAAATGCTTTATGACTGGTGTTTTCTCATCCCCTCTGGCTCTGGCTGTTTACAAAAAGAGAATGGCTGATAAGCTGCGTTAATAATCTGGTATTAAGTGTTCCCTGGATCACAGCTCTCTGGGCAGTAAACAGCTCTGCCCTCTCCTCTTATCCCCCACCAGTCTCACTGTGCCAGGCTTAATTCAGAGGCCTCTGCAGAGAGACAAATATCCTCTTGCTTGCCATGCTAATAGTAACAGCTTCCTCTGTTTCACCTCCTGTCACATCTAGGAAGCTGCAAAAATACCAATAATGTTTAAAATTAATTACCTCTTTTCAGTCTATACTAATGATTTGCCTCAGGGGCAGGGGACAGTATGTGCCAGTATCTATCTGTGTGTGCCAGAGTTAGGAATAGCTTTGTTAGCATTTAGTTCCTTGTGACTCAAGTGCCAAGGTCAGGTTCTCATGGCTGTCTTTTCTCAGCTATGTTTCTAAGAGTGGGTTTCATCCTTTTCACTGTCAAGAGTGATTTATTCTGCTGTTTACCTTTCCCTCTGTTCAGTTTGTTTCTACTTGTAAATCCCACTAGTGGTTAAGCAATGCCTGTAGAGTTTGATGTTCCGGCAACATTTTCAGCAATAGCTGTACAGAGTCACACCCTGCAATAATTATGCAATTTCCAATGCATCTTATGACTTGGTTCTTTTCAGTCAAGCAATATATAAATGCCAAGGTCAATCAAAATCATAAAGTGAAGTGACATCCTCTGCTACTCCAAGTTTTATTCACACTTTCTCAAATCCTAAAGCTGCTATTCAGCACAATCTGTGGAACTGAGATAGTCTTTAAATCTAGTAATTACAGAAAGGAAGAAAGTAGAATTATAAAGTATAATAGGTTCTAAATAGACAAAGAACAATACACGTAATTTGGGTTCTTTTGTGTCATCTTCTAATACAGTAAATGAAGGGGCAGAGAAAAATAAAGAAGGTTTTTACACCAAAGCCATGTAAATAACTGTTATAAAACTTGTTATCAAAAAGCACTGCTTGGGTCATATAGCACAAAGGGATAGCAAAAGCCCTAGGGAAATTCGTTAAAGGAGAGTAGCCTCGCTGATCATGTGATGGTTAAGAAGACCTCCATAAATATGCTGAAAGCCTCTTCTATGATGGCTTAAATAACTGTAGGTCCACTGAAGTCAAAGGCCACACTAAACAATGTTTTGGCCATTTAGATGTTTTTTGACAGAGTATTGTGTGGATAGGTGCACTTCCTTCTCATGGCTGGTTTCAGAGAAGAGACATAGTTGTGGATAGGTAAGAGTAAAAACTGCTATACTGAGTTAGACAGAAAGCTTTACTAGGTCAGTGCCCTGTCTCTTGGTTAGCTGTGGATGTTTCAGAAAAAAGCATAGAAAATATTGCAAGTAGAGTTGTCCTTCTTTTCATGTGCCCTTCCAGCTTCTGCTGTCAGTTTTTAAGGAAGTTCCTAGGGCAGAACTTCTGTCTAAACTGTTATTTGTACCACTGATAGATTACTTTTTCTGGCCTGTTTTTGGGATACTGCATTATTCTATTTCCTCTTTTGTTTGAAAAGCACCTCTTCCTTCTTTAAATTTCAAACACACTGCCTGATCATTTCATTAGGCACTCCTTAATTCCAGTTTTGTAAGAAACAGTGATTAATCACATGCTATTCCTCTTTTTTGTACTTTTTCTGATTATAAATAGGTAACACTTCTGTTATAGATGTGCCCAGCCATTTCCTTGCCATTCTGTATAGTCCTAACTAGGCCAGGGTGCTGATGAAATACAACTGACTTGAACAACTTACAGTAGCAAATAACATTTTAGACAGTAAAGCATTTGAATGCCCTAACCATATGTTCTCCTCCGGTATAGATATGACCAGCATTCCTCCCTTTGAGTCTCTTTGGAGCTGTAATTCTTTGAAGCCCAGAGCATCACAGGCCTCTTTTGCCGAGAAGATAGACCGGAAATCTGTGCTCCTTGCGCCTGGTTTCAGACAGATGTGTCAGACAGGACCAACCAAACATGTCCTCTCTACAGCAAATATAGTTCTTGCCAGTGACACCTTTACTGAGAGTGGAGAAGATAAATCTCTGCTTTCCCAGAGCACACTGAAGCTCATGTCTGACTCCTCAAACTGGAATCTCTCCACAGAGAAAGATGTATTCTCAGCCGTAAGTTCTGAACACAGGCTAAGGTGCTGTGATCCCACATCGATGGACCCACCAGCTGAGGCTACAAGGATCTTGGACGCTTTGACTTTCCCGTCACATTTGGAAGGAAAGCATAGTGCTGTGAGCACCTTGCAACAAGTGACTTTGGACAGCAGGCGCTTCTCTGATGATCTGAGTGCCAGGTTCCGCTCCCACCAGCTGGACTCTTCCTCAGGAGAAATAATGAACATGCTTGAGGGCCATTTCCAAACTGTTGAGCCACCCATTGTTGTGTCAACATCATCTGTTACAGCATGTTCCTTCTGTCCAGGGAGGGAATGTGGCCTTGGCAGTAGTATGACCTTGCCAAAAATACGAACTCCCAACACACCAAGAGACAGTATCCAGCTAGCCAAGAGACATTATAGCCAACCACAGCCAGGGGCTAATTCTTTCCATCACATAATGAGCTTAGAGGCTAGCACCTTCCAGCCCATAACAGACTCTCTAGTCTGCGATGGGCAAGTGAAGGAGACAGATATTGATGATGATGGGGTACTAGAGAAGATGGAGACAGAACGTGACCCGGTGAGGGACGAAGCTGGAGTGTGTGAAGAAATCAACCACTTAGCTTCAGGGCAAAGAGAAGCTGTGAGTTCTGAGGCTGGCGTGCTTGACCCAGGAGGTAAACCTCCCACACCACCACTGCACAGATTCCCATCCTGGGTAAGAAATACAAGGAAAACTGTCTGAGAACTGCTGCTTGTCTTTGAGTAGCGCCCAGTAGTTGGGCTATAACAGCTCTTGGTATCACGCTATTGTTTCCTGTGGACATCAATCACATTTCTGAACCACCTCATCTGACAGTTTCAGATCATGGGGCATGGTGGTTCCACTGAAAATTTTTTTGTTCTTTTCTCTTTATAAGGGGGGGAAAAAAATCTATGGAAGAAAATAGTACGCAAGAAACACAGGAGTAAAAATGAAAGTCAAGGTGCTGCGTTGTGATTTATCCTTATGAGTCATCAACCATTAATCTTTAGCTCTGTTGTCATGTGTTTAAGATAGAAAAGCAAGTGCAAGTGAACAGACCAGACCAGATAATTTCAGTCAGAAAAAGCTGTAAATACTGGAATAGATACATGGGTTAGATCTCAGCATTCTTATCTCATGGTATACTTGTGCTATCAGGAAAATTTTGTGAAAACCATTAGTAAAGTGAATATATATGTCCTATTGCTTACTTCACATGAGAGAGAAGTTTGTTATTATCACTTTCGGTTACTTGTTAGTTCAGATGGTTGGATCATTATCGATTAGATTGACACATTAGTTAAACTTGGTGGAAGTCAATGTAGTAACAGAAGAGATAATTCCATTGTTTCCAATTTACTTTTTTGAAGGCCTGGGCAAACAAATGATTTATTGAAGGTGCAAAGCAAGCACTCATTGTTAATCCTCGTGTTTTATAATTTTTTTTCTATAGAAACATAACATTATTTGTGATTTTTGACCATGTCCTTTATGATACCAATTTAAAATCCACTATAATCACAGCTATTTTTCCAAAGGAATCTCTTTTAATTCAGTCCTTAATATGAACCTGTGCCAGGGATGAAGCTGGATAGTGTAGTAAAAGAAACTGCAGTTTTCACGATGTCTGTTTTATTTGCTGCAGAAGTCAGAAAGGTGCCACAGACAGTGTATTCCCTTGGAAAAAGGAAAATACTGGTCAGAGATTGGCTACCATTGCTTTCTCTGATCTAGAGTTCCCATGTAAGGTTCCTTTGGTCCCTCAGGCTAAATTTTTCACAGATGATCATCAGCTCCACACCCACTTTCTAAACGTCTAACTTGAGTTTGGCAAGCTAATTTGAGTAGAGAAGCACTGAACACTTCTCTGTTGCAACTATATTCAGTTATTTTCATTACAAACAATGTTACATGATGTTAAATTCTCAAAAAGTCATACTCCAAAGCTACTGGGTAAATCATAGCATCACCTATGCCTGAGTTTGTCTTCTGGAAAATAGTAATAGCACCCATCAATGTTTCTCCCGGGGTTTTTGTAAAAAATTTTATTAATGTTTGTGAATCACTGCAGAATTATAGTCAGGAACACCACAGGAACAATCCACTATTTTGTTTTCAGACCATACTCAAGTGTGTGCCAGTAGGGCAAATTTAGGTATATATCAAACACTAAAGCATGAATAGAATATTAAATAGTAGCTCATTCAGTAAGAAATGTCCACTATACGCCCCAAATGAGAAGTGTCTGGGGAAAAAACCCACATAATATTTCATTAAAGAATAACTCATAGTGGATGTACGCACAGAAAATACTAATTCTGTCATTTCTTTTTTTGGTGTACTTGACTTTGCAGTCTTAAGTACTCTCATGCATATGTATTATGTGTGTTATCTGATGGTGATTGGTCAAATTCTTTAAGGAGCAGCAAGAGAATTCCTAGCTTTGATTTTTATCCACTTTAGACTGGTTGATACCTTAGACATAACATGGTGTTTAGTTACAGATTTTACTTCCCCACTTGGAATTTTTATCAATTTGTGATGCACTTGGAGATCCTTTGAACTGAAAGCTCCATATGTTGTTATAAATGAGACATAGGCTTATTGAGAACATTCCAGGCATTTCTTTCATTCCCTTACCAGGCAAGGGGAATCCTTTGCAGGTGGTGAGTAAATAAATCGTCCCGTTTTAGGGCTGGTTTTTAATCATTTTAAAGTAGTGTTCATAAAGTGGAAAAAATAGCTTTTCCTAAGCTCTGATATAGTAATTTATTGATAATTGCATGTAGGTGTTCCACTCTGTGGATATTAGGTCTGTAGCATTTATAAGTCAAGTTTGGTGGGATTCAGGGAATTGCACACAGATGCACACTTCCACAAACGGTCATTGACTCAACATCTGGTAGACTGGAGCAACCTTTCTTAGGAGGCCCCTCTTTCCTGCCCAAAGGTGTGATTGCACTGTGATTCTGTGACACAAACATTTCTTTTCACAGGAATCGTATTTTTGTCTGACCATTGCTGTTCATGATATTATTGTTCCAGGAGAGTCGAATCTATGCTGTGGCTAAGTCTGGCATGAGGTTTTCTGAAGTGGCCACAGTGAATGATACTTCCATCTGCTGTAAGTTCTAGACAAGATCCATCCTTAGAGGGAGCTTACAGTGACAGTGTGCAACCTGAGCTTCTGGCTGTTCACATTTCTTCATTTCCTTGTCTGTTTTCAAAGTAAATTTAATTTTGTAGATAGCCGCAATAAGAAAAGGGAGGGAGGAGGATAAGTCTGATCTCAGGGATGCTTTGTGCTGGGCTGTTTCAGCCCCTACATTCAGTGACATCTTCTCCATTATCTCCCTCATCACTTTTGCTGACACTGTTCTGCCTTTGCATGGCTGTGACATGCTTTTAGTGTTTTGATTCACCTTCACCTTGCCCTGTTATGTCTTTTACCTATTTGGACATGGTGCGCTGGATTGCCATTGCACTATGGGGAGTACAGGGTAAGATGTATTACAGGCTAAATGGAGGGACCATTGCAGCTGTCTCTGGGAGTTGTATGTAATTAATAACACATCCCCTGGCCTTTCTGAGGCTGAATTACCCAGGATGAACTACCCAGGATGGTAGTTCTCCATTATTGATGTTCCAAGATGCCCATAAATTCTTACATGCCTACATGTACCTCTCTGTTAAAACCTCCTCCTTTACACCAGTTTGTATTATTTGCTTTCTCTCTGAATTTTCCCAGTTTCCAATTTGTCACATTCAGCTTCTGGGCCATTTACCTGTCTCATCTACAGAAATGTCACAGTGCCAGTCTACACTACGCTGAAGGGGGTAAGGAGTTACCTCACTTTTCCTCTTATGAAAAAGCATGGTCCAAGGCTGCCAGTAATTTGAGAGTGAATGAGATAAGGCTGTGCAATGAAGGAAAAAAAAATTAGAGAATGCAAATGAATACTGAAAGAATGCAGAAAAAGTAGGAGATGATAAATGTGTTTAGGAATACAAAACCGTGCAGCAAGAAAGAGGGCTTTTGAGAGGATACAGGGAAGCACAGGGCTAGTGGAACAGTAGAAGGAGAGAGTCCAGGTTCGAAGTTCTCAGGGTAGAAATGGAGGAAATAAGGAGCTCTGGAACAGTAATGAGCAAGGCAGTGTGAAAATAGAGGGCCTGCATTGATTGCTCTGTCTCCTTATTGAGCAGGAATTGTTCTGGGGAACTCTTCCCTCACATGCTGACCATACAGATCTGTTTTCCAGAAAGCCACACAGATCAGCAATGTGCCTTTCTTAGATGAGTCTTCAGGCTCTGATGATGACTGTGGCTCCCATGCCAGCTTCAGGACTTCTACTGCTGGATCCGAGAACAGGAAAGCTAGCATGCCAGGCAGCCCTCGCGCAGTGAAGAGAGGTAACGTGGGAGTATTGCAACTGAAAAGCATGAACTCTGAACTCACGGGTGAGGCAAGATGTCCTAAACAAATTCTCAGCCTTAGTGATGGTAATGAGGAGTTCTCCCAGAATGTGTGCAGCTATTAATAGCTACTCAGTAGAAACATGTCCTCTTAGAAGGGTTTTTACCACTGGTAGATTTCCATCCAGGCAATTGCTAAGCTAAGACTGTGGGAAGGGTTGACCTCCTAAGCTCATCATGTATCCAGTGAAGCCATCCATACCTTTTCTGTGACTTCTTGTAAGCAAGCTAGTACTGACACATTAAAGAAACTGTTTTCTGTCTCTGTCACTAGCTTCTTGACCACTAAGCAGATCTTTGCTGTCTTTGAGAGGCACCAGGTAATTTGGGTCCTGGCTAGGATAATATTTCTTGACTGCTGGCAAGGTTTAACTGGATCCCTGAGCAGAATTTTCATTAAGATTGGTAGTCAATAAAATAGAATCCCATTTCCTATAGTCTTAACATCAGTTGTGATGCATTGGCTGATGTGTCTGTGCATTGCCATGGACCAGTGGTGGAAGATTCACAGATTCACAAAACCTCATTGCTGGTGAGCAAGCTTTTTCTTTAGTTTTAATGAAAGGTGCTTGAGGCTTTATGCTGGATGTTTTTAAGCTTGAAACAGCATGTGTGTGCTTGAAATAACAAGTCTCTTGGTTTTGTTGTTGTTGTTGTGAGGTTTTTTAGTATGTATTTTTATCTCTGTTTATACAACAGCAAATTTATTTTACTGACAGTATCCAAAACTCACTCTTACTGCTTGTCTTCTTAGGAAAAAAGAGGTCTCAGAAGTTTGGTTACTGGGGTTTGAGTTTTCTGAAGTCTGATCTGATTTGTTCTTCTTGAACAAAAAAGCCTTAATGGTGAACTCAAAAACTCTTCCAGAGTGTGCAGCATTCAGTGCATGCTTCTTTCTAGCTATGAATCTCATTCTTTCCTTTATTTTGAACAGGTGTATCTATGTCCTCACTGAGCTCTGAGAGTGACTATGCCATCCCTCCTGATGCCTACTCCTTAGATGGTGACTATTCAGAGCCAGAACATAAGCTACAGCGAACATCTTCCTATTCTACTGATGGTGGAATTTGCACTGTAAGTCTTGCTACCTCACAGTTGCGAAGGGGTGCAAACAGAGCCTTGGTCTTGAAAGAGAAAAAGCATAATTATAGTACATTGAGTTATCATCTGCAAAATGATGCTTTAACAGACTGGGCAGTTGGTCCAGCTGGTTTCTATCAAAAGACACGATGTGATGCTTCAGAAGGTGCAACTTCTGTTATGTGATTAGATAAAAGTATAAGCATCAAGGGCTGCTTTCCTGATGACCTGTACTGGTGTTCTGTAGTTGTATTCTACTTAATGAGGGCCTTATACTTCTGTGACAAAGCAAGTTTGGGAATTCAGAGGAAGGAAGGAGAAAGGATAGAATATTTTGGCCTAGAAAAGAACCTCAAACATGAGCAGCATTAAATTCTGTACTTTTGAATGTAAGAGATAAGCAGACAAGGAACAATCATGGCTTTCATGATAAAAGCCTTCACTTTTATTTGGAAAATCACTGCTATGGTAGGAAAGCCAATAAGTTTTCAGTGCATCAAACAATCAGTGAAATGATTTTCAGGTGCCTCGTTTACTAAAGCAACATAATGTGGTATTTGCAGCTACACAGAACGTCTACTGTCTCCAAGTTGAGCAGAGAGCACTGGCCTTGGATGGCTGCTGCTCCCATCTGGCAAAGTGGAAAACGATGGAGGTGCAGCATGTCTGAGCTTGACTTCAGCACTCTTTCATTGTATCTTGAGAAGTGCAATATAACCTCGTCTCCTTGCTTTTTGCCCTCCAGGAGCCCATGGAGAAGTCAGGTTACTTGTTGAAAATGGGCAGCCAGGTGAAGATGTGGAAGAGACGATGGTTTGTTCTAAGAAACAGACAAATTATGTACTACAAGTCTCCGGTGAGTCAGTGGGATACATTTACTCCTGTGTGGAGGTGCAGGGGAATGCTGTCTGCAGAGCTGTTCCAGGTTCATACTACTGGCAGAGTGGGCAGCCATGGGCAAGCTTCCCCCAAAATGTCCTGCCTTAGAACTTTGACCCACAGGCTCAACCATGGGCCTCTGCTTAGGCAGAGAAGCTCCTAGTGGCAGTTTCCAGGGATGAAAGGTTGTTCACAAGGACAGAAGCTCAACACTTACTGTTTAACTTTGTACAGATGATGAAAAGCAGAAGGCATACCATGGGCCGGCTTTGGTCACATTTAAGATGAAAATAAAGGAAAAATAAATGACAGCACCAACAGGGCACAGATACGTACTCATCCATCAGTATACAGGGCTCTAACTACAGGGGGAAGAAAGCTGGATTCTTTCATCTTTCACCCTCCCTCATGGACATTAAAGTATTATAAAACTAGGGTAAAATTGAAAATAAGCTTTCATACAAAATGCTGTCTTACAGTGATCAACAAAACTATATTGAGAGCGTGTTTGTGCATTCAAACCTTTCCAAATACTTTTTATAACTTGCTACTATTTCAAATGAAGCTACATTATTTCAAAAAATCTACCAGTGTGCACTCAAAATTTGTATATACAATAAAATATATTTGTTATTGGCCTTCATTATTTGCTGTACTTAGCTACATTACAGAGAATTATATTTAGGGATATTTACCGTTCATGTTTTTTTTTTCTGGACAACAGTTTCATCCATGCCTGCATAATTACAAAGTATTTGTGTGTATATACACGTCTTTCCTTACAATTCAGGAATACTGAGATTTAATTTCAACTTTTTTTCAGTTGTCATATTCAGACAAGACAAAAACACACCTTAGGGCACAATAGATCTTTATTTCTGATGCTAGGTTTGTCAATCAGAATTCACAAGTAAATTATACATGTATATTATATACATACATATAGTAAAAACCCCTACCTTCATAAATAGGCAGGATTTACTGTTGAATGGAAGGAACTTCTGGAAAACCCTAGTCCAACTGACACATTAAAAAGGGACTTTCACCAGCTGTAGATGAAACCACATCTAAATGGCTTTGTCTGCCTGAATCTTGAAAACTTCCAAAGCTGGAAATTCAGCCATTCTCTGGGTACCTGCTTGGTGTTCTATTGCCTTCCCAGTTAGAAAGGGTGTGTTGTTTCTTTTGTTGGGTTGTTAGTTTTTTTCCTAATGTCCAATCTGAACTTCATAAGACAGTATTTATTGACATTACTCTTGCATTGTCTGCCAGTGCTGGGGAGACTTTTGTTTCATCATTGCAATGGCATCACACTGTCTCGTATTCAACCTGGCAACCTTCAGCTGTCCTCTCCAGCTCATGAATACAGACTCCAACCTGCATGTACATATTATACTGTATTTAAGTACTCTTAAGACCCACCTGAATTTTTTTATTGCTGAAAACGTTGTTTGCTTTTCTTTCCTCAGAGTGACGTTATCCGCAAACCACAAGGGCAGATGGAGCTGAATTCCTCCTGCCAAATTGTCAGAGGTGAAGGGTCACAGACATTCCAGGTAAGCATTGCTTTTTCATCCTGCAGGTAACCACACACTCAGTTGCTGGGTACGAGAGCGCTTATTTCAGGTTGAATGGTACTATGTCTTAATTGATATGAACTTACTTTGTCTGGCCCCTGTGTTTCCTGGCACAAGCCAGGTAGTTAAATAATGGGGAAAGAGCTAAATTGTAACCCAAATACAGCTTCTTGAAATTGAACTACATTCTGCTTTTTTGTTGTTGTTCTGCTTTGTTTTATACTGTAGCATGTTCCTTTTTTTGCAGTTAGGACTGAGAGTTTGAAATCTGTGGGGAAAAGTGATAAAATGAAAAACCAATAGCACCTAGGATCTCCTTTTTCTGAAAGACTCCTCTCAAGATCTCCAGCCTGCCTTTACATGTCTAGAGGATCTGAAGAAACATCTGAAGTGTTAGAATCCTATTACAATTCAACTTCCAAAGTATTAGAATTTAGCCCACCACTGGCTTTAGTTTGAAGTCATTATTGTTAGAGGACTTAATTATAAAGGTGGTATTCAAGTTTCTCTCATACTGACTACAAGGCACGTGGCCTGACCTGTGAAGGCAGAATGAAATACAAAATGAAGGCAAAAACATTTAATTTAAAATTAAAAATTAGCAGTAGCACAGAGAAAAAAGTACAAGAGAGGAGACAGAGCTACAATGTACAATAGAAATAGCAAGAGTGCTCATACAAATTTTCTCTTACCCCAAAAAAGTCCTTTCTGAACCACCAAAAAAAATCTGTATGGGATAATGAAACTCTGCAGCTGAAGAAAAGATTTGTAGGCTTGCAGGTTTTTACTTGCTCACTCCTTTTTCTTCCAGCTCATAACAGAAAAGAGAACCTATTTCCTGACAGCAGACTCTCCCAACATCCTGGAGGAATGGATTCATGTCCTACAGAGTATCCTGAGAGTGCAAGTGACCAGTCCTGTTGGTGTTCCTCATAGTGATGCTAAACCTACTGTGAAAGGTTGGCTTACTAAGGTAAAATACTATTTTTTAGTTTATTCAGTTTAGCTCAGTATTGACAGTGTTCCAGCTTCTTGGTTTGCACAGTAAATGTCAGCAAGAAATAAGTATTTTAATACTCCCTAGAAGAGTGGGGAAAGAAAGAAAAGTGGCAGTACATTTCTGTATTTCAGAGAGAGGAACATTTGTATAAATGATAAGGAGTGGGACAAACAAGGCTACTGAGAGACACTTTGTCAAATAGTAAGTAGTAACAAATACCTAGTGTATGTATGCTTTTCAACAGAATTTGCCGCATGTCATAATAAAAAAACGACCATCAGGAAACACTCTTAAATGTCACATTTACTTGAACTTGGTGATATAGGACAGTTTCAAAGAAATGGCTTGTATGGTTCTAGGCATTTATTTATATCATAACAGACTGCATGTGCATTAGTACAATGTACATAGTAAAAAGCACAAAGTACAATGGCTGAAAATTCTTATGCTTTATGCCATTTTGCAGGCCAAGTTACTATGAATTTTTTAATATAACTCTGGCCAACATCTAAAGATGGCTAAAGGCAACCTGTGTCTGAAGCTTGTTCATCTGCAATAGCTCCCTAGATTACATGTTGACTGGTCTGTTTCTGCTGAGGTGAAATGATTTGTTTTTATAATCTTCTAAAGGCTTTTCTAAATATTGTATTTCAGGATATAGAAATGATGGCTTGTTATGAATATGTAAAACACTCCACAAAATCTTAGACCCATTTCCATGAACACCTGTCTCCCATCTAGTTATGTGGAATACACTTATCTGCTCTTGGAAGTGATTTCCTGTATGTTTTGGGAGGAACTCATATTAGCATAGAATAAATAATATATGCAAAGTTTTAAGGAAAAGTTGAATTGAAAATTGAAATTCTAGAAAATCATTCCAGCAACACTGCTGATGTTAAAAATGTGTGTTTCTTTGTCCTCCGTACAGGTCAAGCACGGTCACTCTAAACTGGTCTGGTGCGCACTGATTGGAAAAACTTTCTACTACTATCGAAATCATGAAGATAAGGTAATTCCTTTTCCCCTTCTATTCCTGAACCCCGCCTTTTCCATTTCTCATGATACTTTATTCCTTTTGCTGCTTCTTTGTCTCATACTTCAAACTATTCTTTGTCTGTACTTCTCCCCTTCTAACAGTATCTGCTCCACAAAGGGAATCAATATTTTATCTGTTTTTTTAGTATTCTTTTTTTAAAGCTAAAATGACAAAAGAGTTACAAAGCAAGTGACTGCTCATTCTCAGATCAATGTTGTCTTGTTTCTTGCTCTCTCCATTTGGCCTTGTGAAGCCTTTAGAGCAGATTTTTCTACAGCAGCAGATATATTCTGTATACTGTCGTGTAAATAAGTAGCAACAAGAAGATGGGAAGAGGGAGGTCATTTAATCAATGTAATGTGCTTCCACTTATGGAACCTTTGCCCAATGGTCCATTACTTTGTCTTCGTGATGTCAAAACCCAAGTTTTAGAATATCAAGGAATACTGTGACTCATATTTAGGATTGACCTCCAGGGTCAGCACAGCAGATATTCTCTGTTTGTCTGAATCTACCTATTTATGTAATTTCAAAAGTACTTATTTTCAAGTAGAAAGCAGAATCTGACTAGAATCAGAAAACAGTAGCTCAAGATACTGAGCAAGTGACCATCAGAAAACATCCTGCCTTGCAGAACCAACAATGTAAACATAACTGACAAATGTAAGGGGAAGAAAATAGTGCCTTATGGGAAAGACCATCTTTTTATTTGCATATTCTCATTCTGACCTGTGGACGCTCTCCCAAGAAAAATAATAAAAGTAATAACATAGTTTGTAAGTACTTTAGTTGTTGAAAGAAAAGGGATTCTATGGAAATGCAAGACTATATAATTACATTAATTAAACACTGAATTGTAGTTTATTCCTTACATTTTACAGAAATGCCAACATTTTGTCATGGTTTTTCTTTCTCAGTGTTCCTTGTCTGTAGTGGGAGATTAACTATACCTATCTAACTTGCTTTCCCTAGCTTTCCCTTTTCCCTTGCTTTCCCTAATTTGCTTTTGTAGTGTCCCCTAGGACATCTGCCTATGCGTGAGTCCAAAGTGGAAGAAGTAGACCGTTCCTGTGACTCTGATGAAGATTATGAAGTCGCTGGTGGAGGACTTCTCTCATCTCATTGCACATTGGTGATACACCCACAGGACCAGAGTCCCACATACTTACTCATTCGCACCAAACAGGAAAAGGTATAAAAGGGAGGCTTTTTGGAGAGCAAGAGTCTTTTTGGTATCAGCAGACAAAAGGGAGTAGACACTAAACCTGTTTATAGAAAACAAGGTCTGAATTGACCCATACTGTTCTCATCCTCATGCCTAGAACACCTGGTTGTACCATCTGACCGTAGCAGCTGGTAGCAGTAATGCCACAGTGGGCACATCATATGAACAACTCATTGGAAAACTACTGGATGCAGAGGGAGACCCCAGTAAGTAGAAACCACAAATGCTCTTCCATGGTAGTGAAGCATAAGGAAGTGTAATTTTAATTCCCAGTTTTAATCCAGCTGAAGGGAAGGGGATTCTTAGTAGAACGTATGATGTAGTGTCCTTCTCCCATAGCTCTACAGTAACATTTCCAGAGAGCGTACAGGCATTACAGTGAAACTAGACAAGTCTGTCACATTGTCATATCATTTATCAAGATACCTGAAATTCATGTAATGCTAATTAAAATAAAGAACTGGAGCTTTAATTTTTCCTGTTATCATTGGTTCTGATTTTCCTTTCCTGGGAATCTTTGACCATACAAATGCATGTTCTCTCCTCTAAATACTCACACACACTTCCATTCACATCTGTTCCTCTGCCTGCATGTATAAACCCTTGCACATACATTCATGCTCATCTGTTCCTCCTTATCTTTGATATTTGTTCATTCATTTATGTTTATGCACCATTTTCTCATCTGTGTAGTGACATATGCATTTGTACTTAATACTCATTTTCTACACACGTGCATATTAGTAGACCTGTATGTGGACGTTGCTTGCTGTTGAATAGCAACTTGCAGTAACAAAGACCCCTGTTGCGGGCAGCTGCCCTGGCAGAGTTTCTGTCGCTTGTTTGAACACACAGCTGAGTGGTTTCTCACCGGAATCCAGCTGATGAGAAGGTCTGACACAGCAAGATTGAGGATGGCAATATTTTTTGCTGATGGCTAATGCTGCTGGTGACTCCTTGTTCATGGCAGGCTTTGCTGAAATCAATGAAGTGGTACCAAAGATAAATGTGGCCTAGTGTGGTGCTGCTTCCTCGGGTACTTTGCCATTTCAGCAAGGCTCCTTTGCAATGTGGACACTGTTATCTTTCTTCTGTCTCTGACACTGCATGTTTTTACCGATCTGCTACCTCAGATTCTCCTCTGTGGAAACATCCTATGTTATGCTACAGTAAAGATGGGTTGCACACATCACTTACCACTCTGCCATCAGAGGCTCTACAGACTGAAGCTCTGAAACTTTTTAAGGTATTTAAAGGGACATAGCATGGCTTTCAGTTATTGTATTTTATTGTTGGGGCAACAACATTGTTTGGTCATGTTGTTTGTCACGACATTTAGTGTCACTGTTGCTTTCTTTAGACAGGCTTGCTGGGTCAATAAATTACAACAAGACAGTTGGATATTAGGTGTCATTCGTTCTCTGGAATCTGAACTTTTCCTTGTAGGGTATTTGGGTTTAGAAGTGATGTCCTCCACAGCCTTCACACTTCAAAGTTAGCCTTATCTTCCTCTCCAGTCGTTGGACTGAAGAAAATAAAAACAAAGTTAAAGACAAACTCAGTTGCCTCAGTAAGACTAATGGTGAAGCCATTGGAGATGTGTTTCTTGTACTGTCTTAAGTGTGAGATCAGCATTAAGACTGCCCAGTCTTAGCAAGGTAAAGCACAAGCATAAAAGGCAGGAAGCACATTTCACTATCAATTGTCTTGCTGACTTATGAGCTGCTTGGCCTGGGGGAGGTTGAGTAAATTTTCTAGTTAACACAACTAAAGAGGAAGGGATAAGTATTAAGTGTTTATTCTTCTCCCTCCTCTCAGAGTTATTTAGAATAATCCATTAATTGTCTGTAACACATCTGGGGAACCTGGCCTGCAAAGTACCAGAGAAGAGTCATTGTATTCATGGCACTGACTAACTTCCAGTGTTTTGCAGTCCTGTCAGCTCTTCATCAACGTTGCTGTGGAAGCACCTTCTATTGATTACCACGTGTCACTTGCCCAGACAGCACTGCAGGTCTGCTTGACACATACTGAGCTGCAGAATGAAATTTACTGTCAGCTTGTTAAACAGACCAGCTGCCGACAGCCTCAGAACCACTCAGTCATTCAGGTCAGTTCCTCTTTTGTCACTTCTACTCTACAAATACTTTCTATTTAATTCCATGTTTTTAATAATTAGCAATAGGACTGGCACTCATAAAGTTGTGCAAGTGTGAGAAGTGTGCTGGAGGAAAGAGAATCTCAGCACTGATATGTAAAGAAAAACATTAAGAATGTAACTACTTGCAGACTAAGTTTTATTTTAACCATTTACCAACTGCACATGGTCTATTCAGCCCATATTCAAAATGAAAATTCATAGCTTGTGTTGGCTAGCTATAATTGTCACATGGTATTATTTTATTTTCCATTTTAGTTAATCAACATGTACAAATCATCAATATTACTATTAAGCATGAAATCTGATTATTGCACTATACGTATTGGATAAATCAAATTAATAAGTTACAGGATAAGTGTGAATACTTGATTATAATATTCCCAGTTCAAATTCTTCTGGTTGAAGAATAATAGGTCTAATTTGAAACAAAATTCCCCAGTGTCTTCTTTGTTATGATTTGCAGTTACAAACAGGAAAAAAGTATTATTTTAAGTCTTAATTATTCATTCAGCTATGGTTACACTCGTCAAAATTTTCAAAAGTGGCCAGTCATTTAGAATACTTCTTCTTGGAGTCCAGTTTGAGATACTGAAGAGCAGTCTGTCCTCTGATCATCACTTCCCTTTGAAGCATCTTGAACTACATGGCTTAAAATGGTTACCCCCAAAAGCACTGGTCACCATCCAACATTTTGGTTGCAGTATTCTATGACAGACAACAGGCAAGTACAAAACAAGAATGACGTCCATTTTTATGTTCACAGTGCTGGCAACTCCTGGCTTTGTGTGCTCCTCTGTTCCTCCCTCAACATCACTTCCTCTGGTACATCAAGCAGCACTTCCAGCGACATGCAGACCCCAGGTAAAGATTACAACAGCATTTTCTTCTGCTAAGCTGATTGCCTTTTGCTTCCACTATGGATAAAGATGGAAGCAGTTTTGTAACTCACATCTGTAAAAATAAGTTGAGGTAGGGGACAGAAAGTTGCCAATGGTATCAAGTCACTCACATTAATTTGTCACTTATATGAATCTAATTCACACTGAGTGACTTATACTAACTAAAGAAGTTTTTTCAGGTATAGCTGGAGCTACGTAGGGAGTTTTTCGCTGATGTTGCTACTTCTTTTATTGCTGGAAAGACAGACCAAAGTAATTATTTAGAATTAATTATTAGAATTTTAGGTGATTACATTTTATTGTCAGGTTATCAAGCATACTGACAAAACAAAAGTGAGGCAAAGAACATCTCGGGGAACCATAACAAGTTAGGAAAAGCTAACAAATCTGAAATATATGCTGTTTTCTTTTACCTTTTTGTTAGGTAACATATTCCTCTAAAAGAAAACAGTGCAAGATCTACTGTAACAACAGTACGTTGTTCTCCAGTGTTCACGTCGTGCTCTTCGTTTGTCTCCCTAGTGATTTGGTCTTCAGCATATCTCACTGTGTCCTTGCAGAGGAGGTCACAGATAGAGATGTCTAGTTGTCTGTTGCAACAATATACTGGTGCTAGGACATAGGTAAAAGAGTGGCTTCATTTCAAACAAATATTCATATTCAAATACTCAGCCTAAGTCTACCTTGGAACTCAAGCTAAAAGTCTCCTAGCGTTGCAAAGGAAACCTGTGTATTCCTCCTATAAAGTGTTCTTTCAGTTTTCTTATATGCTGCCTCACATCTGTTATTTCTGCAAAAATACAGATATCGGGCAGTCCTCCATGTTCAGGCTCTGTCTCTGTTGGCTCAGGCAACATATTAGAGATTTTCTAGCTAGTACGAGAAATCATTTCTTCAAGCTTGTGCATTACCAGATCCCAAACTGTCCCATTCAGTTCAGTAGTAGAGCTGCTGTACTGTTGGGGACTATTAAATTTCATGAAGACGTGCTGGGCTCTGTGAAACTCATTTAATGCATCAGTTTCAAGCATTACTATGCTGATGGTCTGCCAGGCTCTTAGCCCAAAAGTACCTTTATCAACAACAACAAAAAAAATTAAGGCAAAAGCAAAGAGGAAATGTGTTTATGCAATCCACCTATGAAACAATTATTAAGGCTAGAAAAACAAACAAACAGAAATTGCAGCAAACTGTGCTTATAGTAATCTGTAGTTTAGATATCTGTTGTTGAGATTAGATTTAGAGCATTTGCTAAATTGGAGTTAGTTTAGCTCCTTCTGCCCTAGATTTAGGAATACTTACGGCTCTGTAGATCGAGCAGGTGTGACTGTTTCTTGACCAGTTAAGTAGAGATGATTTCCGTGTTTCATACAGCAAACAAGACACTAGAATGTTCATGTTGCATAGTGCCTATGGTCTAGATGTACACTAGATCTTCATTCTAGGTATTGTTTTTCATGAAAGGTGACCTTAGCATATGTATTCAGTCTCTGAGAGGAAGAAAAGGGGGGCACAATTCTAATTTAGAAGACACAGGGCTCAGGATCATTTGGGAGCCAGACACAACAGCTTGGTGTTGAAGCAAGATACTCTGAAAATTGTCCAAACACATTACTGGGAAGGTGGGCAATGTATTGCTGCAGTGAAAATCCAGAGTTCCTGACTTCCATGTTGCTTGTAGGAATTCAGCTGGAGATTTAATCATGTACTGAGCTCCCGAAGGCACCTTGAATGGAATGAGTTTCCCCTGCAAAGTGTTAGCAGGGTCATAAACCCATACAAATACTTCAATTTTAGAACTTACTCAGTATATACATTCTTAGCATTTTGCAAAAGATGTAATTGACTGTTCCTGCATGGCTTTAGAGACACTTACATCCTTTTGGTGTTGTCCAATGGAACGCTCTCTTCAGTAGACAGTAAACGGATTGTATTAGTCTGTCCCTATGCTGTATCGAACTGTTAACAAATCTGAGCCCACTTTGAATCTCTGTTGACTCTCTTGATTTGAGCTAAGATTTTTCTTGTTGCTTTTCACTTGAGCTGTTAGTCTGTTGAGATGAACTGGATAGCTGCACAAAGATCTTTACTTGAGCAAAAGCCTGGGGGAGGAGTGCTTCGCCATGGCATGGGAAATGGAAGAGGACTGTTTGTATCGTATTTCTACCGCTTTACCTAGGAGTGAAATAGGCAAGTATGCCATCTACTGCCAGAGATCAGTAGACCGCACTGTGCAGACTGGTGAGCGGGAAGCCAAGCCCTCCCGCATGGAGATTGTGTCCATCCTGCTGAGAAATCCCTACCATCACTCACTCCCCTTCAGCATCCCAGTGCACTTCATGAATGGAACCTACCAGGTAAGCCACAGCAGCTGCCTTTCTTCTGGGCACTAGAGGATTGCACCATAACCTGCCTCCTTCATGTGTGTGGGTGGCACCACGGTGTTTATTAGACACATCAGATATTGGGAGATAGACACTATTTCTCCTACTTGCTGTTTTTCCTGAGAAAATGAAGGAAATCCAGTGCCAGCTCTACGGGTCTTAGGAAAAAATGTTGCCGGGGGAAGAGAGGGAGATGTTGTGTCTTGTATGAGAAAGAATGCAATGTGAAGGGTGACGGTAGACAACTGCAACTGCTGGAGCTGGCACTCAATCATGAGACACCAATCTGTAAAAAACCAGGCTTCTTTAGTTGTGATACCTTGAAAGTTATCCTCAGTTACCTCCTCTTTCATTGCAGGTTGTAGGTTTTGATGGTTCCTCAACAGTTGATGAATTCATCCAGCGACTGAACCAGGAGACAGGAATGAAGAAGCCATCCCACATGGGATTTTCTCTGTTCACAGATGATCCTTCTGGCAGGAATTTGGAACACTGTCTGCAGGGCAACATGAAGGTTTTTGTTGTTTGGTGTTTTCTTTGTCCTTCTGCTACTTTCAGCACGCATCTTTGAAGAGCTGCTAAAAGGCTAATAATTTTTTCTTAATGCAGCAAGATCAAGTACTCTTGGGTATTGTCTATCTAGATTAGTATTCAGAGCACTTGATTCCTGCACTGATTCACAACAACCCTGTGCAGTGGAAAGCTGCCTGGTAGGAAAGGAGGTGTTTGTTGACAGCCAACTGAATATGAGCCAGCAGTGTGACCAGGTGGTCAAGAAGGCCAACAGCATCCTGGCATTTATCAGGAATAGTGTGGCCAGCAGGATTAGGGAAGTGATCGTCCTCCTGTACTCGGCATTGGTGAGGTCCCACCTTGAACATTGTGTCCAGTTCTGGGCCCCTCACTACAGGAAAGACATTTAGGTGCTGGAGCAAGTCCAGAGAAGGGCAATGGAACTGGTGAAGGGTCTGGAGAACAAGTCTTATGAGGGTTGACTGAGGGAACTGGGATTGTATAATAGGGAGAAAAGGAGGCCAAGGGGAGACCTTATCACTCTCTACAACTACCTGAAAGGAGGTTGTAGCAAGGTGGGGGTCAGTCTCTTTTCACAAGTAACATGTAATAGGACGAGAGGAAATGGTTTCAAGCTGCAGCAGGGGAGGTTTAGGATGGATAGTAGGAAATACTTCTTCACTGAAAGGGTTGTCAAGCATTCGAGCAGGCTGCCCAGGGAAGTGGTTGAGTCACTATCCCTGGAAGTATATAAAAGACATTTAGATGTGGTGTTTAGGAACACTATTTAGTGGTGGACTTAGCAGTGTTAGTTTTATGGTTGGACTCTACGATCTTAAAGGTCTTTTTCAACCTAAATGATACTATGATTCCTTAATTTGATCAGTCTAGTCTGAAACACTAGTTAGGACAAAGCACATTCTGTTTTAGTAGGTGATAAATTGGTCAATTTCTTAAAAGCCTTTAACTCAGATTTGAGCACATATTGAAGTTCAATTTATCTTGAAAACATTTTATCATATTAAAACATGAGTGAGCTAGCTAGCATGATCAGATATCACAGCTAACATCAAATGTGACACATAATTGAGACAAATTTATGTTAGTTTATGATTCTCTTGGCATGTCTGTATATGTCTATCTATTGGATGATGAAGTATCTGTCTCCTTGCTATCTCCAGATAACTCAGGCTTTCATTGTTAGGTGAAATAGGATAGAATGCACCCTCAGCAAGTTTGCTGATGACACCAAGCTTGTTGGTGCAGTTGACACGCTGGAGGGAAGGGATGCCATCCAGAGGGACCTGGACAGGCTTGAGAGGTGGGCTAATGCAAATCACATGAAGTTCAACCAAGCCAAGTGCAAGGTCCTGCACCTGGGACATGGCAATCCCAGGCACAAATACAGGTTGGGCAGAGAATGGCTGGAGAGCAGCCCTGAGGAGAAGGACTTGGGAGTGCTCATGGATGAGAAGCTCAACATGAGCCGGGAGTGTGCGCTGGCAGCCCAGAAAGCCAACCGTGTCCTGGGCTGCATCAAAAGAAGCGTGACCAGCAGGTTGTGGGAGGTGATTCTCCCCCTCTACTCTGCTCCTGTGAGGCCCCACCTGGAGTACTGTGTCTTAGAGAGGATGAACTGGATTCTTTTTATGTGAAACATGAACTGGAAGATGTGATCCGACATTATAGTAGCCTTTCAGGCCATTTGACCAGACTAAAGCTAGTCAAAAGGAAAACTCTTTTGGGTTTTGGAAAACTCATCAACCACAAACTGATGAAGTGTGAGCACAGGGTCTTAGGGACCAGTGTTCCACTGTGCAGATCTGCTCCTCCTGGGCCTTGCTACATGCTAATACAGACACAGAGTTGCTACCAGACCAGAATTTACTTACAGATGTCCCCTTGCAGGTTAGAGCTGGAGTTCTCAGTAGGAATGTTTTAATTTTTACATACTGTGTAATAGAAAAGAGAATTGCTGTGCTGCTTTTGACTGTGTTTGTGCTGATCCAGTCTATTTCTTTATCTCCTGTGTTCTACAATAGTTTTTTCACATATTTTTCCCTCAAGCCTTAACTATATATTTCACCTCAGTTTGTTTCTCCTCTCTCCATATTTTTTAAAGATCTGTGATGTCATTTCTAAATGGGAACAAGCCTTAAAAGAATTGCATCCTGGGAAATATGAAGGTGGCACAAGAATTGTGAAGTTGACCTATAAAAACAGGTACATTGCTTCGTTGTTTGGCCTCAAAACTGCTGGATATATCTCTGTAGATGGTCAGTAATCTGTAGTACTGTTAGTGCCAAAACTATTTTAGCAAAGACATGCTCAAATCCTACATGAGATGTGACGAGTTTTATGTGTGGTACATGTGTAAAACGTGGATATGGCCTAGACATAAAACCCAAACCACTTTGCAATAGCAGACTAGACTTAAAATGGGTTAAGAACTAGCTGTAGCACAATAAGACATACTTGGCACGATTTAATTTCCCTAGATTGTAAAACAATTAAATAATGAGTCTTAGGTGGGAGGAACAGAGACCTGAGGGAAAATTCACCAGTGAAAACAAATATGCTGAAACTTGCAATTAAGTGAAGAATCACAAAGATGAAGAAGATAAAGGAATAATATTCTGAATGGCACAAGCTGTAGATGAGACATGTAGTAGCAGCGCACAGACTTTATATAAAGAATGAAATGTTAAAAGTTGGATGACAAGAGACAGTAGAGAATGAAAGAATGAGACAAAGATCTAAACCAAAACCTGGAACAAGTTCATCATTTACAATACAGGCAGGAATTCTGAATTACAGTGAATGGAGAGATGTGTATGAGAACAAAGAATGGCTTTCTGCATGTGAATTCTGTTTGCAGCCAAAACAAAGACCATCCCATAACCAAAAAGAGACTAAGTTCTGTATTGAACATATGAAGATTTTGTTGACTGTAATGGTGGAAACAGATTTTTCTGAGCTTTGTTAGTTGATAACAGAGCTGGAAGTATAAGTAATTGCTTTTGACCTAGAAGGCAGTATTTGTTTCAGGAATGAAATTTTTGCAGTATCATTTTGTTGGACTGGAATGTGCCTAGACTGGACAGCAAGGATATTTTGATAAGGTCTTTCCAAGGTTAGGCTGTTCTAAAACCAACAACTCTGATAACATATGTAAGGTCATTATGGTCCTAACGGTGGTGTTAATCTTAGATTGACATAAAAATAAGCAAACTGATCCACTGGAATAAGTATCTTGTGTGGTATTGTGGAATATATAGTCATAGATGCGGCTGTAAATTAATATTTGAATTAGATGGTGTGGACTGTAAATAGGCATCTATGAGGAATGGTTCTGGGAAGCATTCCCCACCCTGGGGTCTTCAAGCCCCATTAGTTATCCTGCTATAACAGGTCAAGGAAATTGCAAGTATGAAGGGAGCAAAAAATAGTAGGAAGCTTTGATTTGCAAGAATGCTGGTTCATTTTTTTATTTCCTGCTGAAGCAAACTGAAGACTTTTCTAATAATATATGTGTAAGTGGTCAAAAGAAAGCTGGCAAAAATAAGAAGTCCATAAGGCTATCGTGTAGAAGTTTATACATGTAGAGCAGAGGCAGTTCTGCATTCTGTCATAAGCAGAGAAGGCCATATCTTAAATATTGCCTGTGCTTGATGGGGATGGACGGACACTGATTTACCTGTCTCTAATAAGGCTTCACTTTCTTGACGTGAATAATGCTCAGAATTCAAATGACTTCCAAAGCTAGGAAACGTGTTTTGAGCCTCCTTGCCTAAATGTTGTTCATAACAGAAGCAGCTCAGCTTCCAAATCTCTATCCAGTACCCCTGCAATACATAAAGTTCATCTACTTTCAGTTCACAATGTCTTTTTACTTTCACAATCCTCTCTGCTTTTTAGGCTATATTTTCGGAGCCAGGCCAAAGGTGAGACAGATCGGGAGCGGTTGCTTCTGGCCTTCCAAGTTAGCAATGAAATAGCCAATGGACGGTTTCCTGTTAATAAGGAATTAGCTATGGAAATGATGGCTCTGATGGCTCAGGTGAGTATGGCTATGGGCAGGAAACCTCCCTTTTGTCCTCCAGGGACTTCAGCTGTACACTTCAGTCAAATATCTTTGACTAAGCAGGTCTCTTTTATATGAAAAGCATTTTTTCTTATCAAACCTACAGTCTGAGATGTACCATGCCAAACACATTACATCAGCATACATGTGTAGCAAATTTCCCCCAGAAAAAGGTGCTCTAACAACATAAGTGCTTTTCCTTTCCTTCTGAAGAAAAATATTGGAAAAAAGTGTGCCTGGACTATACCCAGAACAGCTCCAAGTGGTGCCTCAGCAGAGATATGGAAATAGTATCACTACCAGAATTCCACTTGATAGCAAAAACCTTCCCTGTTGCATTGCTAATAGCCTCTTACTCAGGAAGACCATCACGTATCATCCTCCATTAGACCTCCAGGCTTGCATTTAGTTATTACCACATAAAACACACAGTATGGGTTGTGGGCATGATAAGCAGGATAATAGTTTCTTACTGAGCTGAAACTGATTTGATTGTATTTGTTAAAGCAATGTAAACTGAGATGAAGAAGCCCAAAATGTTGTCTGATCTATTTACAGATAGGCTGTTGTTCTAATTGGCTAATTGAAAATAAAGCACAAAAGCTTGGCAGTTATTCAGAAGCGTCTTCCTACAACAAGTAGCTGGCTGAGATCTTCTTTTGCTTTCTTAGATTAGAAAAAGAATTCCTTGGGCAGTCACGTCCTCAGTGGTTGCTCTGATGTATACATTTGCTGTGGTAAATGCTGTTATAAAATTCCCCAGCCTAATGGTGTTCCTGGTATGGGAATTTATGGAATGCTCTACTGTACCAAAAACTCCATAGTTCTGTTGCACTATATGATGTTGTCTTAGGTGGAATATGGGGATTTGGATCGGCCAGGATCTTCAAGTCCTGGAGGAACATCACAATCAAAAATGCAGCATCTTCTCCACCAAGTCTTAGATAAATTCTACCCAAAACGCTACAAACAAAACATTACTCCTGAACAGCTCAGGTAAATTTTTTGCTCTTCTATACTTTGCACTGAACACAAATTTTACTTGCAAATTCTGCCTTTATATTGAAGTTTCAAGGACCCTTGTCAAGATTATTTGATGTAGAAAACTTTAACAAAACGCAAACATCAAAAAAAGGTTCCTTTAAAGGAAAATAAGTTAACTAATATAAAAAGAGCCAAATACCAACTAATTTTCCCCTAAACAAAAAGTTTAAGCCTTCCACTTCCAAGTTAATCATCTCAGTTCCAACGAACTCTAACACTAAGCCTAGGATGAATTCTGTTTCTGAATTTTTGTTTTACCCTTCCCCCAAGTGCAAATTGAATCCAGATGCCAAACATTTGCAACGAGCTATAAAGCCAGCACATATGGGCTGCTTCAGGCCATGCAGTAATTCTAGTAAGACATATTTTAGCAGGGCTTTTTGATGATCGGACTTGGAAATTCTCACACACAATGCAGAGATCTCAAGTACAGAATTTGGATACTGCCATGGATCAGCTCTAACTGTTATAGTGAGAGAACGATAATCTCCCAGATCCAAAGCTACTTAGTGATGCAGTGGTGGAACTAATAAAATTGCCTCCTTTTGGAAGCAAATTCCATCTGCATGTAGCAAGATAGCTGCCAACCATCCCCAATGAGCCAAATCAAGAGACAATTTAATATATATTGCCACTCCATGTAGAGTATCCTCCAGTTAAGACGAAGGTGTGAGTATAACAGAACATGAAGACAAGCTGGGCAGGATTTTATTATAAGAGCTGCCTGAGTGTTTGAAGTTACAGTTGTTTAATATATACACCAGTGAGCAACCTATGTGTGACTGTGATTCCTGGGCATTACAGTATAACTAGTAGTAGAATAATTGTGGAAGTAGAGAAAATGCTAAAATAAACTCAGGTTGTACAACTTTCACAACTGACAGCGTGAACAGCCCTGTCTGTGGTGCTGTGTAGAACAGCCCTTTTGGAATGAGAGGCACATCTATTAATTGTTATAATTTTACTCACCTTTCCTTGGAAGACGTTAGTAAATAATGCTGTCTTGTCCTTTGGATTCTGTGAAAGGCAACTGGTTGACAGGCTGGCAATAAAGTGGATGGTTCTACAGGGATGCTCTCCACCAGAATGCATTCGAATTTATTTGACAGTGGCCCGGAAGTGGCCTCTCTTTGGAGCCAAAGTATTTACTGCTAAGGTAACTGGAGTACACTTTTTTTTTTTTTTTGGTTCCTAAGTGGGCTATCTGAGTAGATATATTCCTATCATCTCTGGTTAACAGTCTTTAAAAATGCTTAACTTCAGGAAGGGGAAAACTGAACAATAGTCTGTGCTGAACAAACAGCTCTGTTTGGTACCACATAGGTTTAGAAAGAAGATAAATACGTTCTAAACACTAGGGGTTGCTACTGTTTAGTAAATAAATACTGAAGGTACCCTGGCTGCGTCAGTTGATCATAATACAGAGTACTAAATGCTCTTACAAACCTTGCCAAAGCTTTTTCAGGTAGGAATTTTCCTGGTCATCAAGGCTGCGGTGATAGTTTAAAAATACTACTTACATACCACTGCAGGAGGTGGAAGGGAGGAGCCCCCTGTAAATCACACCTGGCAGCTGATTCTCTAAAAAGAAAATGGGTATTCCAGTCCTGTTCTCTGCTTGACACAGAGCTAGCTGCTTTCTTTGACACACAAGAGTGGCACCGCTAATATCCTGTTGCAGAATCAGAAAAACTGAAGCACATATTGATTAAGCTGCCAGCCCAGAGGCAGCAGGATAGCAAAGAACAGCTGGAGCTTCTCCCAGTAGTTTTTAGCATCTCTCAGCCCATCCCAGAACAGAGCTCTCTACCTATTACGCATGCCTGAACTAAGATCTTAACATGTTATGGCTGAGAAATCTTGTTTTGGTATTAACCATCTTCCCCAGGCCAGCAGAAACCTCCTCTATTGAAAGCTTGAGATAGGTCCTATTCCTAGTTCCGTGTTCCTTGCTTTGAAGTCAAAGCTGCTACAGTTACGGCATAAAGTCTAAGGATGAAAGGGAGCTCTGGAGCACATACACAATAAGTTTTCAAAAACAATTATTTCCACTGTCAGCAGCAAAAGCAGAAGAGCTTACTGGTAGTTGAGGTTACTGACACTCAAGAATCAGAGCGTAGAATAGTTCCACCCAGAGTTTAAATAATATTGATTATTTCTGATTAAGAATATATTTTCTATCTTTCCCATAGTTAAACAGCAAAGCCTATGGCATTAATCAGATAACAGCAGATTTCCAGGAATGATTAATGTCATTAGTCTTAACAACACAACTCATCTTTAATAGATAATTGACATACAATTGTCAAAACCTGTAAAAAAGAAAACTGCATTGATGTGATGGTACTGGGTGCACTGGCATTATAGAAACCAACAGGCTTCACCACCTGCCTGACTAATGGGAGTAGTATGAGAATGAGAGCAGAGAAGGACTGCTGCTGCTTTGTGGCGCTGTCCTAGCATTTTCTTCAGTTTTAACCACACCGATGGAATTTAATTAATCTCAGTGCCTTCATTATTATTGCATCTCTTGTGCCACTAGTCCCAAAACTCTATGTAAATTTGAAAACGCTATTCCAGATTTTGAGAGAAGTCCTCTGGAAAGTGAAACTGGGTCAGACTTTCATCTTTAATTTATCATTAAAACCCAAGATTTATGTGTGTGGTGAAATAAACATCTTTGCATGGTGGTCAAGAAACATCTAAATTAATAATTCTTTTTCTGTAGCCCGTTTTGCCTTCCCCATTGGAAGACTGTCCAGTCTGGATAGCTGTGAATGAAGATGGTATCAGCATACTGGATTATAACACTATGGTATGGTGAGGAACACCGTTTAAGAAAAGTAACTTACCTCCCACAGAAAGACATTCCCTTGAGTCCACTTAAAGTCACTAAAAGTTTGTCTTTAACTTCAAATGGATCCAGAAGTTAATTTGTAGAAGTAAGAGATGAGGGAAGTCAGTGCTGTGTTTGAACACTACATAAACAAAGGAAAATTACAGCTCCAGTGTCAGGTAAGGTTTCACGGAACAGCTAACCGCCTCCTTGATGGGAAGCAAACATGCTCATACATCTTCCAAAAATCTCAGTGGTATATGCATAACTACCACTACCTGGGATATAACAAAGTTTGGACTACTGCTCTGGAGCAGTGAACCATAGAGCAAGCTTGGAAAAACTAGAAATGCAACTATCATTTGAGATTTCTCTGCCAGCCATTACTTATAGAGCCAATCACCTATACTCTCTATTACTGCTGGAGATCTGGTGTTCTTGCAGTAAGTAGCAGATATATTAGTTTAAGGTGGCCATTTTTTCTTTTACAGAACTATGACTCTTTCAAACTCTCTTTTGTCTGCAGCACTTGAAGGTCTCTTATTCATACTCCTCTGTGCTGACTTTTGGAGGCTGTCGAGATGACTTCATGATTGTAGTCAGTCAAATGAAAGAAAGGAGTTCTGGAAAAAATAGCACTGAAAAACTCCTTTTCACAATGGCAGTTCCAAAGGTAATTACAAAATGAACAGTGAGTTTCTTTCCATCTGGCTGCATCACAGCTGGGCATTTTATACAAGCCCTGGCGACATGTACTTGTTCCTGCTGTACTAGCTATATACATTCAATAAATCTCTTGTATGCTGGAACCTTTAATCATGAGACTTACTCTAAAGACCTAACTCTTAAAGGCAGACCTTTGCTTCAAAACCAGCAACTCCATGAAAGCCATTTGCAAAAGTTATGCAGCCAATGGGTTCTAAAAACCAAAGGGCGCTCTTACCTCTAATTGACTTACAGTTAATCATTTTCTTTTTTCCCTAGATTGTTGAAGCAACACTTCTTATTGCCAGCTATATTAACTACCGTTCGACACCTTCACTTCTACCTTCTACACAGACCTCCCGCAGCAAAACACCTGCTAACAAGCTCTGGGAAACTGAAAGTTGGTGCTTTTTTCCTTCTGTGCCCCGAAGCACTAAGGGGCCCACCCTGCTCTGAGGGCTCATTCCAAATGACTTTAGGAATTAGATTGTTTGGTGGTGGTTTTGGTTTTTTTTTTTTCGGTGGTGTTTTTGGTGGTGTTTTTGTTTTTGGTGTTTTTGCACTGCTCTGTACTGAATTGCAGACTCCTATGATTTTGCTGGTTACACACCTTACTTTAATGCTGGCTCTGATTCTTTTTCCGTAATAATAGACAAAGTTCCTTAGTGTGTGTAGAGGCAGTATCCCTTCTTTTAAAAAGTCTTGATTTTGGGGACTCTGCAGGAGTTTCGTCTTCATGCCACACTCCATCCAAAATACCATCCCTGAGGTCACTTGCCTACACAGTGCTCCAGTCACATCTGCTCTCCTTCCTTGCACTCATTCTTCTTCCACCTCCTGATCATACTGCTATGCTTACAAGCACAAAGGTTTTCTTTGATCCCTCCCATTTTCAGCTTTGCACTTGCCTTTAGATCACTGCACACCCTGTGTCACATACTCTGTGTCTAGAATCACAGTCCAGCTCTTAAAACTCCTAGCGACCTCTTTTTCTCATCATAGCCCCCTTCAGTTATTATAATTATTTCCAATAATCTTCTGTTTGCATCAATCCCTAACATGCTCACTTTTTACCTGGATTAGACTGCAACCTCTGCACAGCAGATTTGAGTGGCAATAGGCTTGAATCTGACTGCAGTGGGCTGAACACAGACCTATTAAAAGTAAAACCAGATGGTAATGGATAGTGTGGCATGAGCACTGTACAAGGTTGTATCCTGTTGAATACTGCCTGTATGAGGAGCTGCATATCACTGCACTGTAAACTAGACATATAATGAAAAGCCTATTACCAGAGTGTAAAGATTACCATGACATGATCTGATCAGGTAGTTTAGACGTAACTTCGGTTCTATACTCTGGTTATGAATAGCCATCATACATTTTTACCATGTTTAAATTCAATTTTGCCACTCCCAGAACAACTACTAACTCTTTTTGCAGAGACTATAATCATTTTTATGCTTAACACAACCAAGACAATTTAATTTTCCCTAGAGCTGTAATGACTACTCCCTGAAACGGATGCCAAAACTGAAAGACAGAAACTTTCTGAGTCCTTGCCCCAGGCATGAAAGAAAAGAAGACACTGTTTAGAAGAAGAGGAACTAAACTAACAAGAATAATTCCAACGCAAATCAAGGGTAATTTCAGATCTGAAATAGGCAGTATAGAATAAGAGTTCTGTGGTACTGAAATATCTTTGCATGTTGAGGACTCAGGACGACTGGGACTGGAACACTGTCAGATGATGTCCTGTCTTCTACAGGACTGATACATTTCAGGAGCCAATGCTGTTCTACACAAGAACTAAACATGAAGATTCTGCTGCAGGGATGAAGGTGTCCCCTGCTCCACTATCAGACAAGCACTTTCAAGGACTCTTTCTGTTAATCACTGTTGTAGATGTCTTGAGATGTGTTTGAAGCTGCACATAACCTCAGACAAAGGAAGACAAGACAAGCATACTTTTTCTGTCTTTCAGCAACTGGAACAGATCTTCCCAAACCAGCTCTGCCATTCTGACTTGACAGAACCTGATCCTTTCAAACTCTTGCTTCCTTCATGCTCACATTGCAAGGAGGAGGTAGTCAGGAAATGTGTACTCAAGTGTTCTTCTTCTGACTTTTCTAAAGAATGGGGGGTTCTGGATCTGTTTCAAAGGGACTTTGTTATGATTGAGAAGGTTAATGGATTTTAAATGAATTGTTTTTAAAAAAACAAATAGCAATTCCTGAAAAAATCTAAATCTGCCTCACTTGAGTTCAACTATTTTCATAAGCATTCTAAAAATGCTAAGGAAGGATAACTGCACTTTCAAAAGTATCATCTGCAATTTCATAATAATTATGCATTCATGGGCAACTTTCCCAAATTTAAACAGTGTGAATCCAACCATTAGAAAGAATTCAGTAATAGCAAACCAAAGCTATTCACAAATGAACAAACCAGCCATACCCTTGTTTTTACTGGTACCTGCCATCAACCTTGAAATATCCAACTAATACACACAGTGGGGCTGATACCTCAGTATGTTTTTGTTTCACTCTTACGATTGCTGCAAAGCCATAAATTAAAAGAGAGGAGCGTGGGACAGACAAAAGTCTTTCTAAGCAATTCCCTATTGGCATCATTGTTACAAAAAAAACCAAAAATAAGCCTACAAACAAAACCCAAACAACCCCATGGTGGGTTCTGGAAACAAGATGGCAGGAAAAGATATGACAGGAAAAGACTGTACGAAGAGAGACCCAATTTGCACAACCTACTTGTTATGAAGTTAAGGGCTATCCCTTGAAGTTACAGAAAAGGGTAGAAGCTTTCTGAGCCAAAAACAATTTTGAGAAGGTATTTAGTCTTTTTTTTTTCCCCTCTTAGGTACTTTCAAGTGCCTATATATGCGGATAGAATGGTCAGTAGTATCTATTTTGCTGCTCTCTCACAAACAGTGATGTTAGTATAGATACATCAGTTTGAATACAGAGAGCTTTATTCACTCAACCACCTGTGCCTAACGCTTCCTGCTGTACCTGAAGGTCTGTTTGGCAGCCTGCTTCCTGTATCCCACCGGTAACCAAGTTGCTTCAGAATAAGCTGAGCTGTCATCGGTGCTGGGGATGCTCAAGGCATAAAAGTCTACAGTTCAGAGGCTGAACTTCCCCTACAGCACCAACATTCATGTCCTGAGAGACTCGTACCTCAAGTCTCTCAAACTGTGCAAACAGGAAGAGCAGATGTTGAATAAGCAAGAGCTGCCCCAAAACTCATGATTTTCTGCCATAACCGCACTTTAAATTGAGAAGCATGGCATTTAGGGCTTTTTATTCTTCCTTATTTCTTAAAAATATTCATTAATACTTGAGTATTTCAGGGACAACCCCACTCTGATGGATGCACATATACCTCCTATTTATAGCTTACCTGACTTCAACCAACCAAACCTGTGTAGCTATTTTGTATGATTCTTTGGTAGAGAAAACAATTTTTATTTTAATCAATGCTTTTGCCAGTGACTGTTGCAGCATAGAATGAGATGACAAGAGCCTTTGGTTACCCATCGCTGTGTGTACGTGAAATACTGTCTGGGAGATACTGTGAGATTTCTGCTTGTTCTTAATAAAATGCAGCTGCAATTAATTAAACTCTGTTATTCTCAGAATGAAAGAAACTACTTTAAACATGAAAACAGTTTCGATGTAAACAAACAAACAAAAAAAATGGACAAAGACTGTGTTTGGTATCCATGCACATACCTGGTGCAAACCTGCCCTTCCGATTCCTTGTTTGTCTCTGCTGATCTTCTCTTAGCTTTAGTGCATGACTAAAGTGCACTCTGACGGATACAGGATTTTCATTCCTTCAAAGGATGGCTAAAACAGCCTTCCAGAATTCCTCCTGTGATACAGCTACTTGGTCTTTTCTTCAGTGCATTCTCAGGACTCCATGGGATTTTTACAGAATAGTCAATGTTCCCAGCACACTCTTAAGCCCAAGACTCTGTCTGATCTGCTGAGACGTAAGTTATTTTCTGATGTATTCTCCCCATAGTTCAGCAAATCTTCCTGCTCCTCTAGTGTTCCTCAAGGGCCTTGGCCATTTCTCCTCCCCATGAAGAAACACAACCTGGCTGAACCACGCCCCAAGCTATATGAAACTCAAGTATAACACATGCTTCTTAGCCAAAGGACCTCCATTGCAGTCATTTATACAGTCATGCTGCCAGGGCCTGCCACTCTTGTTAACAGCCAATTTCTGCCTCTGAGAAATAAAACCATAAAAAACAAAGCAACCCAGATGTTACCCAAAAGCCAGCAGCAGGTGCCCAAGCTGCTGCCCTTCACTTGGACAACTAGAATGCTTCCTGTAACACATGCCAACCTCTGTCTTCCAAACTTTGCAGCACCATGGGAAAAAAATAAAATAAAAATCACCTTATCTTTACCATACTGCATGATGGTATGTTGCCACGTGTTTTAATTTGAGATGATGTAGACAACACTAGTATAGCATTGTATGCAAATTAAACATGACCTCTAGGCTCCTGCCAACTTGCTTTTAGCTCTTGTTTTGACATTTCAGCTGTATTAGTTATGTTACTAAAGAGTCAGAGTGAAAAAGAGAAAAATATCAGTTAAAGATTACAGTAACTTTTAGCTTATCAACAAAGAATTTCCCAAACTTAAGTTACTCACGAGAGTACAGATTAAGACTTTTATTCACATAGTCATTGCCATAATTTTCAACAATACATTTTACTCATACTCTCAGATCAATTCAATGCTGTATCTTTTCCATGTCCTGCATCACCGTGCCCCTGCCCTGTTCAGCAATGGGTCCGCATCTTCCCTGTCTTCCTTTCTCTACTTATGTGTTTACAGAAGCCCTTCTTGTTGCCTTTGACATCCCTCAACGGATTCAACTCCAGGTTGGCTTTGGTTTTCCTAACTGCAGCTCTGACAATGTAGCTATATTCCTCCCAGGTTATCTATCCCTGCTTCTACCACCTGTGTTTGAACTTTTCCAGGAGAAACTTATTCATCCATGCATCCATGCCAGCTTCCTAGCATTTTTGTTTGACTTCTTGCTTGCTGGGATGGACTGTTCTTGAGCTTGAAGAATGTGATCCTTGAGTGTCAATCAGCTTTCTTGGATCTCCTCTTCCCTCTAGGATCCCATCGTATGGGAGCAGATCCTTGAAGAGTCCAAGGTTGGCTCTCCTATGTTTATTTCATGAAATGTAACAATGCAACAGTACATTTTAATTTTCTGTTATGTTATTTCTGAAATTCTCATGTGGATTAGGAAGTTACTGTCCCAGCCCACCAATCAGCTTTGGTATTTAGAGTGGTATATGCTTTTTTCAAAGGGTGAAATAGAAACAAAAAAATAATGCACATTTTTGGCAGTCTAGCCGAGGTTACATTGTGAGTTTATCAGAATTTTCAGATCCACAAAAGAGTAAATGTTTGATGCATGTTCTTTCCTCCCTTTGCTCATAATTTCCCCATAATTCTTTTCTGGAGAGGCAAAGATGAACCTTCTCTGCCTGACTCTAAAAAGTTCTGCTCACCTGTCTTCACAGCAGAGGATATCAAGGTTCACTTGTGTGCTTGAGCTGACGTTTTCTGCAACAATTCTGTGGATCTGTGCAGGCCTTTAGCCCTAACCTCACTCTATTGCTGTGCCACTTTCTACTCATCTAGAAGAAGACATGGGCCAGTTTTGCTTGCTTTTCCATGGGTCTCTCCAAGTCCTGCTGCAAGTTTGCTGCCTCAATTTTTTTTTTTTTACTATTTTATACCACTTGATTGTGGAACCATCTTCCTCTGCTCCAGGATCTCTTGGCAACTTTTGTACACTTCTATCAAGCAGTCCAGACGTGGCTTGGAGCTCTAGAATTCAAGTCAAACAACACAGAATGAGGCTCTGAACTGGCTGCAAACAGCTGGAAAGCTTTAACTTCCCAATAATGAGTTTTGTCAGGCAGGGAAAGGAAATGTGGAGACAGCTGACACAAAGTTGACTATCAGAAGCAGACATTTAGAAGGAACACAACAGCAAGGCATCTGTAGTTGATCAGCTTTCTCACATTAAGTCAATGGAGAGGGGATTTCCCTTTTACATGTTCATCGATAAATAATTCATGAAACTCCAGGAGGTGTTTGACATAAACTGGTGATATAAGCCATACCTACTCTATGTTGAAAAATGCCAGTCCCTAAAGCTGTGAGGTCAAAACATGCAGCACCATTCTGCAGTTAGCCTACGTTTCTCACCAAATCAGAAATCCTCTTTCTCTGCTTACAGTGCACAGTGACAGCATGCAAGAAAATCCACACCTTCCAGCCCATTAACCTATCTACTAGGCCATACACCCTCTAGAGACCTACCAAACAAATTTCCATACACTAATCCACCATCCTAGATGACCTCCACCCTGAAAAGTCTACCTTCAGGACAGAGAATTTAGACACCTAGCCCTTGGCCTCTGATAGTACTGTCAACAAAAGGACAACAGTAGGTTAACTGAAAAACATCCATTCATTTCACACAAACAGCAAACAGTGGTCAAAGTATAATGATTTTCTATCACTTCTAACATTCACCAGATTAAAACCAGCAAGGAGGTGAAAGTTTCCCAGTCCCACAGTTCCTACAGTCCCATGACTTTTGAGCTCCCAAAACAGCATTATGGTATAAAGTCCATCAAATGCCTCTCCTTGCAAGTGTTGCTTAAGAGAACAATAGGTCAATTCAGCGCAAACTTCTCCTGGGTTCAGTGACACGGTAAGTTGTATTTCTGAAGGCTGACATAACTTAGAGGAACCCAATGAAGGGGACAAACAAAGTTACTAACTACTGCTCCTTCCAACTAAGTAACACACTAACTTGCATGTTAAAGTGAGAATTACTGACAGGTAATGAATTGCAAACTGACACAGCTCTTTCTGTACCTTCTTTGCTGGTGGAGTCAGCCCTACCAATTCTAAGATACTGCCATGGAAATAAGATTGTTCATAGTTGAGCCAGAAAAAAAAAAAAAAAAAGAACATACACAAATGCCAGGCAGCCTCTTTGAAGCTGGAAAGGAACACATATAACTAAACCCACATTCCCAAGTGCAGCTGGAATTTAGTAGCTATTGAGTTCCAGGAAATCCATTTTCTTGCTCAACCATGTGTGCAATACTTTATATTACTGTTAGTAAATATCTTTACAATTGTGGGACCGCATTAGCAGCAAGTATCAATGGAATACCCTATTTATACCTGTCAGTATTCAGCTGAAGACTAACTGTATCCAGTCATAAACTGGATATGGACTACAAACTGATAGTTACCAGCAGCAAGTGAATTAAGGACAGAGAGGGCTATAACATCAGCTGACTAAGACATGAAGTACCTCTGTACTGCTTACCACCGCCCAAGGATCAGGCAGAAATAAGATCTATCCCAAAATGGGATTAGGAACAGTTTAGCAAAAGAAGAGTAAGGGGAGACTGGGTAACGGTAAAGCAAACAAGTTATTATTCATTAAGCAAATTGCTCACAGCTTGTACTGTGATCTTTGTCAATGGGTGAAACGGGGGAAGTCATTTGTATGCTAAGGAGTTTTTTATGAGCACTTTAGCCCCACAGAGCAGAGAGAAAAATCAGCTACAGCCCAGTGATATAATTATGATAGTAACACTAAGCATGAGCCTACACAGAAAGCCGTATGAGTCCTCAGTAGCCTATGTGAGACAAAGACTTCTACTTCATGCAAGCTCCTGGTTGGGTTCAGATTTACACAGCTCCCTGGTCTTCGAATACAGGGCAAATGAAAAAACCCACCCCCGGGACATAATTCTGTGAGGTTTCCAATACCACCCATTCCACAATGCCATAACACCCAACCTGAAGACCCAGTCTTCAGGGAAAGGCAACCGTAATCAGGTACCTGTAGCGGAATAAAGATCCACTTAGACAATTGGCACACTCACACACAGAGGACAGATCTGGATTTCTCCACCATTCAGGCAAACTCACCTGAAAGAGTGGCACAACCTCAGATACTCCCTGAGGATTTCCAGGGTCCTGGAGGAGGATGCACAGGTAGTAGATAACTTTTTGCTACAAGACAAACAGACAAAATCATCAGAGTTTGATGATGCTATCAAAGTGCCAGGAATTACCATAGAAAGATAATTTCTTTCAACTCAATGGGCTGAAGGTCAATCACCCCAGGTGACAGTCAAGTCTACAAATTTATACCTTTCCTCCATTCACACAACAAAAAAAAATAATTTTATCTGAGGTTTTTTTTTTTTCTATTACATTTTAAAACTGAAAGGAACACATAGATGCTGGTAGGGTAGGGTAAGGTCTGCTTTTCTAAAGGAGCTTTGCAGAAAACCTCTGGAATTGGAAAAATCATCTCTTGTGTCACCTATCTTCTTATCTCCATCTTGACTATTTACAGAGCTTGGCATCAGGATTTGTAGGAACAGTTAAACACAAAGAACTAAAACCATCAGCTCAGTATCAGTGGCATTATCTAAAGGACAGACCTGGCTTTTTGAGGTTATTTGTTTGGTTAAGTTCTCTTTTAAAGGTGGGTGAACAGATAAGAGAATAAAGAAAGGAATCTGAAGCAAAGCTCCTTATATCAGTAAAACTGTGGATGGTGCTCTGTTTAATTGCTCTGGTGAATTATGCTCAGGAAAATACACTGCATGTGAGTGTTCCCACAGATACACAAGAAGCAAGACTCTGCATGATTACCATATGGATGGCTTCATTGATAACCACATCCTGCACTTGACTCATCTCAATGAAGGTTGTGCTCTCCTTCCCTGAAGCATAGCATGAAGTCATCTGAATGCCGAGTGAGCCGATGACCAACAGCGATTCTTCGTCAATTTTCACGAAGTGCAAGTATATGATCAGGCCAATCAGCGTGATGATGATAGCAGCAGAAAGCACAGTGCTATTCTGTAACACAAGCCAAGCAAAGACAAAGCTCTGGTCTTAAAATTAATTGAACATAGCGTTAGACAAAGTAATATTTCCCAGTGAATTATAACATTAAAGCTACAGTTACAAGCCAATTTTACTTAGGTGGACTTCTTTCATTCACCTGGCTGGCTGACATACCTGTAATAAGATTTATATCAGCCTTCACAGTACAGTCTGAAAGAACTGGAGCTGAAACTGAAAATTGCAAGAAAAATTCTACTCCCTCATAAATTTAGAGTAGAAAACTCAGCCAAATCCAGCCATTTATATCAATGATATTGTATTGTAACAAATGTCTATAGAGATTATAACATTGACAGAGAAGTGTTGTGAAATGTTTACTAGAACTGAGGTGGAACCTCAGAGGGGAAGACAAATCTCCTGGAAAAAAACACTGGCCTAGTGGTTTCCTTCTTACAAAATGCACATCTAAACTTTTTCAAACCTTGTCTCTCTTTCTGCCTTAAAATACCAATCTAGAGAGGACTTGCTTTCTCCTGTGCTTTGTCTGAAGATGAATGTCTTCTGCATGCTGCAATCTTGGGATTGCTGTTATATAAAAAATATATATATAAACGATTAAACTATAGGCAACAAATTGCAAGTCATCTGAAGACCTGGTAATAAATCCTAAAGGCTTGCAACCTACAACCTTTTTCTGGGCCATGTTTTTGAGAGCTCCAGGCTGCACACCCATGCATCAAAGTTATACCTGACACTTCCTAAAGGGCCAGAACTGCATGGTGCTACCACTCAAGCTGGGCCTGTACCACCACGTGAGGTAAAGAAGCCATGGCCACATTCAAACAGAAAGGATATAGGACTTCTCCAAGCTTGTTACCATGGCAAAAAGAAAAAAACAGTTATGAATTACAGACACTGGAATCCACATAGAGTTTTTCAGATCTGGTTTCCTGTCAGAAAGGAAGGATTGCGGTCACTTGCATATGAGCTGCATGAACATGTGTAAAGCGAAGCAGGGTCGCAAACACTGCTTTTGCAGCAAATAGAACTTGAACACATCTTCCTTCCAGCTAGAGGAACACAAAGCATCTTTTTGTATCAGAAATGTGTCAACTGACTCACACTGCAATCTCTGTCTTCATTCCTTGCAAAAGATTATTTAAAGAATTTAAGTGCAATAGTCATAGTATTGATCACAGTGAGCAGCTTCTTTGGTCAAGCTACTGACTTCAACCTGGAGATTGGGTCTGGGTCTAGAAATCGGTCCTTCCCAGCAAGTATGGGTCACAGATCAGATAGCTAAACTGAGAATTTTGGATTTATCAGCAGCTTAGGAAATCTCTACTGCCTTGGCTGAGAAACGTGAGCAAGTAGATGACATTCACAGTGCAGTGTTCTCAGACTTACTCAGCAAAATAGCTTTGGGGATTAGCAATCACTCACCTTCTCCAATATATCCTCTACTGCAGAGTCCCACAACTCATCTCTCCAAGTAAGCACTTGTTATTTAGACTCACACGACTGCAACAGGCATCACTCAACACCCATATGTACACCTACCCTGCCCGCCAAGGGGCTACAAACCAGCGGGGGCACCTGCGGAGCCACCTAGAGCCCCTAGGTTGTAGCCTGCGCTACCACAGCTCTCTCTTCTTCCTCACACTCTCAGCCCCATCTACCGCCTCAGCGTTCCCGAAGCACGGGGGAGGCCCAGGACAGTGGAAATCGCCTTTTCCCTGGCCCCGGCCACCTCCCCCAGCCGGCGCCGCCCATGGCCTAGGAG
>VZRU01001935.1:598609-618375 GCA_013398155.1 Pedionomus torquatus
CAACTTGGTCTGCAAGCTCCATGAGGACCTGTGGATGGATTTCATCAGGTCCCATAGATTTATGCACCTGCAGGTTCTTCAGGTGGTCTCGAACCCTGCCAAAGCAGGATTGCCTAGAGCACATTCCTCAGGACCACATCAAGGCGGGTCTTGAAGGCCTCCAGGGAAGGAGACTGCACAACCTCTCGTGGCAGTCTGGTCCAGTGCTGTCACCCTCATCATAAATAAGTTGGTTTTTTCTCATCTTTGAATAAAACTTCCATGTTCCAGCTTGTGCCCGTTGCCCCTCATCCTGTAACTGGGAACCACTGAAAAGAGTCTATCTCCATCCTCCTTCAGCTCACCCTTCAGATACTTCTAAGCATTAATAAGGTCTCCCCTCAGCCTTCTCTTCTCCAGGCTAAAGAGTCCCAGCTCTCTCAGTCTTTGCTCCTAAGGGAGATGCTCCAATCCCCTAATCATCTCTGTTACCCTAAACTGCAGTAGTTCCCTGTCCCTCTTGAACTGTGGAGCCCAGAACTGGATGCAGTATTCCAGTTGTGGTCTCACCAGTGCAGAGTAGAGGGATTCTAGAGTAGAGATTCTCTTTTTATCCTTTAATAGGTAAAAATACTGTGATGTGTCTGTATGTCCTGTAAGAGAGAACAAAACCTATGTGGTAGTCACTTCTTCCACTACCCCGCATAACATGCTATTCTTCAATGTGTAAATCGTGGAACACAGCACCCAACTACAGATTTACATCTTGCAGATGTCAGAGGTATTAGATCGGAGGTGGTATTAACTTGTACAGTGTCTCCAAAAGCCCTTGATACCAACTGAATGATGCAATGTCTTAAAGTCTTACTTCCAAAACTTGTCTCTTGGGTACACTCATGTGCTATGATCAAGCATTAAAATACTTGATGTGTAGCAGTGTATATGTGTGTGAGCAAGAGCCCTGCAGGAAGACACAAATTTAAAAAACAGTTTTTTTTGACATTCATTGGACATCTCTCAAAACTCTGAACTCTCTTCTGATTTTGCACAGAAGCAGAATGAAATGGGGGAAAAAATGTAGTGGTCACAAGGGAGATCAGATAGCACATTCAAATCTGATCAAAATGGGCTTGAAATTCCAGAGCCATCATACTGCTGGCTAATCAGGCATTGCCTAAGGTGCAGGGGGGAATGCTGTTACGTGCCTGTGTTGCCTTTTGAAAACCGGGGAGTGGTATGTCCTGGGTCTGCTTACTGCTTTAAGTCTCTGCAGGTGAGGTGTTTTTCTCAGAGGTGGCTGAGAGTATATGTAATCCTTTGTCAAGTAACTGTGCTCAGCTGACATGTCCTCTCCTACCAAATAGCTTGACAAGTCCATTTATGTCCCTGATACAAAAAGTATGCTTGCCAATAGACCCAGCTGTCTAATTCTCTCAAGTGACTCAACCATTTTTCCTTCATTATTTTCATCAGCCAAAACTGCTTTTGAAATTGTAATAGTCATATTTTTCTCAATGCTACTTTTGTTGTTTCCACCAAGCAAATTCAGAGAGCCCGTTCCCTAGACGTTAGACTAATGGCTTAATGGAAATTAAACAGGAAACCTAGGGCTCTAAGTGGAGTGTTTCTTCGTGTTGATTTGCTTAATTTTTCAAATTGCTACATTAGGCACAGGACGGCTAAAGGCAAAAGCCTGGATGCTTTGAACAGCAAACAGACTAGCGATTCTGAGGAACAGATGGGACAGGCATGACTAGTATTCAGAGTGGTCTTGATGTGTTAAGCCACTACTGGTGTAGGTGCAAATCCCTTGGGGCCTTTACAGTCCTCATCAGTGCCTGCAGCGAAGGACTATCTGAGACCAAGAGGCTCTGGCCTGTAAAGTATTGTTAAAAATGTTGGTATCTAAGTAATTGTTAAGAAAACAAGCAGTATTGGACAGCACAGCTTCTAAGCATAAGTTCTGTAACATGGATGAATGAGAATTAAACTTTAAATGCTGACAATTAATAAATATGCTCCCAGTTGGATGGAGGAGGGTAAACAACACTCAAAAATGTTCCCTTGTCTTCTGGTCTGTGAAGTGACTTTTTTTTTTCAGGCTAACTACACAGAAATGCATTTTTGGAAAGACTGAGTTTTAGACCCAGAGTGTTGTCAGGCTTTAACAGCCAATTCAGTTGCAACTGGCAGTGACAGGATCTCAAAGAGGGTTGGAATCAAAGCCTCAGAATTAAAATGACTTTTAGAACATCCTGTGTTGAGAAAACAGACAGATTCTCTTACAAAACACTTGTGCATCCTCCATTGAGTTGCCTGGAAGTGCTGAAAGAGTTTCTATTATTGGCAAGCTGGCACTCCTGTGCCTGGATTCTTGTGGGTTTTGAAAATGAAAAATAACTGTTAATAACTGTTTGGCTTGGGTATAGTTAGCAAAATGTGTAATCCTAGGCATCTTTGAGCAACTCAGCTTATTTAAGACTGTGTACAATCTGTCTAACTGGGAAAGAAGAGAACATGAAAAAGGAGAGTTGTATTGTCAAAGCCACCAAGAAAAAAAAAAACCCTATGAACTATTTTTCTAGGTGACTTTCTCATACCTAAATTAAGGTGCCAATACTACCTTAAGCTTTCTAATCTGTAAAGTTGTGACACTGTTTGCAAGGGCATGCAAGTTGTCAAATGAGTGCATTCCCTTCCTGTTCTTCCTTTCATACTTGCCCAACTGATTTTCTGAGGGGACCATAATTTGAACATTTCTCTGGGAAGTTAACTCACTTTCTTATTTTGCTGCTCTGTTTCCAGGATGTCAAGTGTATGACTTCGGAGATCTGAATTTCACTCAAGTTCCCAACGATGAACTGTACAACAACCTGATTTTATATCCGCGATCAGTGGGTTTAGCCAGCCAGGTACTGGCTGATGCTGTGAGCAGAGCAGTAGCCGCTGGACACAGCTGTGTGACTATAGGAGGTGATCACAGGTGAGCTGAACTAGAAGCAAGTAGTGGTGCATGCTGTGGATTGACACTTGGAGTATAAGAATTTAACTACAAAATAAGGGGATGGTGGGAACAACTTGGGGTCACTTCCTGGTCATACCATAGGGTAGCAGCATTTTGATTTTGTTGCTGGGGCTTTTAGGGTTGAACACAGCTACAAAATATTGACCTAAGGTGGTACTGCTTAGTTCCTGACTGTTCTGCGATCTGCAGACATACAAATGAGGTCTTCCTGTTTGGAAAGTTTGTGTGATCAGGTCTCTTCAGAAACTGTTGCAGGTTTTTTTTTTTTTATTGCTGAATGTTTAGTTGTGTTGGGTCTCTTCTGCCCCTCAGCTCTCAGGGTGTAAACTCTTAGGATGAGTTTGTAATACCTGCACAGACCATTTTATAATAAATCATATAATGCATGAATATATATAATTTTTTTTTTTTACTAATCTTTGGTCTGAAAATTGGTTGAAGAAGGTGGTGCAGGTGTCGTGACTGGAATCAAAAATGGGCAAAAGGTAGAACTGAGTGAGCATGCTGAACCCTTATAACAGATCATCTGGAGCCAGAGCAGGTGAAGATTAGAGTATGGGAAGGAGAAATGCTGACTAAAGACTTTGCTACTGTACTTCCAGCCTGGCACTTGGTTCTGTCAGTGGCCACGCTCGGCAGTGCCCACACCTTGGCGTTATCTGGGTGGATGCCCATGCTGATATCAACACCCCTCTTACAACTCAGTCTGGAAGCCTCCATGGACAACCTCTCTCATTTCTCTTGAGAGAGCTTCAAGATAAAGTAAGTACCTTGCTTGTACAGTGAGCTTATGCTGAAATCCTCAGAGCATTTTACTTTTTCTGGTGTGAGGTGCTTTGTCTACTGCAAATGCAGACCTTTTTTTTTATCCAAGTACACGCAAAAATACGTATTTGTGGATGTATATACACAACTGCATACACATACGTAAATATGGATAATTTACACACAATTAAAAACAAGAATGAGAAAAAGCTTTTCTTTGTGCTAGTGTGTGGGTTGTGCGGTGAGCAAGAGTTCACACAGGCTGTATATAGCAGCAGACCATGGTGGAGCTGGTGCTGCAACAGCAGCAATTCCACCAGCTGAGCAAAAGAAGGACCCTCCTCCCAGCTGAGCCTGTGAGAGCTGAGCTCGCTGGTTCCCACATACCATGCATGCTGCTTCTGCTTAGCTTGGCTCTTCCGTGTTTTGACAACCTTGGGGCCTGACAGGGGCTGTTCCTGCATCATCTCTCCAAACTGGCTGCTCTGATCTTGGCTCCACTGGCAAATATTACAAATCGGAACAGGTGTATCTTCTTACAGGGTGCTTTTAGAGAGCTAGTCTTTGTCTTGGAAAGAAGTCAAATTATCAAAACTGTTTACTGGGACACATGGAATATGCATGGCCAGTTTTTGCTACTGTCAAGATGCTAAATGGGCTGTAGGATGACTGAAGGCCTACAGATCCTTTTTGGCCTAGCTGTGGACTGCATCTCCCTATACAGGCACCTGTGGCACCTCCTGGTGGCACTACAGTGGCTGCCTGTGCAGTTAACAGCTGGGGCTTTTGCAGCAGGAACTTGCATATAACCATCTGCTTTGCAGAAGCTTGAGCTGGAGTGGCAGCAGGCTCAGCAACTGCAAGTTGAAAAACTAACGCTGGAGCTGCAGAAAAACAGGACTGTTTTATTCTGGCACTTTCTGCTGCTTGTCACTGCTCTTAGATTTCTTCTTCCCCTCTGATAAATTTTGGGGGGCCTGTGTTGATGGAAGTATACCTCTTCCAAGTAATATCAAGCATGCTTGATATATTTAGGGCTACTCAAGATGCTGTTGTGTTAGTACCCGTTTGGCACAGCAAGATGGCTGGCACCTGGTAAAGCTTTTCTGCTTTTCTCCTGCAAATTCTTTTAAATGAATTCCATCTGCAAGTCAGTAGAGTCATTTGATGCTTTTACATACTTTCCTCTAATTCTTGTCTCTACAAATATACTAGCATTCCTGAAGTTAATACAAAATTAATGGGGCTTCTTGACGTACCCCCAGGACACAAGAAGGTATAGGTCACTGTATTTCTAGTTTCTTGGCCATAAGTCAAAAGGGGTTTTTTTATATATACTTTTTATTATTTATTTATTTATTGCACCTGCACCCAATTCTGTAGGAGAGAAAGGAAGAGCTACTTAAAGAATACTATGAGCTACTAAAAGAATACTGTGAGGCTGCATGGGGCTTTGAGCAACCTGCTCTAGTGGGAGGTGTCCCTGCCCATGGCAGGGGGGTTGGAATGCCATGATCTTTGCGGTCCCTTCCAACGCTAACCATTCTGTGATTGTTTCTGGGGCCAATGGAGGAACGGGCCTCTTAGCAGTAGTGAAGAAAGAGTAAGCTCAGGCCATGCTTAGAGGTGAGTTAGATGCTGACTACGAGATCTTATCACAAGCCCACCTGAATCCTAGCTATCTGGAAGCCTATGTAGAAACATTTCACCCAAGCCCCTTAATCTGCAGGCATGTACTCATCCAGGTGGTTTTCTTACCATGCTGCATTCCTGTTTAGAGGGAGGAAAAATGTTTGTCCTGCTGGTACAGGAAGGCTCCCCCAAAAGTATAGATTTTCAAACAGCTGTTTAGCAGCAGTAGAATGTGCCTTTAACAATAGCTTGTCTGGCTACATATCTGACGCGCAGGAGGGGATTTCTATGGGTGAACAGGTGTACATGGATTGCTCTCATCCAGGACAGCAGTTGTATTAATCACGGGACAAAAAAAATTGCCTGTCCTCTTCTCCTGACTGCTTTGCAGGGATTCTTTCTGAATCCTAAAACTGTCTGCCATCAGCAAGAAGGCTATACCTAAACTACTCTCAAAGTGACAGGTGAACTAACCAGGAGCGCTTTGCTCTCAAGGAGGCTTCTATCTTGTCAAAGGCTATACAGCAGTGTCAGAGAACAGATATTTTTGTGGTGAACCCTGTATCTCCTGCTTTGCTTTCACTCATGCTGCAAAGAGGGGTGTTTGTTTTGGTGGTTTTTGTTTGCTTGTTTTGGTGTGGTGTGTTGTGTGGGGTTGTTTTTCTGTTTTTTTTTTTTCTTTGTTTTTTTTGAGCAACCCCCTCCTACCATACCGTACTACATCTGTGTGTATGCTTCTGAGGGAGGACTCCCGTAATTCCCCCAAACTGTCTCCCTGGGTCATAAGATTTGGTCATCAAACTAATAGTCTGAGGAAGGTTAATTAGCCCGTGGCTCCCTGTCTGGATCATTGTGTAGAACCACAGAGAAACAACAGCTCTCAGGGAGCCAAACTCTCAAGTGATGATTGCATACTCAAAAGGAAGGATGCAATAAATAAAGTTTTGAGGGAAGCATTAAAAATGGTTTCGTTAAGTGTATCATTCAACGAACCTAATACTGAGCCTTTACTCGCAGGTACCACAACTTCCTGGCTTTTCCTGGCTAAAGCCCTGCCTCTCAGCATCTGATATTGTCTACATTGGGCTGAGGGATGTGGATCCTGCTGAATAGTAAGTTGATTAAGATTAAAGTATTTTTATAATGGGCTGAAATCATGAGCTTCTTGCCACATCTGGCTGGTCACAAGGGTTGTTATATTTAAGCTCAGGCCAATAATTATTATTTTCTTTTAAATACTTTAACAGCTATATTTTGAAGAACTATGACATCCAGTATTTTTCCATGAGGGACATTGATCGCCTTGGAATTCAGAAAGTTATGGAAAGAACATTTGAACAACTTATGGGCAGGTAATGAACTACTTGATTTAAACTTCTCTTATCCATTTGTTGAATATGCACTTTCTAGAAAGTTACTTAAGTGATGGTCATTCTTGATGTGCTCATGTGTGCTGGCCTGATTACAACTGTCACTTTCAGTTCAGCTACAAAAGTTCACTTGAAGCACTCACTCCCTCAGGTAAATTCAATATGGAACTCTTTGCTAACCTTGGTCAAGTTAAGATGTGCTCACCCTTCCTACCTGCAGCTGGGCCAAGTAAAGAAGTCGCTAATCCAGATGCTTCTCCCTACTGAGCATCTGCAGTACATTGGAAGTACACAGTCTGCCACTTAATAGCTCATCTGAATGACACGCAGTGTCCAAGGTCTTAGGCTGTTACTGGTTGCCAGACTTGTGTAGTAACTAACTAATGGTTTAGGTTTGGGACTATCCTTCATTTTTTCATCAGCTAAGATTACACGGCAGAGTTTAGAGACCTTGGCTTTCTGTACCAGAGGAGAAAAGGCTGGATTATATCAACACTTTTCCAACTAGGACAACAGATACCAGACAATGCTTAGAACTATAGTACCTATCTTCAGTCCAAATCACTTCTGAGCAGATGCTCAGCAAAACTAGAAAGACAAACTTCTGTTTTCCCAGCACATACTGGGGAAAATGCTGAGCTAAGGGATTAAAAATGGGATTGAAATGTATATAGGACATGGTACGGGGGGTGGAACTTCAGCATCATGCAATATGAGAGCCTGGACAGTAAGAAATACGTGTAGAAAAAGTTCAAGGTTCTGAGATTGTTTTTCTTGTTTTATTCTCTCTCAGGAGACAGAGACCAATTCACCTGAGTTTTGACATCGATGCTTTTGATCCTTCGTTGGCTCCAGCAACCGGGACTCCTGTTCTAGGTGGATTAACTTACAGAGAGGGCATGTACATCACAGAGGAAATACACAACACAGGTAGGAGCTGACCGGCAGTATTGGCATAAGCAAGGACAGGACAAATGATGTACAGGCCATTGGATATGTTTTTCCTGTGTAACTAGAGAAGATACTTGTAGTCAAAGCTGAGGTGCCTATAAAGTCAATTCAGCCTTCAGTAAGAGGAAAAGAAGCCCTATGGCTGGGCAATACCCCTGGTGTTGGAAGAAGCTTAACCATCAACAACTTCAACTTACCAAAAGTAAACAATACATACTCTGTTAACAACTAATGCCCAAAATGACATACATAATACTGTCTCTTATTCCTAAACACATGAGCTAAGATGCAAAAATGGGCACTTTAATAATAATTAAAAAAAAAAAGCAAACAATTTTAAACAGTTTGAAGTTCCATCCTAGTAATTAAGCTTTCAAACCAAGCTTTCACTGAGTATACTGCAGTGGACTCAATATATGAGGCATTTCCTCCTTATGGTATGGAGTTCTATTTAATGTGTTTAAACAATGAAATATTTGCAGTAAAAGAAGGAAAAACACCCAACCAGATAGTCAAGAGTCATGAATACGATGGCAAAAAATTCTAGGTGAGACTATTTTACATCCCTAATTCTTGGACTAAGAGAAAAAACTTCTGAGGAGTGGTTTTTACTACTGTTATAGGGAACATCAAACTCAATTTCCTGCATGCTAAAATGAGTGAGGCAGTGACGATTTAAGAAACAAATAAAACCCACAAACTTGCATCTACTAGGGTTTCTTTTGCATCCCTCAGGTGAGCGATGAGATTACCATTCTTAGGGATTTTGCCCTTTTTTATAGTAACAAAGCTGTAAATCACTTTCACAGGAATGCTTTCAGCTGTAGACATGGTTGAAGTCAATCCGCTGCTTGGAGCTTCTCAAGAGGAAGTGAATGCAACTGCTAGTCTTGCAGTCGACGTGATAGCAACGTGCTTTGGGCAGACAAGGGAAGGCGCACACACTGCTTTTGATGAACTCCCAACACCCAGTTCTCCAGATGAATCTGACAGTGAAGAGCAAGTGAGGATTTAAGAACCCAAAGTGTTGGGTACGTTGGACATTATAGAGCTCTGCTGAGGCACTTGAGTGGATAGATTGCCAACACTTAGCAAATACTGTTAAATTCTCAATTTTTAAATAAACTAGCTTTTCCATGAGTGGTGGCTACTTTATTACATACCAAGATTTATTCATTTAGTTAAGTATATACAAATCGAGACAATAAAATATTTATTACCTTCTTATTAACCTTACCAGTAGCTTAAGTCTGTCTCTGCGTTTTCTTCTTACTTGCATTCTGTCTTTCTAGTACCAGTACAGTTTCAGTCGAACACAGTGTCTCATGAGACATTCAATCCTCAGCCAGTCAAGGGGAACAGACAGCCCCTCCCAGTCCTCAGCAGTGGAAAAGCTCATCAGTCACCAAGATTCATCTGCTGCGAAAGAACTTGTAGTAGACCACACCTCCCAGGATGGCTAGTTCCAAGATGATGATGATTGACAGCAACAATTTATTAGTGGCTACTCTAGAGTTAAAAAATAATGATAAAAAAAAATAAAATCCAAGATAGCTTCCCCACCTTGATTACGAAAGCACATTCCAGATAATTTGGTCACCATCTTACCTTCAATAAACATAATAAGCATATTCCTTATATACTTACCTTCAGTAAGTGCAGTAGCATACTGCTATTCAAGTAGCTCTTACAAGCAGAAAGGGACAAACTCAGTAGCTTTCTACATATGTTTTCCTGGAAATTCTCCTTAACTCTAACTTCAACAGTGGCAGTTCTGCTCCTCAACCCCCACCCCACATAGGCAGATATTCCATTTTCTCCATGCTCCTCATTCAGTTAAGCAAAGGGGAAAACATCAATTGAACATCTGTGCTAAAATCCACATTGTTGTACTTTTACTTGGAACTGTCATTGAAATAAAATTTCAATATCTTGCTGAAGAAAGATAAAAATCTCAGAATAATAATGTAGTTTTACTATTAAAAATGACAGAGTCATCATAATTTGCTTTAGGAAGTCCCTATTGGAAACACTCTCCACAAACTTGTTTATAAGGATAGTTAAACCTTGTAGTTAAGAAACTGCAATACACTTAAGCAGCCAAGGTTTCAGTCATCAAAACAGTTCACAGCCAGACTCAGTTTCTCATATGCCGGTCTGACTGCTCTGGGACATCACCACGGGCTAAACAGATTTGTCTGCGTCATCAGCCATCTACCTCACTTAATGCTGCAGCTTTTTCCAACCCGAGTAACATGGAGTTGCATATAACGTTACCATCAGCAGTTTGCTGTAACTCCATCATGCCCACCATTTATCATGTGGGACGGCTGAAGACCCTGTACTATACTAAAAGAGCAGGATAGATTCAGTACTGCTCAGCCACCTGTGCCTACCAGAGAAGAGAAAACAAATTATTATCTGCACACAGGCACACACTGTGTTTACACGTTCCTTAAAACTTCCCTGTGGTCCCAGCTGACAGCTACACCTTGCTTTTGCCCAAAACCAGCAGGCAACAATGCACTCTGCCAAGTGCTGCTTTAAGTCAGCCACGCTACTCACCTCCTGGACATGGAACGGAGAATCTTGCGACTCTTGCTCAAGTTCTCACTTGTATTCACCAACTACGAAGAAACAGAAGTTACCCGTCAGTTGGAGGCTACAGCAGCTCTGCACAGGCACTCCTGGCAGTAGCCGGTGCTGAAACCCTGCAATTAATCATGGGATCAATACAAGGTGAAAAGCAGTGTCTCCTTTCAGAGGGGGAAATAAAACTTTGATGTGTACTTTCTGTTAAATACATACAAAGATATGCAAGTTAGGATCTCTTTATGCCCCTTTAGTTAATCTACAACTATCAGAAACTTGGTGTTAGCTTCTTTCATGAAATTTCATTTCATTCTAGTTGTTGACATTAGAAGAAAATGACACCGAACGTGTCTCCCCAGCGCATGATGGAACTGTTTGAAGTGCTGTTCACTCCTCACAGAGCGCAGCACCATGTTGCACTGACAGGTCTAAGTGACCCAGTGCAAATTAGCTCTGAACTGTTAATAGATAATCCATTTCAGCTTTGTAATGTTCAGAAATGAACTGTCAAGTATTTCTCAGTCAGCTATTAAGAAGCACGTAGTTAAGTAAGTGAGGTTACAAACAACTGAAAATGCTGACCATGGGAGGTCTCCGGGTAAGATTTCACTGTTCCATTTCTACACCTTGCAGGGAAGCGCAAGGTATCCCAGGTCACTGGCCACCGCAGACACCTGCCTGCACAATTCCTCTGGAGCTTTAGGTACTGCCCTCAACTGCCAGACCAGCTCTGTGGGTACGTTACTTTGCACTGAGATGGACTGGACCCAGCTGGGAAGAAAACTGCCAAGTCCATTCAAAGCACACGAGATTGCCACGCTCTGCTGGGAAAAGACAAGCAAGGAAGTCTTGCTTCTAGTTGAAATGTGTGCCCAATACAGCTCAGCAACACAATTCAGACTAAAAGGATCACAATAAAAGTCACAGCTTCATGAACAATCTGTGGATATACTGACATGCTTGAAGGGCTGTAATATTTTTTATTAGAACAGACAAAACCTAAAGCTGCAAACCTTAGGATTACATTTCCTCCAACCCAAATTTGGGAGCAGAGCAAATGAAATTCTGACTGAAGTCAAAAGACTAGAGGCTTTATTGTTGCAATGAGTAGAAAGAGCTCCCAAGAAAAGGGGTGTGCTTTTTGTTTTGGCTGAAGGTGTTCACTTGCCAAACTCAACATCCCGCTGCAAATCACTCACCTAAAAGCTTTACACCCACATTCCCTCACACACACCAAAAATTGAATTCTCGGTTTTGCATACGCGTATAAAAAAACCAAATGAACTACTTTCTAAAGCTTCCACAGTAAAAGCAGAGCTTCTTTCTTGACCTAAGGACGAGGAACAGGCATCTTGTCTGACACCACTCTCCCTCCTTAGCTAACCTAAAAATACTGAAAGGTTATTAATTACATTTAATTTCGTAAGAAAAACTTGCAAACTGCCTCCCAAATCCAAACCTTTACTGGTAACCTAGTGGTGGGCAACTCCCTATTATTTTTTAATATCTGTAATTTTTTCAGTAATGCCTTTTTTTTTTAGCAGGTTTATAGGTATAGTATCAGCAGACATTTGGCCATCGTGCTTCAGGCCCTTCTAGAGTGATTGTTTTCCTTTTATGAGCACAGCATGCAAACATGGCAGCCTGGAGTTGATCTCCAAGAGGTTACCGGTTCCCACCAGGCTGCTCTGATACAATCCCCACCATTTCTCCGCTTACTCTGCTCTTGGTGCGTTCCAGTTGCTCCCGCTGCTCCCCAAGCTCTTCAATTATATCGGTGCCGATCTGATCTGTTTCAGCAGCAATTCGGTGCGAGCGCTCAATGCTCTGACTGGCTCGGTTCAGGCTGTCAGTTCCCTGGAGAAGCAGCACCCTCTGTGACTGCAGATTAGTCTGAAAAATACGTATGCTTAATTATTAAACAGAGAGATATCAGGCTTCTGACATATGAAAAAGTTAGGATGGGACTCCACAGGCCATCTATTCGTAGCCGACCCTGCTTTTGATGTTAACTGATGAAAAATTAATTTTGAAAGAGTTCTTGTTCACACGGTAAGATGATGGCCAAATCTGGTTAAATGTTGAAAAAGAAGGACACAGAGCTGAAGAGTTAAAACGGTTACAAAAAAACCCTGTCTTTGCAACCATTTACTTTTCTATCAAAGAACATTTAAATGAAAGTAATATCTTTGCTTTCCAGAGGCTAACTTTTTCTTCCATTCCTATCTCAAGTCAGTATTGTTTGTGACTTCACACTGGTTGCCAGGGAGATCATTAACATTTTACACAGTCAAAACAATTAGGAACAAACAGCACCAACAGATGGACTGCTAAGTAACAAAGATCCTCTTGTCAGGCCCGTATCTATCCTCGGCTACAGGTTAAGAAACAATTGCTGACCTTGAGGTCGAAAGGTACCTTAGAATAAAGTATCTTCTCAGGCTTCCTAAAGTCTAATCTGCCACCCTGCTCTCAAATTTTGGAGGAAGCAATCAAGAGGAATCAAATGCAAATATTTACCAAGCCACTGCAGAGTCTATAGAATGAGATACTGTGGAAAGAACCTCCCTCAAACCTTGCTTACGCAGGCAGACAAACAAAAAGCCCACCTCCGTGAGCCTTCTTTACAAACGACAGTACTTCAAGGATAATAAGCAGATTGAGTCTCGCTAGCTCGGATATATCTAACTGTATCTGCTAAACGAAGCATTTGGTGTATTTCTTTCACAGTAGCAGCACATCCATAGCGAACAAAGCGCTACAGGATGACTTTTTATATTTTCTTGAAATTATTTATACTGAGGTTGTTTAAAAGAGCATTCTACCAAAGAATCTGTACAGACTGACACACCTTGCTAGTTTTGGAAACTAACACCAAATGAGTTACCCTTTCTTCTCAATCAGTACCACCACTTTTGTGTTTTCACTTCTGTAAGGGAACGATTAGATAAAGCATTTCCATGCAGACCATTGCGTAAGTTCCTAACGTAACCACAGCATCCGATCAGGTCCATTTTGACTATACTCGTATCTTTGTTTTAGAACAGAAAAGCTCTCCTTTGAGTTCCAGGCGTTCTTTCTCCTCCCTGAGATATTCATGTTATTTGCAGAGAGATATACAGGGAGTTATACAAGGACAGAAGCTAAGTGGATTAAAATAGGAACACTGTAAACAACACATCTGGAATATCTATGTTTAAACAATCACAGTAATGTGAAATATAATTTCTATCTAATTCTCACACTGTGTTCGTTTTCTGTAGAGAAGATGCCGTATTTTATATCGCCTTGATTTCCAGGGCCCAATCCCAAATCTGTGCTTCTCATCTCTCTCTGGAACACAGAGAGGTCTCTTCTGTACGCCCGGATTTTGCTCATCATTTGGTTGCGGAAAGGCAAAGGAGCATACTTCAGTTCTTCTTCCATTTCCCGCAGCTTTAAAAAAAAAAAAAAAAAAAAAAAAAAAGTGCTTATTTTCTAAAGTGTGAAATCTACTCTTATCAGATGAAGGGATTCACAAGTTTTTTATGTGACTGGGTGAGGGAGATTAACCCCAAACCTTACAGCCCTCATCTAGTATCGAGTACAACATTCTGCCTAATGCTACTCAGCCCACGTGGATTTCCAAACACACAGTGCCTCAAGGAAAAAAAAATAATTGCCAAGCTTAAACGCTTGATTATTTCTTTTTCTGAAATATCGGTCTATAGCTTCAAAATGTGCAGTTCTCACTTTAATATAGCTTAAGCATCTATAGGAGAAGTATCACCGTATTATATCTATGCAACAGATCTATCGGACAGGTAGGCAAAGCCACTGAATTCACACTGAACATCTGGGCCTGGTAAGTGGAGTTAGGATTCATAAGCCCTGAGATTTTGGATGTGTGAATTTTTCACATAAACTTTTAGTGATGGTTGTTATAAAATCACAGTGCCTACAGGTGTCCACCAATAGGAGCTCTTCATCTCATACGTCACCTACACAGATACCAATAAAAACCAGTAAATTGGAGGAATAAAGCATCATGTTCAGCTGCAATTCAAAAACACATGCTAACAAATAGCACATTAATATGAAAAGAAAGTTTAATCTATGTCTTGCTTAAAAAGACAAGTCACACGGGTGGGTTTTTTGTGTCGTTCCATGTCACCTGCTGTCCAAGAAACCTATACAACAAAGGTTTTAAATATTCAAAGTCCCTGATATTTAATGATCAGACCATTATAGAAAGATCAGATGACTTAAGACCAACATGAAAAAAGACAGCAGGGGCAGGGTGGTGGTGGAATACAGCAGATTCTCTACCTGCCCTCCCTACAATCTCTAGCAATTTTAATTACGCTTCTATCACTCTCCTTTGTTCAACAAAGGGGAGGTGATATCCAAACCAAGGACTCAAAAAAAACCAAGGCCACACAAGTGAGAACATTCGTCTATATCCATATATGTATACAGATACATTCAACAGTCTTGACAAACACAGACACACCTATCAGATCAATTAAGCAAACATTTAAAAGAATACAACATCCGCCTGACAGAAGAAGACCCAAGAAAAACTAAAATTTGGAAGTACTGTTCTTTTTAAGGTACCAAGTTTCAACTGGTCAGAAAGGCCAGAAGCCCAGACCTCTGTTTACCGTTTCATTTGCTTCACGCTGTTTTTCATCAAATTCTCGAACTAGCTTTTTCTTCTCCTCTGTAAAAGAAAAAGTAGTATGTCAGATAAAAATGACAGAACTCCAACTCGCTCCATTATAGACAAGGAAGCTGCCGCAGATGGCTGATTACAGAAATGCCAGGTCAGAATTTACCTCAAACTGGAACAGCCTGTTCTTAAGACAACCTTTCATAAGGGGGTAGGGGGACAGGTCATTTTTCAAACCTGAAATATTTTTCTGACCCATTATCCTCCAGCCTCCACTGACAGAACCGATGAACATTGAAAAACATTTCATGTGAAAGAATAACAAAGAGGAACCTGTTGGTAAATATTTCTTACTTTTTGTACACATTTGGGAAGATTACTGAAGGCTGAAACTGTAATCTGGATTCGAACAGAACATCAAGTCAATCTACAACTCTAAGTGTGCCCTGAAGTTCCATCCCGCATTCTCCTGGTCATAAAGTAACAAGGTAAATGGGATAAGCATTCTGGAGTACTCAGAGATTAAAGATGCCAGCATGATTTAACCTCAGATTCACAGATTGAAGCCCAAACGCTTCCCTCTTCTGGAATGACAACAGAACTATGCATTCTAGTTGTTTGAGACAGTCATTTGCAAACATCATCCTTGTATCTAGACCTTTGGAGGCCAAAGAATGGGTTTCACTGCTGTTACTCTATTTTTAAACCAAACCTTGAGACATGTGTTTTGTACATGTTAAGAACCCATCATACCTCTCTAGTATCCACAATCAATTAAAGTATAATTCTCAAACTCCCCTTATCTCATTGGAGTAAAAATACACGTTTTATAAGCTTTTGCAAGAGCACTGAAGAGGACCACCAGAGGACTCTTGTAGAATCAGCAAACGAAACTCAATTCTACCAGAAGTCTGATAAATAAGCACTGGCCTCATTCATCTCTCTCAGAAGAGAATAATTCAGTCTTAAATAAAATGTTGGGTAGCAAAATAATGCAGACAGGCATCTGGGTAAAACTTCTCAGATTTGATTCAACCTAAAGACAAAAATTGAAGACAAAATTATGAAAACATTGTTGCAGTAAAAAAAAAAAAAAAACCAAAAAAACTTGATAGCACTTTTTTGTAAGTATTGTCCTCTGCAAAAGAAGCAGTTTTTAAATCACTGATCTCTCAGTGGAGAAAAGGAAAATAAATTAAAACATTTTGAAACAGCTCCTCCCATATACATGAAGTGCCTAAGCTGTAGGCTCTCCTTTTCAGTTCCAATCAGTATGAAGCCCCAGAAGTTGAACTGTAGATATTTTAGAACAGAATTAAACCCCACCATTAACAAGAAGCTACGCTCTCATGTACCACACAGAATTATTACACACTATGCTACATTATGACAGTTAATATATTACACAGTAGCTGGTATCAGTTTCAGGAAATGCAGTTTCACATCCCAGTTAATTAAAGAGGAAATGCTGACATAAAAAGGTTCCTAAATACATTCTCTGCAACTTCTCCCATGATTTGCCACCACCTACATCTATGCTGATGCAATTACTCATGTAGCTGGGTTGCAAGTGAAATCATGGACAAGAACTACAGAACAGCCTTCAAAAATCAGTATTTTCTTTCATACAGGTCATTTTACTAATCTGATTACATAGTGCTCTCTTAACCTAATTGAAACCCGGTGCTGTACCAAAAGGAGCAGTATTTTACCCTCTTTGTGTCCCCCAGGCGGATTAAGATGACACTGCACTTCTAACCGAGCAGGCAAAGAAATGCAAGTTAGTTTCCAAAAGTCAAGTAGCAATGGCATGAGACTTTGTCTATAAGCCAACAAGAAATCAGGCAATGTGGCTTGAAAGCATTACTGCAGATCTGGCCTAACAAATGCCAGAATACAGTGAGTGGTTTAATTCATATCATTCCAGGTGAAGATGCAACTCAAGGTACATTGAGAGAACTTTTCATAGAATGGTTACAGTTGGAAGGGACCTTGAAGATCATCAAGTTCCAACCCCTCTGACATTGGCAGGGACACCTCCCACTAGAGCAGGTTGCTCAAAGCCGCATCCAGCCTGGCTGTAAAGACTTCCAGGGATGGGGCAGCCACAGCTTCTCTGGGACACCAGTTCCAGTGTCTCACCACCCTCACAGGAAAGAATTTCTTCCTAATATCCAATCAAAATCTCCCCTCTTCCAGTTTAAAACCATTACCCCTTGTCCTATCACTACACTTCCTGACAAAGAGTCCCTCTCCTGCTCTCCTGTAGGCTCCCTTCGGATACCGGAAGGCTGCTATAAGGTCTCCCTGGAGCCTTCTCTTCTCCAGGCTGAACAGCCCCAGCTCTCTCAGCCTGTCCTCATAGGAGAGGTGCTCCATCCCTCTGATCATCTTTGTGGCCCTCCATTGGACCTGTTCTAACAGTTCCATGTCCTTTCTCTGTTGAGGTCTCCAGAGCTGGACACAGGACTCCAGGTGGGGTCCCACAAGTGCAGAGTAGAGGGGCAGAATCACCTCCCACAACCTGCTGGTCACGCTTCTTTTGATGCAGCCCAGGACACGGTTGGCTTTCTGGGCTGCCAGCGCACACTGCCGGCTCATGTTGAGCTTCTCATCCATGAGCACTCCCAAGTCCTTCTCCTCAGGGCTGCTCTCCAGCCATTCTCTGCCCAACCTGTATTTGCACCTGGGATTGCCACCTCCCAGGTGAATTTTTAAAATTCATTAAAGGAAAAAGTACATAAACCACAATAACATTACCTACATACTCATCAAAATTTAACTGATTTATTTCCAGAGTCAGATTCAGTTGGAAAGTACAGGTATCTGAATTAGAGGAAAGCATCTATATTTGAAACTAATCCAGGCTGTTTAAAAATACCTTTTTACAAATCAGGAAGGAAAAAAATTGTTTCTCAATCTAGGAAATGATCTTCTTTATATAAACAGAGTTTCTAAGCTTCTGCCCATTCAAGATGTTCCAAGAACTACAGATAGTCTTTCCTCAAGTTTGGGAGTGTGTCAATCATCTTAAAAAGGCATGTGAAATACCTTTTATCAGATAACTCAAAAAATCAAGATACTCCCCCTCTCAAGTACACCACACTGGAAAAGTGGAACACCCTCACCGGATAGACAAACTCTTGACTTATCTTGAACCCTCTTAGAAATACTTTCAAAAAATATTGCCAGGATTTTTCTACCAAGAAATTTAAAGAACAGAACAGTCACACTAAAATCTCAAAGAATGTCTGAAAAATCAGTCACATTCTTTTCCTTACAGCCAGGTAGTAAGAGACAGATTTTGCATTTCAAGGCGGCGCAGACAACCATCCTTCCCAAAAAACATCTTCACAAAATTTTATGCAAGCAAGACCCAGAGGCAAAGGCTGTTCTCTAAGAAGTGTTAGTTCTTCCTTTATGCTTGATTCTCACAGACAGCTAGTGAAATCAAGTCAGCTTTGAAAGTTGTCATTTGCAGGTTTGAATGTCCTTCTGCACCAAACTTTCTGGAAACTCTAATAATAGGGACTGTGAGCCTGAATTTAACTCATTATTAAATGGAAAGCCAGGTAAGAGATGCAACATTAAGCTTTTCATAGCCTGCGTTACCTAGCACATATTCTGAACAAATACTTTCTTCTAGGGTTTGTGATTTTATACCCAAACACATAAAATCAGTCAATTCTGGGAGAATAGCAAGAGTGGACTATCACAGAACGCGGCTTATAGCCCCTACTCATTTTTGTGGCACAAAACCCAAGCTGAGCTACAGCAGTTTGTGGTATCAAACATGTATCATGTTTCTCATACAAAGGAAATATTTAATCATAGAGATTTAGTGACATTGCTAAAATTCTCCTTATCAGATCACTTCCATTTCTGCTTCTCAGAATACTCTTAAGTATCTTTCTCACAGAGGAGTGTTCTGTCAGTGTTTTACCCACTGGTATGAGCACCTTTACTTACTAAAGAATTCCCGTAAATATCAGATTTTGGTTCTAACATAACCTTGTGTAACTGTCAAGTTACACAAGTCTAGTCTGTGGGTACGCAGTACACAAATCCGACTTCTAAGAGTCATTTAAAATGCAAATCTTCTCCAGTAAGCCTACAAACGGCTGTGAACAGGTAAGATGATAAAAACCACTTTTAATTCTGCCAATGAAGTTTTAAACAAGACTCCAACGAGGACCAAAAAAAGGAAAAAAAACCACACACACAAAAAAAACCAACCAAACAAAAAAAAACCCCAAAACAACAAAACAAAAAACAACCCCAAACCTAAAGCACTGCAGTTTGGGTAGTTCACCTAGAAATGGTATGAAACAATATCCATGTGACAACTCCTCCTCAAAGATGAGACCAAAGCTGAAAAGCCAGCACAGCAGCGCTTGGGGATAGATGAAATTTGCCAGGCGAGGGGAGATGCTCCAGAGGAGTAAAACCACACACCTGCTTTATTTATGTATTCGGGGCTTTGCATAACCAGGCCTTATGCTCAAGAGAAAAGCTACCGGAAGATTACAGTAATTGTAAAACAAGACACGCTGAAGACAGACTTAGCGAAGTCACCCTCCCCCTCCCAGGAGCGCAGGAAATTTCTGCAATTGCATTGGCCAACTCCTTCCCCCTCCCTCCAAGCTTTCTTAAAAGCACTTTGCTCTCAATCCCGTAATCACACGTTTATCTATGGAGAAGCATCCCCAGCTGGCGGACTCAGCGCTTCCGCAGGCCCCGGCCACCCAAGCGGCTGCCCGCGATGGAGCCCCAGCCGGAGGACCAGCTGCCCCAGGGCAGG
>VZRU01001936.1:0-36465 GCA_013398155.1 Pedionomus torquatus
CTTCTTTCCTCTTTCCTTCCTTCCTTCTTTCTCTCCTCTTTCCCTCCTTCTTTCCTCTTTCCCTCCTTCTTTCCTCTTTCCCTCCTTCTTTCCTCTTTCCCTCCTTCTTTCCTCTTTCCCTCCTTCTTTCCTTCCCTCCTTCTTTCCTTCCCTCCTTCTTTCCTTCCCTCCTTCTTTCCTTCTTTCTTTCGTCCTATTAACTCTCCCTTAACTCCTATTAACTGAACCCTTCCTTGGCCTTCTCTTCATGAACAATCCTCAGGAAACATTTTCCTCCTGCATCAGAAACTCCCCCTGCTCTTTTGTGGCTCTTCTGCCCTTCTCCATCGGTTCATGTCCTCCCTGAGGTACCATGCGGCATCTCCCCACACCAGGGAAGCACCAGAGCAGAAGAGCTACTTCCAATTCCTTGCAGAAACGTCCCCTCACCTCCTCCCAGGTGCAATGTATTTGCTTTCCAAATCTGCATGGCACGGTCAGACTTGCTGCAACTCCCAGACCCTCCCTGCTGCCTATTTGCCTTGGCAGAAGCTAAGGACGTAGCCAAGAAGGTGGCCAACAAGACCCATGGTCCCCTGGGGTGCATTGAGAAGAGTGTGGCCAGCAGGTGGAGGGAGGTCATCATCCCTGCTCTGCCCTGGGGAGGTCCCATCTGGAGCACTGGGACCAGTTCTGGGGCTCCCCTGTTCAACAAGGACAGGAAACTGCTGGGGAGAGCCCAGTGGAGGCTACAAAGATGATGAAGGACTGGAGCATCTCCCTGATGAGGAAAGACTGAGAGCCTTTCAGTGGCTGTTCAGTGGGGACAAAAGCAGCCTGAGAGGGGACCTCATCAATGCTAAACAGTATCTAAACAGCAGGTGATAAAAAGATGGGTTCAGGCTCTTCGCAGTGGTGCCCAGTGACAGGACCAGGGGCAAGAGGCACAAACTGGGACACAGGAAATTCCACCTGAACATGAGGAAAAGCTTCTTTCCTGTGAGGGTGGCAGAGCCCTGGCAGAGACTGCCCAGAGAGGTGGTGGAGTCTCCATCTCTGGAGACACTCAAAACCCACCTGGACACGTTCTTGTGGGACCTGCTCTGGGTGCCCTTGCTCTGGCAGTGGGCTGGACTGGATGGTCTTTATGATCCCTTCCAACTCTAACCATTCCGTGACACAGATCCTGCCACCTTCTTACTGAAACACATTTCAGAGGTCACTCTTTCAATCTGCCCAACCTGTTTCTGAGGTCAAAGCCTCCTTCTTGCAGTCCTCCTCACCCTCTGCCACTTAACAAGAAGCTACAAAAAGCCATTGGAGACATCAGCTCTTTCAGATCTGGGTTATGCGATGTTTTGCTTTTTCACTAATCACTGGCTGGGTAATTTATGAGCCGTGCCTCCAGCACACGGGAGCAAGATAAAGCAGGACACATTAAATTTTGACACTACACATGCTCTTACATCCCATTAGATATTACGGGTTGCTCCAAATTCCCGACTCACGGTATTAGGGCATCACAGGAGGGAAATTTATCTGTAGTTTTACCAGGCATAGGCCATGCAGATACTTACAAAAGGAACAGAAGCTTTTTTCCTGCAAATCTCTTGGCATTAGAAGTTCTTGTTTGTTCTGTCCCTGTGACCTACCAGATATCACAGAATTGTCAGAGTTGGAAGGGACCTCTAGAGATCATCTAGCCCAATACCCCTGGCTAAAGCACCATTGCCCCATTGCCTAGAACACATTGCAATATTTCTTTCTATATATTTCTATTTCTATATCTGTATCTCCATGTTCTCCTGGTTTAACCATTGAAACACAAGCCAGGAGGCTTCTCAATGCAGTTCTCCCCCTCCCCTGAGAAAGAAAAGGAGGGGAAAGAAATAAAAACAATAGCAGAAAAGGAAAACAACAATAATAACAACGATAACAATAATGACACAAGTCACTCTCACCATCTAGAAAATTGGCACCACCCTGCAGTGACCACTCATTCCTGTCCCTCCTCTTCCTGACCCACATCTATACACTGAACATGACGCCCATGGTACAGAATGTTCCACTGGCCATTCCATTTTTCTCTATATATTCTTTCTCAGTCTCTATGGGAAACAGCAAAAAAAGTCCTTGAAAAAAACATAAACATCGCTTAGCGACAACCAAAAGAATATGCATTATCGACATTCCTTTGACAGCACTCCCGAGAAAGAAAATTAACTTTCCCAACTGAAATCAGGACATACACGCAAACTGAAAAATGCCTGGGAAGAAAACAAAAATTCCCTCAAAATCCTGCCAGCCAGTAGCAAAACATATAATACACACGGACATTTGCACACCCACAGCTGCTCTCTGGCCTGATTCTCCTTTATTTCAAATAAAGAATCTAAAGAAGATTATTTTTTTTCCAAAACCAGCATACTTTGATAGGGGATGTCTGGAATTGCAGGCTCTCCACAGGGAAAGAGTACCCATCAGCTCCGACTTTCTGTTTTTTATAAGGAACTGCATGGACTGAGATTTCCAGATTTCCTTACATCCTTCCTGCTCCTCCTCCCTGGCATTGCCCTGGGGATGCTGCTGCCTGTAACGCAGCAGTAAAGCCCCACAGGTCACAGAATCACCTAGGTTGGAAGGGACCTTTTAAGATCATCTGGTCCAACCAATGGGAAAATGAAAAAAAAAGAAAAAGAAGGAAAAAAAAAAAAAAAAAAAAAAAAAGGAAGGTCACGTCACCTCCTTCGTCCATGGAGCTCAATGGGGCAATGAAGGCCAAAACTATGGGAGAGTGAAAAGGAGAGAAGGAGCACGAACAGATCAGTGGGTAACCAGGCTTCTATTTTACTGGAAAATGCAGATTACAAGAAAAGCTGCCTTAATGCTGGAAGGCTATTTAAAAATCCATCACAACTCTAAAATATGCTATTAGGGACTCTGCAGTCCCAACACCTACTGCATAAAAATCCCAAGCTATTAGGCAAACCAACATCATTTCAGATCAGGCCATCAGCAGGTTGCCAAGTCTTAAAATAGCAGCCGCATTTAAAATTATATTTAAACAAGAGAAGTGGGAAATTGAGCTCTGATGAAACCCGGTGCCTGGCCTGTGGAAGGTGAGCTGGGATGACGCCTCCAGGCGTGCTGGCATTGGAGGGATCTCTACAGAAACCTTAGTGTGGTCCCTGACTGATGGGGCTGCAATTAGCACCCAAAATCCATCCTGGTGTAACGGCAGAAGGATGTCACGAGGCTGCGGCTCCAGGAGGCTGCTGAAATGCTCTTCTCCAAGATTTCCCTCCCCAGGTCTCACCCATCTGCCAAATCCTACCACCCACTTCTTCTTCCCATGGACCATTCACAGCATCTGCCGGGGTTTTGCATCCTTCTGGCTCTTGTATTTGCAGGTGATGGTAAATGCAAGCCTGACCACAAGCAGGGCTGGCAATAAAAATACCGAAGAAACAGATAAACCTGTAGTAATCCCACAGTCTTCTCATCCCATCTAGAGGAGCAGCCTTTCACACACAGCNCTTGAATCCCTCCAGGGATGGTGCCTCAACCCCCTCCCTGGGCAGCCCATTCCAACACCTGACAACCCTTTCAGGAAAGAAATAGTTCCTAATATCTCACCTGAACTTCCCCTGGCTCAACTTGAAGCCATCACCCCTTGTCCTGTCATCTGTAACTTGGGAGAAGAGACCAACCCCCGCCTCTCTGCAGCCTCCTTTCAGGGAGTTGGAGAGAGCGAGAAGGTCTCCCCTCAGCCTCCTCTTCCTCAGGCTGAACACCCCCAGCTCCCTCAGCCTCTCCTCATAAGATTTGTGCTCCAGACCCCTCACCAGCTTCATTGCCCTTCTCTGGACCCGCTCCAGCACCTCAATGTCTTTCTTGTGGTCGGGGGCCCAAAACTGGACACAGCACTCGAGGTGGGGTCTCACCAGTGCCGATTAATTCTGGGTTTTCTTATGAAAATGGAATACAGGGGCCGATTGCCACAGTACCCGTGCTCCCCACTTGCAGCTCTCATTCCTTAATTCGACTCCCTGGCACTTATAAAATTAGCAAAGACCAATGATAAATTCCTGCCAACTGATCCATCCTTGGAAGTGTCACCAGTCCACCAAATCACGCCGTGGCTGATGGTAAATAGGGATTGCACCACCCCTATTCCCGGGCTGCATTACTCATCCCCCTTCCCATCAGAAATTTTGAGAGTTTTTACCAGCAAACAGAAGGTGACCCCCAACGGTTTGCATTATAAAAATGGGCACACGGACCTGGCTGCCTCCACCATGCCCTCATTTTGGACAACGAGGTCTCGTGTCAGCACACTCAACGTGACGTTCCATCAAGCATCTTCAAATCTTTAGAAAAGGAGCACAATCCAGCACAACCCCGGCAAAGGTGAAGGCAACCACGTGGCGCTAAACATCTTCCTCCTCATCTTTCAGATACAGCTCCAACACCTCCCCAAAGGGAGAGGACACAGTGCCTGGAGGGGCAACCAGCTCCCTGGCCACGGCTCAAGGTCGTGTCCCACCATTTCCAGTTGGAGTTCCCAACAGGTTTTAAAGATAAGAACTTGTTTTTATGAGCTGTAAGCCACAATAGACCTGCCTGGAAAGGCACAAAAGTAGCAGCAAAGGGCTAAAATGCAGTTTAGGAGAAGGACACACACATTTTTAGGCTTTATGGATGGTCAGTTCAGGGGTTTCCACACAGCTGAAACCCAGATGTGCAGTTATGGAAGTTAAATGGGAAAAGAAAGAGCAAAGAAGAGCAGAACAGAATAGCAGGTTCCCAGGAGGACACAGCTGCTTCAACTCCACCCCAACCACACGAAGCTCCTCTCCAGCCCCAGACGACCTTTTCTCAGATCAATTCAACCAAGAAAGTTTACCATGAAAAAACTCTTGATGGAAAGTGTACCACAAACCAAGAATTCCGCAGCTCACGAAGCCCACAAAGCATTTTATCATTCTGGCTCAATCCCGAACACACAAGTACTTTGCTGGCATTTTACAAGCAGTAAGTACAACTTTTCATCAGCGCCAACAACATCAGCCTTTTCTTTTTTCCTTTTTTCTTTTTTCTTTTTTTTTTTCCTCCCGCTTGTACAAAGATTTTCACTGTAGAAAATAAAAATGCACACAAGCTCGTAAGGAACTGATAACATTTAACAGTCACTGCAAAGCTATTTAATTCAGTCTGAAGAGCGTGTCTGCTGGGGGTGTAGAAAGGGATTGAAAGTGCTGTGAGCGCTCCTCATTTGCATTAATATTTCACGGCACGGCTACCTCTCTCTCCTTCCACAACCACAGCTACATCCACCCGTACTTTTTTGTACCGTTGACAGACCCCTGCAGTGAATAATGTCCCAGAACAGCAGGGTTGGACCTCCGGAGATCATCCAGGTCCACCAGGAGCAGGTTGCCCAGGAACATGTCCAGGTGAGATCCGAGTGTTTTCAGAGATGGAGACTCCACAAACTCTTCGGGCAGCCTGTTCCAAGGCTCTGCCACCCTCACAGAGTTCCTCCTGAGATAAGTTCCTCCTCAAGTTGAGATGGAACTTCCTATGTTCAAGTCTGTGCCTCTTCCCTCTTGCCCTGTCCCTGGGCACCACTGAAAAAAGCCTGGCCCCATCCTCCTGACACCCACCCTTGGAGTATTTCCAGGTGTTGATCAGATCCTCCCTCAGCCTTCTCTTCTCCAAACTAAGAAGGACCCAAGTCTCTCGCCTTTCCACATCAGAGAGATGCTCTAGTCAACTAACCATGTCCATGTGCATGGGCTTTGCTTGACCCTCTTAAACGCTCTCACAGCTCCTCACCACTTCAAGAAAACCTCTCTCATTGCCAGGACAAGCAGCAGAAGGGCGAGGGTGATTTCTACCAGTAAGACCTATGACAGTCCCTGAGATGTCACGAGGAGTCACCACCCCCAAGGATGGCCTCAGAGACACCACTAGCACCCCATGCCAAGGTGTAAATGCTACATACTTCCACAAACCCTGTCTCACCAGCTCCACCATTCCTTGCAGACAAAACGTGGCTGGAAACTGTCCCAGGCCAAAATCCACTGTCAGTCGCCAACCTTCTCATCTACTCAGACAAATCATCACATCAGGGCCCCCCCAGGCATTTGATACCCAGTTTCCAAATTAAAGGAACAAGACAACAAGAATAAAAACCCAACCGTAGAGGGAAACAGCAGAGAGTCAGAAGCTCTCATGAAACAGAGTACCATGTCCAGCTTTGGAGTCCTGAGCATGAGAAGGGCATGGACCTGTTGGAGCAGGACCAGGAGGCCATGAAGATAATCAGAGGGCTGGAGCAACCTGGTCTGGTGGGAGGTGTCCCTGGCAGTTGCAGTGGGGTTGGAACATCGTGATTTTTAAGGTCCCTTCCAACCCCAACCATTCTACAATACCATGTTTGCACCAGTTCTAATTCCACTTTCTGTTCAGGAGAAGGATTTGGTTCACCTCTGGTGTTTTTCATCCAAATGTACTGGGAGACCTCTCTCCACAACCACACCGTGGGAGCTGAACCTGGTGGCAAAGAGCCCACCCTGCTCTCCCACACCAGGGATTGGGACCTCAAGTGAAACCAGTACCAAAAAAACCAACTACAGAATACGACTCTTCCCCACACAGAGGACGCAGAAACCTCTACTTTCAAATATGCAACAACTGTATAAAAAGCAGGAATAAACCAGGTTTCCAGAAGTGAAAAGTACAGCTGTCAGCCTTCAGACAAATTGTTTTCCAGCAAAAAAAAAAAAAGGATGAAAAGTTACAGAAAATTTCCTGNTTTGGTTCACCTCTGGTGTTTTTCATCCAAATGTACTGGGAGACCTCTCTCCACAACCACACCGTGGGAGCTGAATCTGGTGGCAAAGAGCCCACCCTGCTCTCCCACACCAGGGATTGGGACCTCAAGTGAAACCAGTACCAAAAAAACCAACTACAGAATACGACTCTTTCCCACGCAGAGGACGCAGAAACCTCTATGCTCAAATATGCAACAACTGTATAAAAACCAGGAATAAACCAGGTTTCCAGAAGTGAAAAGTACAACCGTCAGCCTTCAGACAAATTGTTTTCCAGCCAAAAAAAAAGGATGAAAAGTTACAGAAAATTTCCTGAAATATATACACGCATTGAATTTAAAAAAAAAAAACAAAAAACCCCACCAAAACAAAACAAAACCTCAGACAAATCTTTAAAAAAAAGTTATTTCGACTTGTATGCCTGAGGCAAACCTCTTTTTGGATAATATGGGGTAGTTTCATTGATTTTTCATTCCCCTCTGAAATTCTGCAACACTCCCACCCTCATCTGGGGACTCTCCCTTGCCCCCATGTAGCTGGAAACTAATTTCAACCAAAGACTGCTAAGTGGGGCCTCTGATCTACTGGTGAGATACCACCGTCTGCCCTTCAGCATCCCAAACGCATCCTCCATTGAAATCTTGTACCTTCTCAGGCGATAGAAAAGGGGTGAGGGCTTCAAGTTGCGCCAGGGGAAGTTCAGGTGAGATATTAGGAAATATTTCTTTCCTGAAAGGGTTGTCAGGGATTGGAATGGGCTGCCCAGGGAGGTGGTTGAGGCACCATCCCTGGAGGGATTCAAGAGAGGAGTTGACTTGGTGCTCAAGGATATGGCTTAGTGTTGGGTGGGGTGGGGTGGGGTTTATGGCTGTTGGGTTTTTTGTGTGGGTGTTTTTCGGTTTGGTTTTTTTGGTTTGGTTTGTTGTTTTTTTTCCTTACCCCCCTCATTGGTTGGACTAGATGATCTTAAAAGGTCCCTTCCAACCTAGGTGATTCTGTGATAATTAGGCAGAATAATTCTCTGTGATCCAACTGTCCGGCCAGAGGATCCATCAGAAAGATAGCGATGGATAAGCGGATTTCTCCCAGGGTAATGGAAAACACAGGCACACGTAATGGCCAAAGCGACAACAGGGAGAGGGAATTTTATACCTCTTTTTTACCTCTTTTATATTTCTTTTTTAAGAAAAGGCATGCTTTTCATGAGATTCTGAGGCAGGGGCTGGAGTCCTCAGCCACCTCCTGGCGCTGCACTGCGCTCTCCTGACAGCACCTGGGGGGCAGTTGTTTTCCTCCTCCAACCCCCCGCGGCTGGGTGGTGGCCAACCTGCACCAGTGTGTCTACTGTACTGGAGAGCATCCTTGGCTGGTGATGTTCCTCTGACCCCAGACAGCACACACAACACCTTTCTCTCTGTTTGAGAAGAAGAGAGTTTCAAAGCAGTGCTGGCAACAATAAGAAACGAAGCAACAGATGGCAGGAATGGGCATCAGTGAAATCACAGGATGGTTTGGGTTGGAAGGGACCTCAACGATCATCCTGGGCAGGGACACCTCCCACCACACCAGGTTGCTCCAAGCCCCATCCAGCCTGGCCTTGAACCCCTCCAGGGATGGGGCAGCCACAGCTTCTCTGGGCAACCTCTTCCAGTGCCTCAGCACCCTCACACCAAAGTTCTTCCCCAGGTCTCAGCTCAAGCTCCCCTCTTGCAGTGGGCAGAGAATCACACGTTCATGGCGCATATTTTCTGCACGCTTCTCTGCGGATATTTATATCAGTCTCCTGGCCACAGCAATTAAGTTGTAATTCAGGGAGTGAAAATATAGTTCAGTTGCTTCATTATTTTCCGTGCTGCCTCTTCGACTTGTGTTTGCCTTGTACTGGCTGCAGTGAATCATGTGTTATTATTGCAATGACATTTTTAATTTCCATCTCTGGTATCTACCAACATTCATTGATATGTTTTTTGATATGGCTGGTGTGGGTTTTTTGGCCTTTCATTCATTAGGAGCCCAGTGACAGGCTTAAATCCTCCTTCACATGGTTGGATGAAAGGCTAGAAATAATGAATGCAAATTTAAACAACTACAAAAAAAAAGAAAATTAATATAAAGCAATAAGGCATAAGCATTGGCATACGAGAAAAACAAATATATTCATCTTTCATCACTTTTTTTTGCATGATACAATAGAAGACGACACTTTTAAATGAGATATTCTGCAGATGGAAACCATTTAAAAGCTCTCTAATATTGATACTGCAATCTTTCAACAAGAGAGAAATACAAATTTAATTTGTGGGTTTCCGATTATTCCCTCTCTGAGGTCAAATTTGTGCATTACAACGCGAAAGCCTCTGCACAGGGCTGTGCTTGGGTTTTACTGGAAGAGGAACAGTGAGCTCTGGGGAGACCCTCTGCTTGGATTTGTGGCACGACCCACAGCAGCTGGAGCATCCGATGACGAGAACATCTCCATCAGACCCCAGCTGATTCCAGAACTTGTAGAAACAAGTGCTCTCAGAAGGTGCCAGAGCATCAGCATCACATAGAATCATAGTATTGTCCAGGCCAGAAGGGACCAACAAAGATCATCTAGTCCTACCTCCCCACAGTCACAGGGACATCCTCAACTGGACCAGGTTGCCCAGGGCCTCATCAAGCCTCTCCCTGAATATCACAGAATCATAGAATGGTTAGAGTTGGAAGGGACCTGAAAGATCATCCAGTTCCAGCCCCCCTGCCCTGGGCAGGGACACCTCCCACCACACCAGGTTGCTCCAAGCCCCATCCAGCCTGGCCTTGAACCCCTCCAGGGATGGGGCAGCCACAGCTTCTCTGGGCAACCTGGGCCAGGGTCTCACCACCCTCACACCAAAGAATTTCTTCCTAATATCTCATCTAAATCTCCCCTCTTCCAATTTAAATCCATCACCCCTTGTCCTATCTACCCCTACACCTCCAGGAAAGGTCCTCAACCACCTCCCTGGGCAACTTGTTCCATCACCCTGCTCATGTAAATCCCAGAGGAAAAAAACAAGGATCGAGCTGCTGCTGAGGTATTTCAGCCACACTAGTATTCAGAGTCCAACAGCTACATCTGTGTTATTCAGACAAAACAATACGAAAGGAATCCTATAGTGTTTTGGAGAGAGGTTCAGCTCACGCACACACGTCACTCACCCTCTCAAAGCCAGTCTAGAAGCAGCGATAACATACGAATCTGCAGAGGTGGATACTGCCAGGGCCTGCATTTTAAGTAAAAGGGATTTCTTTAATACTTTTTTGCAATGGAAACTGGAAAATACGGGATGCTGGAAGACCGAACCCAGGGCACTTGTCTAAGGAAGTACTTTTAAGACTCACCAGAAATCACCATCTCCAACACATGCTTTTACCGCCAGCGTTACATGCCTAAAACACACAGCCCGTTGCTATACATCCTTCCCAGGAACTTATTTCCTTCAGTAGGACTAGTCTAAAGAGCTCATTGGAAAATATTTTCCCATATAAAATTCCTCACGCTCTTTCCTTCCCGGTGTCAGGCAGACCTGGCCACACACCAGCAGCGTCGGGAGAGGGAAGCGGAGGGCAGCAGCCTTCTTATCATTCAAGAAGAGCAGGCAATTATCTCACCCAGCCAAAAATAGCACTCCGGGAGAAAGCATCACCTCCTCCTCATCCCAGCAAGTCTCAATCCGGCTCCTTCAGGACTGCGGTGAACCAGGGGAAGGCTGAGAAGGACAAGGAGCAACGTGAGGAGGTGCTTTCAGCCAGTTCTCTTGCCCGTTCCCAGTGCTGTACCTCCAACATCATATCTATATTGCTCTGTGTAAGTGTATCACAAGATATACTTGTGTGCACACTCGTGTACATGCTGTTTATGAAGACATGAAGCAAAGTCACGGCTTCCTGACATTCCTACAGCACTGCACCCTGGAGGTGGAACACGAGGCCGTGGCCCAAAGGAGCAATTCTTGGGATTTTTGCACCAGGCAGAAAATTACAGGCAAACTGGGAGTGCAGAGTGTGGGGACAGAGCAGAGTGACTGCCACGAACTGTCCTGGTGGACAACAGGGCCACCACGAGCCAGCAACGTGCCCTTGTGGTGAAGAAGGCCAATAGTCTCCTGGGGTGCATTGAGAAGAACGTGGCCAGCAGGTGGAGGGAGGTCATCATCCCCCTCTGCTCTGCCCTGGGGAGGACCCATTGGGAGCACTGGGACCAGTTCTGGGGCTACCCAGTTCAACAAGGACAGGGAACTGCTGGAGAAAGTCCAGTGGAGGCTAGAGCATCTCTCTGATAAGGACAGGCTGAGGGACTTGGGACTTTTTAGTCTGGAGAAGAGAAGGCTGAGGGGGGATCCAAACAACACCTAGAAATACTTAAAAAGTGGGTGTCAGGAGGATGGGCCAGGCTTTTTCCCATGGTGCCCAGGAACAGGGCAAGAGGAAATAGGCACAAACTTGAACATAGGAAGTTCCATCTCAACATGAAGAGGAACTTCTTCACTTTGAGGGTGGCAGAGCCTTGGAAGAGGCTCCCAGAGAGGTGGTGGAGTCTTCCACTCTGGAGACATTCCAACCCCACCTGGACGTGTTCCTCTGCAACCTGCTCTGGGTGGACCTCCTTTGGTAGGGGGGTTAGACTAGATGATCTCCAGAGCTCCCTTCCAACCCCATAGCATTCTGTGATTCTGTAATGACGGAGATGGGGAGCAACGCAGTTTCATCCCTCTGCATGACAGCCAGCCTTTCCCTGCTCCATCCTTCTCCAGATGGATAAGGGAAACAAGCGTCATGATCTCTGAATTGCACACCCTGCGCGTTCCCTCTGAATAACACTTCTCTTGCAGACTCGTGATTGCACATGCCACGAGGAGACACACTCGAATGCCGGAGAAGATGAGCAGTTTGATATTTTTGTCATTTGACGTGTATTATCAGCAGCATTTTGTGTCATCCCAAGTCAGGAAAGCTGTGATGCTCCTTGTTCGCTAAAATAATCTGTCAACGCTGAACGTGTTTCAGTCATTCCCACATTGCGAACGTTGACACCGGGAGGTCTTGTCCCTCCTGACTCCGGGGCTGAGTTGCATGAAAATGCTTGGAAGATAAACACAGCCCCGGGAGGTGTTTTGTCAACAAACTCTACAGTCTGAGAGGTACTGATGAGGTCTTTCACCCCCAACACCTATGAAAAGCGTACCTTCCAGAATAAAATTATTGCTATTAATAAAGGGAGGGTGGTGAGACCCTGGCCCAAGTTGCCCAGAGAAGCTGTGGCTGCCCCATCCCTGGAGGGGCTCCAGGAGAGATGGGGAGGGACTCTAGATCAGGGAGGGGAGCCATAGGACAAGGAGGAAGGGTTTGACACTGAAAGAGGGGAGATGGAGATGAGATGTGGGGAAGAAACTCTTTATTTTGAGGGTGGTGAGACCCTGGCCCAGGTTGCCCCGAGAAGCTGTGGCCGCCCCATCCCTGGAGGGGTTCAAGGCCAGGCTGGATGGGGCTTGGAGCAACCTGGGGTGGTGGGAGGTGTCCCTGCCCAGGGCAGGGGGGTTGGAACTAGATGGTCTTTAAGGTCTCTTCCAATTCCAACCATTCTGGGATTCTATGATGCTAACATGAAGCCTAGAGTTGAGACCTTATTGAACTCCTCACTGATGTGACAAGATTAGGACATGATCCCAAACACTCCTTGCTAACACCAGCCCTGAAGCTTCCTGATGATGTCCACAGCCAGCCTAGGGCAGAGGTGACAGTTGCCAACACCACAAGCTTCCTTGTGGCCACAGAAACAAGGCATAGCAAAAGTGATTTCTGCAGCCATGTGCCATGAGACCCATCAGAAGAGCAGAAATCATACCTGTAACCCATCAAAAAAATTAAATTAGTGATTTGAACCTGGAAGTGTAAGAGTTGAGGAACCCTCACAGGGGCTACGCAGAGGCCCAAAGGTACTACGACCCCTGCAAATATTACACATTATACACATGGGTTTAGGATGCGTCATGTGGTGGATCTAACCCATCTTAAGCAAAAGGGATGGTTTCTGTGAACAGAGGTTCCAGCAGAGATTCCAGAGCGTCTCTGAGCAAAAGAAACTGTTGTTTCCCCTAAATTCCCAGATCTCACTCTTAATCCTGGAGTTTCTCAAAAAGCAATGTTTCCTGCCCAACGTATGTCCCTTATATAACGGGCAGTAAAAATCTCAACCTACCTGTGCACTAAATCTCTTTGATGAACATTTTTCATCCCAACTTCCAAATTAATTTCTGAAAACTTTTAACATACACCCGACCTTCTGCTCCACCTTCTTTTACTCAAGCTGTACAGCCTGCCCTTGTCTCCGTAAATATCCCTGAAGCAAGAGGAATACAGAAGTATATTTTCAATGAAGCGATTAGTAAAATTTTTTGGTTAAAATTTTGGTAGATCGTCCTTCAGGAATGGGCAGGAAAGCTTTCTTGTAGGAGCTCTGCTCCTTTAAATCAAAATACTTAAATTTATACCACAAGTTTCCTTCTTTATGAAAGGAGAAAGTGTCCTCCAGAAGTCAAGCAAAAATTTTGCTCGGAGTCAAGTACAAAAGCTTTTTCTTCAAAGAGAAAAGATGAGATGTAGTTTAAAGAGATACTTCCAGAGAGAGAAGAAAAAGAGTTCAAGTCTAGGATGAATACCGCTTGGATACACGAGGCAGTTTCTTCTCTTGGGGGCTCAGCAAGGATGGAAACCTCCCTCCTGAGAATACTCTGCCACAGGGACCAGGCGCATTTGTTTCCATCTGATGTGAGAGATGAAGATCTTCAGCAAAAGCCGGGACAGCAAAAAACTATTGTCTTCAACATATAAAATAAGAACAGAAAGTTGTCTTCTAATGAAGAGATCACTACCAGTCTATACGCTGTAGCGTACATTCCCACCACACCAGGTTGCTCCCAGCCCCATCCAGCCTGGCCTTGAACCCCTCCAGGGATGGGGCAGCCACAGCTTCTCTGGGCAACCTCTTCCAGTGCCTCCCCACCCTCACAGCAAAGAAGTTCTTCTTAAGAACTGATTTATATCTCTCCTTTTACCACTTAAAACTGTTCCCCCTTGTCCTGTGTCTCCACTTCCTGACAGAGTCCCTCTCCAGCTCTCCTGTAGAGAAGCAGAAAATACTACACCCTACACCTACGCAACATAACTCAGACTTAGAGCCAGATAGCTCTCAGAAAATGGTTAATCAGAATTACATCTGAATACACAAAAATAATACCACGTTACCCTTAGACCTGTATTGGAGTTGCAGAGATGAAGAAATATGATGCACACATCTATGACCACTCATGATGTTTACTTCCAAATATGAATGAATGTGTCCATCTGGATCCTGGAGAGAGTACAGCAAGGGACTATGAAGATGATGAGGGGCCTGGAGCATCTCTGACGAGGAAAGGCTGAGGGACTTGGGTCATCTTAGTCTGGAGAAGGCTGAGGGGGGATCTGATCAACACCTAGAAATACTTCAAGGGTGTGTGTCAGGAGGATGGGGACAGGCTTTTTTCAGTGGTGCCCAGTGAGAGGACAAGAGGTAATGGACATGAACTTGTACATAAGAAGTTCCACCTGACCATGAGGAGGAACTTCTTTCCTGTGAGGGTGGCAGAGCCCTGGCAGAGGCTGCCCAGAGAGGCTGCCTCTGGAGACATTCAAAACCATCTGGACCCTGCACTCTTGTGCAACCAGCTCTGGGTGACCCTGCTCTGGCAGGGAGTTGGACTGGATGATCTCCAGAGGGCCCTTCCAACCCCTATCAGACTGTGTGAGCTGAGACCCAGAGTCCACCCATTGCAGATGGTCCCAAACAGAAGCAAGTGCTGGGTAGAAGACAGGGACAGAGACTGTCAACAGAGTCCAGGTTACTGCTGTTTCCCAACCACAACCACAGGCAAGACCCAAAACACCCTGATTATGACAGACATCAGTCACTGGTGTCCCCTCACAGGTATCTCTAATTACCTGGAGGAGCCACTCCAGAGCTCCAGTTGGGATTTCCTTTACAGAAGATGCACCAAGTACCTCTTGAAGCCCTAGGACTAAGCAGTCAAGAGCTGATCAAAGGTATCTTTACTCATTTCTCATGATCTCGGATATTTTGAGACTTCTTTAACAGACAAGCCACCTGACACACGAGAAGCATCTGGCAACCTCTAACGGAGCCCTCCTGCAAAAAACAAAACGGCATTTTCCAGACTGCAGAAAGTCCATAAAAAAAGTCCCCGCCCCCTCTCCTCTCACACAGCCCAGCTCTCTGGCTCGTTCACCACTTCTATCTGGCTAATTAATTACTGCAGGAGCTGCAAACGCGGCTCCAAGTGCTGCTGGATGCCAGAACTAACTGGAAAATGAAAAGCAGGAAATTAACGGAGAGGGAGATTTCCCACCCAACTGTTGATAGTACAATTTCCCAGTCAGCCAGTCGATGAAGGAGGAAACAAAGATTTTTCTGGCTATTTTTTTTTGTTTGTTTGTTTCCACCAACTCATTTTCAGCTCCATAGATATAGCGCCTTTTCGAATTTTAAAATAGAGGTTGAAGACTTAATTTAACTCCTAAGAAGCGCTCTCGATCCAAAACTCACCCGGAACACAACTTTAATATTGTTTATGCTCTTCAGCTTTGCAAGCTGATGCTTCCGAAGTCGTTTCTCACCCATGTAGTATTCGAGAAATATAAACATTTCACTTCTTTCCTTAACTACATTTGAGGGTTTCATCAAAAAAAAATGAAAACCATTTAATTTCTTGCTCTAATGATGAACTCCTGCTTTCAAAAGGGAGTATCATCTGTTTTGCACAGGTTAGTTTTTGGCAGTTGCCTAAATCCATAAGAAAANTCCTCTTCAGACCACATAACGCCTGGTCCCAAGACTGCTGCCAACACCAGTTTCACAGCCATACCTAAAATTAAGAATTAAGGAGACTCTGATACATGGAGGCTAGTGTAAGAAGTGCTTAAACAGCATCCAAGAGATGGAAACGTTTGCATAACCGGCCCCACCAAGCCCTGAGAACTGCCTGGACCAGTTGTCCTGCTCGCTCCTTCCTCCAGACCTCCATCCAGACCCATCACCAANGTTTTTGGCAGTTGCCTAAATCCATAAGAAACTGTCTTTCCCTTTCTAATTTTACTAAATACGTGTTCGCTGTAAAATCAAAACACGTTTTGATAAAAAATGTTGGGATCGTTCTGGTTCCTTTTGGGGTCTCTGAGCAAAAGCGTCTCATGGGCCATTAATTCAAAGAAATACACCCAACTCCTGCCATCCCTGCTCTTGACACCAAACACATAACAGGCAAACCATGAAGTCAAAATTCAACGAACACAAAATCAAACCAGAAAATGCCAGTTAAAAAAAATAAATAAATTAAAAAAAAAAAAATTAACCTACTTGGGCATTTTGACCGGAACATTTCAATTTCCAATATTTTCATTTCTTTTGAGCTTTTCTTTTGTGCACAGGGTTTTTTCTCCTATTTTTTTTTTTCCTCACAGCCACATCCAATCTTTTCTGGCACCTTAAGCTTACTGCAGCGATCCCGTCAGCTTGCAAACATCTCATCATTAACATATGAAAATACCCAGTGAAATACCTGGCTGCATATGAAGGGAAATCACCCAGGATTTAATCACAGCTGGCACCTGAAGTTTGTATTTTCCAGAAAGACATCATCTGCACTTGAGGCATATTAACAAGCACCAGATGATGTCAAAACCAAAAAGTAAAGCCTTAATAAATCCCATACAGCAAATCCATGAGCACTCATTAGTAGCTAAACCAAGCATGCTACAAAGACAAATACACAATCCAGAAGGAAGTCTAATGAAATTCAATAAAATANACTGCCTGGACCAGTTGTCCTGCTCGCTCCTTCCTCCAGACCTCCATCCAGACCCATCACCAAAGCTGGACGCTCAGAACTTCTTTGCACTTACCATCAAGCATTAAGCTTGCCTTTTCATTTATTGGACTCCAACGCGTTAATGAGCAATTAATTCCTAATTCAGTTATAGCTCATAAAGAATTTAAAAATTTGGCACCGGCACGTTATAGCTCGTCAAGCACATCCCGAAGCTACGGGAGCACACGAGGCAAGAAAATCCCCCCAAAAGGCAGCTGTCTCCCTGCACCAGTCCCACAGAAACTGCCTCAGCTCGGGTCTCTGAATTGATAAATATCCTGAGATTCACCTGAAAGAGAGAGGGCGCCTTTTGGAGAACACGAGCCCAACGCTTGACTGGTCATAAGCCAGTCAGGTTTCTCTTTGAGGAACTCAGGAGAGCGAAGGGCCGACCTCCAGCCCTAGTTATTTTTTAACTATTACAGGCACAAACATATTTGGTTACACAACAGTACTTCATACAACAGTCTCCAAACGTAGATACAAAGACTTTCTATCTTTGGAGATAGAAAAAAAAACTATTTTTTTCCTCACCTCTTTCCTGTGGGGGTGGTGAGACACTGGAAGAGGTTGCCCAGAGAAGCTGTGGCTGCCCCATCCCTGGAGGGGTTCAAGGCCAGGCTGGATGGGGCTTGGAGCAACCTGGGGTGGTGGGAGGTGTCCCTGCCCAGGGCAGGGGGGTTGGAACACAATGATCTTCAAGGTCTTTTCCAACTCTAACCATTCTATGATTCTATGATTTCAAGCAGCTTTTGAAGAGTTTTCCTTCATCTCAAAGGGACGCAAGCCCACGGATCGTGTTGAGGCATTCAGGTCTCCTCAACTTTCCAACACCTGATCCAGGCACATCATTGAGGGAGCCGGATGCAAAGTTCACCCTTACACCTATAACCATGAACCACCCCATGGCAAGCGCGAGCCACGCTTCATCTCACCAGCCCATCCTCTGACACCCTAGTCTGTGCAAGTCAGAATGTCATTTATTGATTTTTTTTAAATTCCTTTTTATTTTTTGCATTTATTGCAGCACTTGGCCTTTCAGTTATCTCCTCTTTTTCTATCAACGCCCCATACATTATTTTTTTTCACCACGCAACGTTTCAAGTGCAGGTTTAAAACAGCGTATCACAGGAACATCAAGAGATCCCCACACAACGAAAAAGAAAAGCAGCATCATCTCTCAGCTGCAATTAAAGCAAAACAGAAAAAAAAAATCTGTAGCTGTTCCCGTATCAGCTTTGAGACCAAGAGCAGCCAAAAGAACAAGAGACCTACACACCAGATCTTCACCCCACGCAAGACATGGACAAGTCTTCTCCTGATATCTAAGCAGGCTGAGTTCTACCTGGGCTTCACCAAATCACTCTGATTTTCTTCAAAGATGTTTCCGTGTGCAGGCAGCCCCAGCCTGGCTGCACTGAGAGCAGCCACAAGTCCATTTTCAGACCGAAAATCCTCCCCCCAAAACTGCAGAAACTGCCCCAAAGTACTGTTTAAAACCAGGCTTTGAAGAGTCACGTCTTTGTAACAGTGTGCATAAGAAATTAATATAAGAATGTTATTCTGATAATCACAGAATCACCTAGGTTGGAAGAGACCTTTTAAGATCATCTAGTCCAACCAATGGGGGGGGAAAAAAAACCTGAAACAAAACACATAAAACACACCACAACCAACCCACACTACAACACAAACAACAACAAACCACAAAATACCACACCCCCAAAAAAAAAATATTCAAAAAACCCAACAACCATAAACCCCACCCCACCCAACACTAAGCCATGTCCCTGAGCACCAAGTCAACTTCTCTCTTGAATCCCTCCAGGGATGGGGCCTCAACCACCTCCCTGGGCAGCCCATTCCAATACCTGACAACCCTTTCAGGAAAGAAATAGTTCCTAATATCTAACCTGAACTTCCCCTGGCGCAACTTGAAGCCATCACCCCTTGTCCTGTCATCTGTAACTTGGGAGAAGAGACCAACCCCCGCCTCTCTGCAGCCTCCTTTCAGGGAGTTGGAGAGAGCGAGAAGGTCTCCCCTCAGCCTCCTCTTCCTCAGGCTGAACACCCCCAGCTCCCTCAGCCTCTCCTCATAAGATCTGTGCTCCAAATCTTATTTGTGCTCCAAATCTTATTGATTATAATCAATAATAATTATATAAATATATAACAACAATGACACAATGATACAACATATACTGATATAATTATTAATAATTACATAAATTAAAGACATTATCATAATAAATTAATGAAAAGCATAGTAAGACCGTTCCCAAGAGGTTTACTTACAGTACACATCCACTCGTATGGACTTTATGGCTGGCAACCCAAAGCCTTTCTCCGCCTTGCAGTAGTAGCGTCCCCCTTGGTGTCGCTGGATGTTGGATATCCTCAGGGTTTCATTGAAGACACTCGAATCTTGAAATCTGTCAGAGGCACTTCCTGCTGTTTTGGTCCACCTGATCTGAGCAAGCACCAAAAAAGATGGTTACTTTAGGTTTGTAAAGGCGAGCAGGCCATAGAGCCGAACCAAGAATCTCACGGGTGGTGGCCACAACTTTACGTTGTGGGAGCTCCTCCAGAAAACTGACAATTGTACACTTACCCAGGAGACCCTCAATAATAATCTTGGGTTTATCACCCTCTCTTAGAAATAGCTGACCACTTTTGATGGAAAGACCCCATAAAAACAAAAAAAAACAAAAATGCCACCAACAGAGATGTGGAGAACAACTCAAACCACCATCAGTGATACACGTTGGAACGGCTGCAGAAAACTTCCCCACGAGCAGCAACCAACGTGCAGAGCTTACCAGAGAAGGTGTCATTAACGGCAATAACATATTCCTTTACTCTGGTAATTGTTTTCCGAAAGTGAAGACGTTTAAGGAGAACTTTTTAATTCCAAACCCACAAAAATGCCAGGAACAGCCCGCTACAACCAACAGCTGGACAGAGGTGGTTCCACGCATCGTTGATAGCCACGCTTGGTGACCTGAGCCCTTGCCTGCATGACCAGGTGGACTAAGCTACCTCATAAAATGCACCAGATCTCCAGAGACTCCCCAGGTACCTCCTCCTCTTTCAGTTCACAGCGATTCAATGGCTCAGACAAGCAACATTCAGTTCCAGACCGAAATTGGTGGTCTTTTTTTAAACCTACAGAAGCCACAAATGGGATTCATGCATAAAGAGGAGTTTACATCTGCTTTGGGAAGCTTCAGAAGAGTTTCTTCCCCATCCCATCCACTAATTCTATGCCAGGATGAAGATCAAAAATTCTATAGTCATGGATACGCTTGAAGGACAGGATGCCATCCAGAAGGACCTCTAGATGCTCAAGTAGGCCGGTGTGAATCTCCTGAGGTTCAACCAGGCTAAGCACAGGGTCTCACACCTGAGTTGAGGCAGCCCCCTGTATTCATACAGGTTTGGTGGAGAATGGATTGAGAGCAGTCCTGAGGAGCAGAACTTGGGAATGTTGGTGGATAAGAAGCTCAACATGAGCTGGGCATGTGAACTCACAGCCCAGAAAGCCCCCTACACTCTGGGCTGCATCCCCAGCAGCGCGATGGGATTCTGCTCCTCTGCTCTGGGAAGATTCCCCACCAGGGCTGCCTCCAGCTCTGGGTCTGCCAACATCAGAAGGACATGTCCTGTTGGAGCTGGATCCTGAGGAGGATCCACAAAGATCTGAGAGAGAGCTGGAGCCTCTCTGCCGTGAGGACAGGCTGGGGGGCTTTAGCCTGGAGAAGAGAAGGCTCTGGGGAGACCATATTCCAGTGTTACAGTATTTAATTGGGGCTTATAAGAAAGATCGGGACAAACTTCGTAGGGTGGCACTGCTGTGATAGGAGAAGAGTTAATGGTTTTAAATTAAAAGAGAGAAGGATTTTTTTAGAATGCTAGTGGAGAAACAGGAACAGAACCACTGGTCCAGGTGACCAGGACCTAAGACTTGTACAGAGAGGTGGGAGACGGCCCCATTCCTGGACACATTCAGGGTCAGGTTGGACTGGGGGCTGAGCAACCTGGTCTAGTTGATGTCCCTGCTCGTGACAGAAAGTTGAACTAAATAATCTGTAAATGTCCCTTCCAACCCAAATTTTCTATGATTCTATCATCAATTGATGCAAAATAAAATAATAACTATTTGGCTGCATTTTCCAAAGATTATCCAACGTCAGTCAGCAAAGCCATGATCTAAAAACCAGCATTTAGACACTGCTCCATTGCGACCTGATAAGCAGGCTGTCTCCAAGAAACCTTGAGCTGGTGCTGCCTTGCTTTTTTGCCTTTGCCTCCCTGGCAGCTCAGGCAGACCATGGCTGGACCAGCCGTGAGTGCCTGTCTCCATGCCCAGCCAAGCCTCAGATGGATACGTTGTGCTTCCAGCAAGGTCCCACGGCTGAGCCGTGCAGCTCCTGGTGGACACCAAGGTGGTCCTAAGAGTTGTCTTGGCCGAAGGACAATCGTTCAGGGTGCAGAGACACCATCCTCAGTCCTGACCCAGAACTGGGGTATGGATGCCAGTAACCTACACGAGAACATGAGGCTGGCAGGGGTCAGCCTTCCCCTCACTGGGAAAACCCTCCTGGAGAGGACAGATCTTCTACACAGGGCACCGAACTGAAAAAATCATGACCAGCTGTACCTCACGTAAATTCTCCTCTGCTTGAAATGAAAGCAGGCGTGGGCTTCAGAGGCTGAAATTATAGCAAACAATACTTGAAAAAAATAATAATAATAATAGATTTTCATCTCTCTCTGGCTTGTTATAAGCCCCAGTGGCTCTGCCCTCTTGCCAGGTGACCTCACGTGGTCCCGCTGCTCTGGGAGGTAAAGCAAATCTGGGCTGAACTCCCCATCTCTGACACCCGGTCTGCGTGCGAGAGCGACGCTGATAGCGCTGCTATATTTACCCGTCTCAATCTGTCTGTACTTCCATTCTAAACTCTTGGCTCCGGGGCTTTTTTAAAATCATCCATACGAATGTGCTGCAGGATAATTTTGGAAGCTGCACTCCCCTTCTGCGTGCTCTGCAGGATACAATTTCACCGCATAACGATTTCAAATGCTCAAAAAGCCTTTTATAAAATAATGTTTAAGGTGTTCGCCTCAACCTCTCATGTGGTTTATTTTCCTTTCTGCCATCAGAACTGTAAAAACAGCTCTGCTTGGTTTTTTTCTCAGTTGAAAGAAGAAATTAAGAGCATCTTTACTGCAGCATTGCCAACCCCATCCTGGGCTGCATCCAAAGCAGTGTGACCAGCAGGTCGCAGGAGAAGATTCTCCCCCTCTATTCTGCGCTTGTGAGACCCCACCTGGAGTCCTGTGTCCAGCTCTGGAGTCCTCAACACAGAAAGGACATGGACCTGGTGGAACGGGTACAGCGGAGGGCCACCAAGATGCTCCGAGGGCTGGAGCCCCTCTGCTGTGAGGACAGGCTGAGGGAGCTGGGGCTGTTCAGCCTGGAGAAGAGAAGGCTCCGGGGAGACCTTGGAGCAGCCTTCCAGGATCTGAAGGGAGCTCCAGGAGAGCTGGAGAGGGACTCTTGGTCAGGGAGTGGAGGGATAGGACAAGGGGGAATGGTTTTAAACTGGAAGAGGGGAGATTTAGATTGAATATTAGGAAGAACTTCTTTACTATGAGGGTGGTGAGTCACTGGAAGAGGTTGCCCAGAGAAGCTGTGGCTGCCCCATCCCTGGAGAGGGGTTCAAGGCCAGGCTGGATGGGGCTTGGAGCCCCCTGGTGTGGTGGGAGGTGTCCCTGCCCAGGGCAGGGGGGTTGGAACTGGATGATCTCTGAGGTCCCTTCCCACTCTAACCATTCTATGGGTCTATGAATTCAATTAAAAAATATCCTGATTTATGAAGAATTTCATTAAAAATTATTCAACCTTTAAAAATTAGTGTGTTTTGACCCATCTAAGCCACACCACAACCGACATACTCGTCTGATTTGTATATACCCATAAGTTCTCTAACCATCAATATCTTTGACAGTATTTTATCGCTTTAAGCAGATGCCCTGAGACATGCAGTCATATTTCACCCTACAGCTTCAGTTTTCTCAGTGAGCTTTTCTGCAACTTCAGTAGGAGTCATAGACTCTACATTTTTAGACTAAAAATGCAGATTTTTAAAATACCCCCTATACCCCTCAGAATATTGTGCCTAACTTTTCTCGGCATAAACAAACCACTTGTGCCCAAAAAGAATGTAGCAGGATAAGAAAAATAGTTCATTTTGACGCTGTAAAAAAAAATGGAACACTGGTTTTAAATACTGCCTGTCTCAAAGACAGAAAACATTAAAATACCTTTACTCTGAATACATTTTGCTTGGTTAAAAACAATAACCGCTGCCAACCACCCACCCAAAAGCACCCAACCATTTCTCAATGGAAGCTTTCCTCTCTTCCATTAAAATAGTTGGTAGAAAATGAGGTTTTTGACCACCACGATACCGAAACCTGCCTAATGCAGCAACTGCAAGTAGGTGTGCTCCTTAAAATATGCCCGGGGCTGGGGGTTGGTGGTGTGTCCCATCACTGACTGCAGTCACTGCCCTCTGACATTGCTGGGAGAAGGAGGATGAGGAGGAACCTCCTCATCACGGTTACAATCCCCAAATCCCTGCCTCAAACTGAAGTCCTCTTCTGTCCACAAACAGCCCTAAAAAATGCCTTTGCACAACTTTCCTGGGATGCACTGGAATGTTACTTTGGGCTAAAGACACCAGAGGCTTTGGGAAAAGCCATCTTAAGGATACCCACCACCCTTCCTCCCAAACAAATGGAAAATAATGCCTTCAATTTATGTTTCTGTGAGACTGCTTTTGTTTTCAAGAAAGCAATGGCCGGGTCAGAAGCTGCCAAAGGCCAGAAGCGTTTGCTGCCCTCATAATAAACACAGAGGACACACTCCATGAAAGGGCCTTTTTTGGGCCAGAAAAGAGAAAAGTGACTCCTGCTCCTTCAGTTAAGGAAATTATTTGAAGCCTTTTTGAACTTATCCATCCCACTGACCTCTTTCTTCTGTTCAGAGGGGATATGAACACACTGCAGACCTCAACGCCCCACGAGATACATCCACTCATATTTTAAACGGGCCAGATGGAGCTTCTGCCACAGCCACAAGGAGATCTCCAGATGCCACCCACCAGATCACAGAAGGAGCTACACCCTACCTTAAAAGCTCCTCCAGAATTTGGCTCTGGTTCACATCCAAAATTCTATCACCCACTTCCTACCCTCTGATTTAAAAAAAATATATGAAAAAAAAAGAAAAAAAAAATCCCAAAGATTTTTGGGAGTGATAGGACAAGGGGTGATGGTTTTAAGTTGGAAGAGGGGAGATTTAGATTGGATCTTAGGAAGAACTTCTTTGCTGTGAGGGTGGTGAGGCACTGGAAGAGGTTGCCCAGAGAAGCTGTGGCTGCCCCATCCCTGGAGGGGTTCAAGGCCAGGCTGGATGGGGCTTGGAGCAACCTGGTGTGGTGGGAGGTGTCCCTGCCCAGGGCAGGGGGGTTGGAACTGGATCATCTTGAAGGTCCCTTCCAACTCTAACCATTCCATGACAGTTCTATGATTCACCAGGTCATCCCCCCAGTACATAAAAGGAGAAAATTTGCATGTCTAAATTATGCCATGAGCCACCTCTAGAGCTAAATATAATGGGGGGGATGTGGTCACATTTCCCTGGAGGTACTTGGATATATGGTTTAGTGGCGATTTTGCCAGCATTAGGCTGATGTTTGGACTCGGTGACCTGTAAGGTCCCTTCCAACCTGGGCCTTTCTATGACTCATAGTGAACCAGAGGCAGCATGATGCAGCGCATCTGCCGAGATGTCGTTATTGGGATGGATATTGCTACAGGTCACCCATGTGCAACAGTGGCATGCAAAATTCTCTTCCTATTTATTTCATACGACGGCGCCTGCAATGCTGGACTTAAAAATGGCTTCAGGTAAAAGCCATTGTTCATTCTTCAAAAAAAACCCTGACATGGAATATCAGAGTGGCAAAGGAGCCAACCCAAAGAGAGTCCAAAAACCACAATCCTCTGTCTTGGACGGAGCTAAGGCGGCTGTTATCAGCGCAAAACAAATGCAGAACTGCAGAGTGATTCCTTTCCAAACGTATTTCTTCAGGTTTGTGGCAGCCAAGACTGAGCAATCCCCTTGGAAGATGGGGCTTCACCGCTCCTTACCCTGGACTGCTCACACCGGGGAGAAAACGGAGCATCGCCACCACTGTCCCCTTGCAACTGATGCTGTCGCCTTTATAGAATCATAGAATGGTTAGGGATCGAAAGGACCTTGAAGATCATCGTGTTCCAACCCCCCTGCCCTGGGCAGGGACACCTCCCACCACACCAGGTTGCTCAAAGCTCTATCAAGCCTTGCCTTAATGAGATACCTCGGGTGGCTCCTGCTCACACACATACCAATGCCTCAGCAGGCTGGCACGCAAAAGCACAAATTTTTTGACTCATTCAACTAAAAGCAGTCTGTGACAGTAACTGTTAACATGCAGGACATGATCAGTTCTGATTCGGTGCCAGAGATCACAGAGAAATTGCTACTTTCCAGCTTGATTGCTATAACACATAGGGGGGGAAAAAAAAATATAATAAAGCGACTTCCTTTTATTCTCTAAGAGAGGAAAAATCGTGGTTATTAATGACAGAGAAAAATCAGCATTAACACCACAAAGATCCAAGCAATCAAGTCCCATCAGAAGAACTTTAGTGCTTTCTTCACAGTTCGCTCCAGCCCAAAACAAAAGTCTGCAGATGAAGGTCACAGCCTTGTGAAGGGTAAATTGCAATAAATGAAAGGGTCAAGGAGAATAACTGGATCTCAATGTCTGGTAAAGGGAGGAAAGAAAAATACATCTAATTCCTTCATTTCTGAACTTCCTACACTTGTACAAGTCAGATGATTCCTATTTTATACCCAAAGCCAGCTCATCCAGGAGTTACCCGAGCCCCACCGGTGCAGCTTTGCATCCCAAAGCTGTGAGTTTTGTATGAACTGGCATTCTGTGCACACAAATCATAGAACCACAGAATAACCTGTGTTGGAAGGGACCTTTAAAGATCACTGAGTCATACTCCCTGCCCTGGGCAGGGACACCTCCCACCACACCAGGTTGCTCCAAGCCCCATCCAGCCTGGCCTTGAACCCCTCCAGGGATGGGGCAGCCACAGCTTCTCTGGTCAACCTCTTCCAGTGTCTCACCACCCTCACAGCAAAGAAGTTTTTCCTAAGATCTGATCTAAATCTACTCACTTGTAGTTTAAAACCATTGCCCCTCATCCGACAACTACGTGGCTCCTCCTGAGCACACTGGGCAAACTTACAGCTTCTCCCAACATCACAGCAACTCCTCATTGAACCAGGAGCATCCATGGGAAACACAATCACACCCTCCCAGCACTTCAAACCACACAACTGGCACGTCATGAACAGGTCGGGGACATACTAACTCTAAAGGAAACAGCAGACGCTCTGCTCAAAGAACAAAGAAAATACCTTTTTCTCTCGTCATTTTGGTCTTTCACGTTATTTTTTCCCATTTGACTTCCAGAGAGGTTTTCCTACATTTTCAATGTAGGAATTTTTACAATTACAATTTTTTTTACATTTCCTCCTGCACTGTAATTTTAAGGCAGCCAAGGTTATTTCCTCTTCTTAAATTCCAAAGGCTCCTGTCTCAGTTGCTCAGCCCAGACTCGCACACGGTGCCGACAAAACCCTTGCAAAACTATGCACCACCCAAGTCTAAGTCATCTGGAGGCCAAGAGTTAAGAACTTGGCTTTCAAATTGCAGAGGAAGGACTTCTTATGCTCAAAGGCTGAAAAGCTAAAGATTAACTGGATGTAAGCGAAGAAATTTTAAGTGATCGCTGAACAATTTAAGAGGAAATTAATGAGTGGGTACTGAAGACAGGAATATTGCAATCGTTAGGTGAATTGGTGAAACAACTGTGCTTTAGATCCTTCTGTAGCATCTTGCTGAGCTGAATCAGCCTGAGTTTCTTTATACAAAGGTTGTGCCTGGGGAAACATCTATACATACTTTTCAAAACATCTTTGAGTAACCTGCTAAATGATTAATTGCAGCCATTTATCCTCGTTTGACTATAATGTTTTTCCTCATGACTTTAAGATATCTCACGGCGTCAAAAAATTAGCACTTTTATACCAAATAATCAATATACGTTTTACTCTACATATCTCACTGCAGGATGGAGGGTTGGGCTTTGTTTTTTCCATTCTCCGTGGCAGGCAAATACCTTCTCTAGCATGAACTGGGAAGGACTGAGCTCAATGAATTTCCCCGAGCCTTGTTTCTACGGAGGTCAGTATCGTTTTAAAATTGCCAATAGCCGCAGGACTAACAAAGGTCTTGCAGGTTTATGCCTTCCCTGATGGAAAAGTATTTACTGTCCATCAACTAAATTGTTCAATGAGTTTCATGAGAAGATCCAAACACCTACGAATGGTGTATTTTCATTATTCTATCAGCTTTTTTTATTCAGCAGCACGAATTTGCTTCCAAATGAAATACAACACCTCACCTTTATAATAAAGAACATAAACTAAAGGCAGACGAGGCACCATTTGAATTTCTAGTTATTAATTTTTATGGTGGCCTTCCTAATGCTGGTGTACCATGTTAAGCAGCCAGAGCCGTAAACACATCCTTATAACTTAAACGTGTGAAAATTCACCCACTATAGTTCTTAAACGGTTTAAAGGCAAATAAATACGTAGCCTTTTGGAACTTGTAGCTACAGCCACCAACTATGAGCTAATCTTGGTGATAAGACCATCAGAGAATGCTCTGAAATTCACATCTAGACTCCCCGTGGGCTATCTAAATCACAGGACTTTGTTTTCTTTCCCCCACCAGTGACAGTACAAGTTCCTACAATTGCCCTCGGAATAAAGTCTAAGGCGACAGTTCCACTCTGAGGGTTGCAACCCAGGAAAATTTTGAAGAACTGGTGAGGATATGGAGAAAAGCCACGGTGCTCACTGAAGTAATAGAAAATACGCTCAAGAGTGCAAGTGATACACTAGAAAAATTTGTAGTATCAAATGAAAAAATCAACGTCTTTAAAACATACATGAGGGACCCAAAAATTCAATAGCAGATCAATTTCCAACATAAGGCAAAGTTCAGGCAGTAATAAAGTGGATTAGAATTCACTTCCCATTTGCTCAGGCTTCAGATGTTTATGCAAAACATCTTCTCTCCAAGACGTTTCACTTAATTAAAGCCAGTGGTGCCAAAGGACTTTACTGAGGGATGTGAAACCTCCTCCTTGTGCTCACCACCAGGAACCAGATCTACAGCCCCACCCATTGCCTGGTACTAGATCTCCATCACCCAGCACTTCTGCAACCAATGCGCTATCCTCACAGTGCCCCAAAACTATATCCTTACCCTAAATAATTCCTTCTTAGACCAGTCTTGCAAGCAAAGCATCTCACACGGCTGATGGTCTTCCCTGCAAAACCTTTCAAAGACCAATTTTACACAAATTTGGTACAGGGACGCAGCCAGCTCCAGAGTACTGGTACTACCCCTACCCTCCTGGTGCCCAGATGTGGTGGCTCTGTCCAGTCTGGGGACGGGGACATGGGGAGGACAAAGGTTCTGAGGAGCTGCTGTTCAACCACGGCACGAGCAGAAGTGGGAAACCAGAAGCCACCAGCTCCCCCATTCCCAGAACTGCTTGTCTCCCTCAAGAGCAAAAAGGAATAATAAATAAATAAATAAAAAAGTGTTTCTGTCATTAAATTCAAAAGACTGGAGTCTAAACAGAGAGAGGAAAAAGTGGCTGCTAAACAGGATTTTTCTACTTTAAAGTCACTCTTCATAATAGACCCGCGTTTCAAGGTGACAAAGCCATCCTGAAATCCAGGCAGTTTAAAATTGATGCTTTCTTCCTTTTATAACAATCCTTTCATGTATTGCTTCTGCTTCTCGTTCTCTCCGTCTCTACCCGTCTCACTCCCCTGCAAGACCCCTGGGAGACACAGAGTATTCAAGAGGAACAGCTTTACAGAGCACACCCAAAAATGCTGTCAGAAAACAAGAAAAGCCAATAAAGGAGGAGGAAAATGTTTCTCTTCTGGTCTTTCAGAAGTACGGCTCTTGCAACAAGCATTCGGGGAGATATTTTCAGGCAGAGCCAAAACTGACTGACAAGTGTCACAAATAAACGCAGCCGTGAACGAGAAAACAAAAAGGGTAGAGAGGCTTTGCAGAGGGATCTGGACAGGCTGGATCCATGGGCTGAGACCAACAGAACGAGGTTCAGTAAGGACAAGTGCCAGGTCCTGCACTTGGGTTGAAACAACCCCAGGCAGCTACAGGCTTGGGGAAGAACGGCTGGAGCTGCCTGGGAGAAAAGGACTTCGGGGTGTTGGTCGACTGTGGGCTGAACAGGAGCCAGCAGGGTGCCCAGGTGGCCAAGAAGGCCAGCAGCATCCTGGGGCGTATCAAGAAGAGCGTGGTCCCCTCATCAATGCTGAGCAGTGTAAGGGGCAACAGGCACAAACTGGGACACAGGAATTTCCACCTGAACACAAGGAGGAACTTCTTTCCTGTGAGGGTGGCAGAGCAGTAGAAGAGGCTGCCCAGAGAGATGGTGGAATCTCCTTCTCTGGAGACATTCCAACCCCCCTGGGCATGTTCCTGTGGGACCTTGCTCTGGCAGGGGGTTGGACTAGGTGATCCCCGAAGGTCCCTTCCAACCCTGACCATTCTGTGATTCCAAGGGCTGAGTTTTGTGGATCCTTAAGTGTTTGCTCCCACTGGAGCACACAAGGCACGTCCTTCCCTCCTCCTCCGGAGCTTGAGGCTGTGGAGATGCTACCACTCGTACCCTGACAGGAACCCAGGCACGTTTCTGGCCCACCTCTGCTTGAACAAATTAAATCCACTTAACTGAACATCATAAAACGCTGGCTTTAAATGGCTCTTTTTTCCACTACATTGTCTTCTGCAAATAGCACCGAGGTTACTGATTTCCTGCGATGCAATATCGGTCTGTTTACTTAAACTAGTTCCCATTTTAAAAACTTCATAAAAACGTAATCCAGAGAAATCATGCTGTACTCCAAACACCGCTGATCGTGGTGCAGGAAGAGACTCGGAGAAAAATCCCTTCTAGATATTGGAAGCTGATGACCACCAGGCTCTGCCTTTCCATTGGCGTTGGACCTTACCATCATCTCTTACAGCAGACCCTGCCTTGCATCCCCTCTGAGATGCACACTCGCCTTATTTCCAGACATCTTGCTGAATTAAACCCTAAATCTCAGTCATCCGGTAACGCTAAGCTGTGCTTTGTCTTCCTTTCACAGGAACCAACACTCACAGACACCGAATTACACCTCACAGTTTCAATGAGCTAAAAATGAGAGCGAGATCCCGAGACTTGACTTGCTTTAGCGGTGATGACAAAGAAAGGAGATGACATTTTCATTTTGCTTGGAAGGTGGGAGAATAGGGAAGGGGAGGGTAGCAGGGAGGGAAAAAAAAAAAAGAGCAAAAAAAAAGTCTTGACAAGAGAGAGTTGGCAGCTCAGCTGAGAAGGCAGCTTCGGTATGAAGTGCTATCAACGGAACTTGGGGCCAAAAAAGATCAGCAGCTGCCGAGCACGACTTGCAGACTCGGCATCAAGCCCACCAGCTCTTGTAACATACGTCGGTGGCGTTGAACCAAAGTCACAAATTATTAACTAACGCGATGAAACAAAGCTCAGGGACCTCAACTGATTCCCAAAAGAGAGAATATTCACTCATGGAAATTAAATCTATCCACGCTGGGTTATTAAAAGTCAGATGACTTTTGATCCAAATTCCTGTTGAATTCCAGAGCGCTCAACAGCCAGAGGCTGGAAGGTGAAGCACCCCCTACCTATACATTCCAGGTGCTGGACAGGAGATGGGGCAACGGACATCTGGGTGGGCTCTGTCAGGATGGAATTTCCTAGGTTTCTGCTTGAAAGTGCCAGTGACCCACAGTAACATCTCTGTGGCCACGTTTTTGCTTGTGTACACTTTTTCCCCCCCTTTGTTTTAGACATAAAGAACTGGCAAAGTCTCCTTCAGAGAGTGAGAAAGTCTAAAACAATATTAACCAATATAAACCAATATTAACTGGAAAAGAAGTGAGACTCTTCTGCCCTGAACATGGCAGAGCTGAGGACGGCTCTGACAAGACCTTTCTCCGGGGAAAAGAAATCAGCACTTGATTGGACCCTACCAGCTTTGAGATTTTAGCTCATTTCCAATTCAGAAGCCAACGAGAAGAAAATTTATGAAAAATCCAGCAATCACAAATAGCAGCATCATTCATGTCTTGTTGAGCTTTCCTGGCACACCTTTAAATGACTCCCACGAGTGCCAAGGAAAAGGATCTGGGAACAGTTCCCACATATCAAGAGAACTGCAAATAGATGTTAAGAAAGAACAAAAAAATCAAAAAAAGAACCCGGTTCAGCTCGCAACTAGAAATAAAAGAACAGGATTAAGGGAGAAGACTTGCAGGGCGAAGGAAAGCATCACGATATTAAGCAACAGTGAACAGAGATGATTTCCAAAGGGAAACAAAGAAAGCTTCACATCGTGGAATACGTGCAACCTGGAAAGCTGATGGCGCAGGGGAGAGGGGCTACAGCCGTTAATTCAACACAGCGATGGATCCGTTTACTCTTCTGCACCATGGAGTTTACCATCTGGACATCTCAGTACAACACCTCAACGCTACACCCCACAAAAAGCCCACACCCCAACGAGCCACCAACCTCCAGCCTACGGAGGCCAGAAAATCATCGCCAGAGACCAAGAAAAACACAACTTGCTTGAACGTTCACCTTCCTTTTACAAGGAGACTACCAAGAAAAAAAAAATGAAGAGGAGGCAGCTGAGCTAAACTTCAGCCCACCAGAAGTTAAGAGCAGTCAGGTCTTCTCCAACCACTGGCTGGCTCTTGACATCATCAGACTAAAAAGGTTATATATTTTTTTTATTGTGCTTGTACTTTCTTTGGCTGTTGTGCAAATTTCCTTGATTTTACAAGAGATTTTTAGTTAATTATGTATTTACCTAGTTAGCATAATTGTCTTCAATTATGTAATTAGTGTTCATATGTGTAATCATTTGAACATGTAATTATATCAAATTACACCATTAAAACGTGCAAGTCATAAATATCTTTATCATTTTGATTGATAGATGTACAGGGAGGAAGAAAAAAATAAAAAATGATCTCACTTGTTATTTTTATCTCCTCCGAAATCTGCCAGAGTAAGAGGATTCAGCCTATAAAGTTGTGATAATTATTTATAAGGACCTATCAAGACTATACCCAGGTTACAGCTTTCAGGCAGAGGTAGAACGAGTCAAAACACTCAAAACTAAGGAGGAAAAAAATAAAAATATCACTCAGTGTAGCAAGACTTCTTTCTGTAAAAAATGCACCGGTAAGAATACTCTGGGAAATGTTTAGTGTCCAACTGTGCACTTGCACAAAGAAGAAGAAGAGCCCACTCAAGAAAAGACATCAGGGAACAAACCACACACAAGTTGCTCCTGCTCGTCCCAATGGAAGATGCTGCTGCCACCCAAGAAACGGGGCTTTAAAGCTCCTTTTTAGCTCCCTCTAGGACAACCAAAGCAGCCACACTTCTGGGAACAGGAACATTATTTTTTTTAGTTCTTTTAGCTGTTTTCCAGCATCCCTGCCGCAGGACGGCACCAGAGCAAGAACCTGGCGTGCACCAAATGAATCAGGATGGCGACAGCTGAGTCTTCTTTTTAATTGCTTTAGGCTGGGAAGGCAAACATTTACATGCAGATTGAATAGCTAAGTTTATTTACAGCTCAACTTGTCTTCAGGTTCCCATTTCTTGCCTTTACAAGCGTACAGAACAACCTATCAGAAAAAAAAAACCAAAAAAACAACCCTGAACCAATAAAAAAAATCCCCCATACGTGACTGGAAAAGCTGGGGGAACGGAGAGGGAAGCCCAACACAACAACTAACAAGAGCTCTTCAGCACCACTCGGGAATAAGCCTCAATTACGGAGCATCCTTCAAGTAAAAGGCACGTGGTTTTTTCCAGCCCGATAAGCTCGTCCGCGCTCCGCAGAGAAGCCAGATACAAGTGCTGGGGTGGACGGCAGCAAAAATAAAGCAAATGCTTCCCAAAACGGCCACCCCCGGCTGCCAGGGGCTGATGGAGAGCTCAGGCTACGGGATAATTTTATCTATGAGAACAAGCTGGTGGCAGCACAGAGACTAGAGATGCGCAGAAGGATCAAGAGGTCTCATTGGAGGGTCAAACAAGCAACAACCCAATTTATTCAAACTCTGTATCACAGGACAGATGGAGTAGGTTTTGTGAGTAGCATTTCTTTCCTTCAGATGCAAAAGCCAGAATCTCAACAGCCTGCCCGAGTCGTTGAGGATTTAACTCCTGCTCCTCAGGCACCATCACGCTGCTGTGAAAGCACCGCCTTCAAGGCCATACGAAGATACGTGGGGAACAGGGGAGTAAGCTCACAGCATGAAGAACCATCTTCCCTCTGCCCCCCGAATTTAGTGAGGTATAAGAAAAAAGGCTACAAAGAACAACCAAGCCTCTAAAATTCATCCAGTCCCGGAAGAGCACACTGGGATGGATGTCCCCGAGTTAAATGGGTGTCCCCTCAAAGGGCATCAGCTCCAGGGACAGACTGTGAAGCCAAGCCCAGAAGGGACCACCATCAAGTCTGCAGTCACACCACACCTTCGCAGAAGCCCTAACGTCCATATGGACTTTTGGGTCAAACACGTATCGTTTCTGGAGACAAATTCAAACGGTTTCCAGCCAGGACCAATTTTGCTGCTCTGGGGAAAATCCACGAGGACTTGGCTGCTCTGAGGCTTTCCTGGCAGGTGTAGGAGAAGGTGGCTTTCACTGTGTCCACAGCAATGGGAATGATTCCCTCCATAAAAAGCATCTCCAAGTGTTTGTTTAGGAGGGATCTTTCCACAGACCAGCTACCAGAATGTACCTCTTCCTCAGCCCCAGCAGGTATCTGCATATGCTGCTAGCTTTACCCAGCTGACAAAATTACCTCTTTACTCATCAAATACATTCCTTTTTCAGCAAGAGAGATCTCACAGCAACAGACCTCATTCCAAAACCACCCACCTTGTTTTTGCTCATGGGACTATGTTCAACGGCCATGGAAAAACAGCTGCTTCCACAGCAGAAGAGCCGCTTCTCCATCCTGTCTGCCCACATCCCCCCATCAAGAAAAAGGAAAACAAAAGGTGATGATATATTGACAGAAAGCACAGACCACAGAGCATGGTTTGGGGTGAAGATCCAGGGGATGGGGAGGAAGGAGATGCCACCCATTCAAAGGAAAAGTGTCCACACTTCAGTGAACTGGAAAAATGCTGCTATTTTCCTTCGATGACGGGAGACTTGCTCTCCTGTGTTCGTTGGAAACTTTCCGTGGGGGAGATTTCTGGCAGCTTTTCAGCTTCCAGCAGGGTCAGCGTGAAACCGGTCTGCTGAAAATCCCCCACCTGGATGCCATTCCCACCTCCACGTGATTCTCCGATGGTCTCGGATGCTTCAGCAAGCCCGGGCTTGATATTCCCAACTAGGAGAGCGCGGCTGAAACACACACCTCACTTGCCCTGATGTTGCATTTGTCTTGATTTAAACTGAACTCTTTTCCCCACCACCCACTTCCAAGCCCTTTTCTGGCGACCTGCAAACGTATTTCTTGTCGAGAGACAGCAACCACCTGGGACCAGGAGCATCAGCAAGATAGGACTGGTCAAATTATTCAGAATGAAACCTCCGAGCAGTTTAATTTCTTTATCAGCTTGCAGACCGTGTGCTTTTTAACCCATCTTTCTGCTGGTGACGGGGTTGAAGCTTTATATTCCTTTCAGCAGCATATTCACAAAATATTCAGCCCTGTTTGCAGCAGGCGACTGAGCTACCGTATCAAAATTATGTCCTCCTAGACAGGATTAAATTTTAATAGTTACATTTTAATAGTTAGAAGTCCTGCAGGAAACAGACCATCGCATCCCACTCAGGATCACAGTGAAATCCGGATGGTAGGGACGGGGGAGGAGGTGGTACCTTCCTCGCTGCTGCTGCCCAAATAGCCCTGCGCCCCATGGCAGTGTGGAAAAGAGGCCGTCTAACTCCCACCCAAAGACAACTCCACCAAACCCTTCTATTAATTACAACTTAACTGGGAGTTTTTATTATTAGATCGCCACTAGGCAAGAACTTGAGGTCCGAAAGAGATCTGGGGGAAATCCTTGATAGGACAAGGGGGAACAGTTTTAGACTGAAAGAGGGGAGACTGAGATAAGGTCTCAAGAAGAACTTCTTCAGTATGAGGATGGTGAGACCCTGGCCCAGAGAAGCTGTGGCTGCCCCATCCCTGGAGGGGTTCAAGGCCAGGCTGGATGGGGCTTGGAGCAACCTGGTGTGGTGGGAGGTGTCTCTGCCCAAGGGGAGACCTTAGAGCCCCCTTCCAGTCCCGAAAAGCCCCTAAAAGGGACTCTTTTAGGGTCCCTTCCAACTCTAACAATTCTTCAATTCCATGATGATTCTATGAAATGTCTTCTTTAGTGGTCTGTGTCTTCTCATGGGTTGGTTTTTGTGAAGTCTAAATTCTTATAACATTCACCATTACAGAATCATAGAATGGTCTGGGAAGGGACATTAAAGATCACCCAGTTCCAACCCCCCTGCCCTGGGCAGGGACACCTCCCACCACCCCAGGTTGCTCCAAGCCCCATCCAGCCTGGCCTTGAACCCCTCCAGGGATGGGGCAGCCACAGCTTCTCTGGGCAACCTCTTCCAGTGCCTCACCACCCTCACAGCAAAGTAGTTCTTCTTGAGGTCTCACCTCAATCTCCCCTCTTTCGGTCTAAAACTTTTCCCCCTCATCCTATGGCTCCCCTCCCTGATCCAGAGTCCCTCCCCAGCTTTCCTGGACTCCCCTGAGGGACTGGAAGGGGCTCTAAGTTCTCCCCAGAGCCTTCCTTTCTCCAGGCTGAAGCCCCCAACTCTCTCAGCCTGTCTATTCCACAATCAACAGAAACAGCTGGATCTCAGCACCTCTGGACCTCCCTCTTTCCTCACTTATTTCACCATTTCTTCCTGCTCTTACTTCAAGGTTCCCATGGTCACCCTCACAGCTGAGACTATTTAAGATTAAGCACCGAGATAAAAATATATTTACTGGCAATATCAGTAAGTGAGGTCCAAAAGCAAGCAAAGGCAACTTCTCAGCTCCCAGGGTGCATCAAGATATCACTGAACGTGGCAAAAAAACCAAAACAGTCCACCAGTGTTTGGAGGTGCCCGGGAGCTGCTAACGAGACAAACAAGATGCCATTCCTTCCCCAGCAGTGAGGGTTCTCCATCAGCGGGCACGTTACAGGATGCCCTGCAGTATTTAACAGGCACACTCTCTTAATGACTCGGTGCAATTAGCGAAGCCTCCTCTAAATGTTTCAGAATGGAACCCGACCTTCCCCTTATTAGCGGGCGCCAAGAAAGAATTACCATTTTCTGGCACGCCAGCCGTTAAAATATACAAAGCAACGTTTCAGGGAAAAAAAAAAAAAACAAAA
>VZRU01001938.1:735-14580 GCA_013398155.1 Pedionomus torquatus
AGAGGGAAGGGAAGGGAAGGGAAGGGAGAAAAAAAAAAGCACAGCATTTTTTCAGAACCAAGGAATAAGACTAACAGGGGGACAGCTGGGCTTGAACTATCTTCATGACAATTTTTGTGCCAAATAAATGTTTCCCAGAGAAGGCAACGGCTGGACATAGAGCTAACGAGATGCCACCGGCGCAACGGGACCTGTGGGATGAGACCCAGGTACCCCCCAGAAACAGCGCTCAGCTACCGGGACGCATCACCGCAATCTCCACGGACGAAGTATATTTATTAAAAATGCTCCTTCCAGACACTAAGGGGAGCTCAAGGGCCGCCACCCGCTCCGCGGCCGCCGCGCTGGGGCGCATCGGATGGGATCAGATCGGAGGGTCCCCATGATGCGGCCGGAGGGTCCCAGTGATGCGGCCACAGGGTCCCAGTGATGCGTCCGGAGGGTCCCAGTGATACCCCACCTGTGTCACAGAGAAGGACAAAAACCGTGGTTGATTCTGATCGAATGACTGAGGACACACACGGCAAGAGCAGAAATTTGAGAGCAAGGCACTCGGTCTAAGGGGGTGAGGCAGGTTGTGGTTTCTCCATCATGGGTGGGCCCAGCTGTGGTCAGCCCGTCCCCCCAAAAGGCGATTTTGAAAAACAGGAGTGGAAAATAAAAATAACTTTGTGATTGAGTCTCTTCTGCCTGAGAGACTGCGAGGCAGACAGGACAAATTTACACCTTTATCTCTGCAATTTTAATAGTTAGATATACTATTTTTAAGGCAAAATCCCAGATTTCACTGGCGTGTCAGAGGTGTCGCCTTGGAGGGACAGCTACACAGCTCACCCCCAGCCTCACCACTTTGAGGGTAGGACACAAGTCATAGCGGTGGCACTTGGAGCCTGAAACTCAGCACGGGGACGCCCAGGCAGCCAGCTTGGAGAGCACTTGTGCCCCATGTGCCCACTTCTCCAGTCCAAGGGAAGCTCCACTGGGGTAGGAAGAGTGCCTTGAGCCACCGCAGGATAGTCAGTGAGCCAAAGAAAAGCCTCCTGCACCTACAAAAATGAGTAGCCCTGAGATGTAGAGACTGGCTTGCATCCCCATACCACCTCCCTCTCCAAATACCCAAATTGGTGGTATTTGACCTCAGCTTTTAGGTCTCCCAGCTAACTATCCTGCACTGCCCTAAAATCGCTATCTATAATAGCTAATAAGGAATTGTACAGCTTTGCTTATCATTCACTCCCAGCACCAATTAAAAAGATTTAGTTAAGCACAATGCAATTACACTGTCATGGATAAAAGGGATACAATTAATTAAAAAGGAATACTTTCCCTTAGGAATGCTGTTATTTCCAGATGCTCCAATCCGTCCCTGACTGCTCCATGTGACCTGAAGAGATTTGGGGGGGGGGGGGGAGAGGGGAGGGAGGATCGGGTAGTTTACCCTCCCATCTTGCTGACATATATTTCTGAGGTAAGTTAGCAAGACCCTTGAGGATACAAATCTTCTCTGGAGCCCCAAAACATCATTTCCAATACACCTGACACTGTTCTCTCTGCTTTTTCAAGGAGGTGCTTTTTCATAGAGGTCATCCAGCACCAAGTTGGGACTTCTCTCCTTTTGGGGAGAAAACTAAGGTTTCTATCAACTGTGAAGGAATGGGGAGCAGACGAAGACTGTGGGATACTTTCTGTGGCTGGAAGGATTTCCCAAAATCCACAGGGAAGCAGCTGAAGCTTCCCATCTGGTGTCCCTTGGGAAGGGAGCAGCCACGTGCCACCCCTCCCAGCCTGCTGCACAGGCAGGCACCCAGGCTGCTGGCTTCCAGCCCCGGGATGCAGAGGCACTTGGCCACAGTTAACACCTCTTCACAGACTGATAGATCTGGATAGCTCTACAGCGAGATGCAGGTTTCTCATCATCAGTGGAGGATTCTGTTGAGAATGTGTGTTAATAAATAAAGAGTATTTATCCAATCATTGCCATGCCTTGATATCGGCATTACTGTCAAATCCCAAACAGGCGGAGGAGGCTGCCGGTTGCCCGTGGAGGTTGATGAGAGGCTGGATGCAACCTTCATAGCCTCAAGAGGACTCACAAGTAATTCGAAGCACCACCCAGGCACACAGAGATGCCAAAGAGCAAAGCCTGTTCCTCAGGTTTCCAAAGCCTGAAGTTTACGCTTCATGCATTCATAACACATCTCGCCTTAACAAAATTATTGATGATTCCAGTTACAAATGTAAAAAAGGCAATTTCATTTGGCTCACAGCTAAGAAATTGTTCTGTCTGAAGGTTGTTGTTCTTTAAAGTACATTAAAGCCATCACATTAAATGTCAACTGTAATAAAGGAGTACCTTCTCTGCTCATATTACAGACAGGTAAAAAATTTAATATGCATGCTGGCTATATTTTTAAAGATTAAACTCATCACGTAATACATGGGTCACGAGTTGTATTTTCACCCCTCTCTTCTGAAGTCTTCTGTTGTTTGCAGAGAGAGACCACATCACCACAAATCTGCCAACACATTTCTTAGCTTTTCCTGCCAAACATCACGACAGACAGCAGCATTTGGCCTCAAAACTCTCAGCTATATATTTCTGTCTCGCTTGGTGTCAGAACTGGTCGTGCTTTGCTTGGTTAACTCTCTTCCCACTGGCATGGTCCAACAAAGGCCCAACCAACCATCCAGTGCAGTGAGCAAGCCCAGGCTACAAGTGTTTCTGACCTCAGCAAAGGGGCCAGTTTGGCTCTCACTGGCACCAGTAAGAAGGTGGAGCAACAACGCAGGCAGCTGCTCTGCCATGACACAGAGCTGAATTTAACCCAAAGTACTTAAACAAACTGTTAGTGGTAGCTCCAAATGATTATCCATTTATTTCAGTATTTGTCTTTTTCAAATGTGACCTAAAATCTATAAGTAATTAGTTATTGTACTGGCTACAGTACTGCAAAATGCTTCCCTTCATTTTTTATTCAGACTCTGAGCTATGACTCCAAAATCATTCCAGTCACACCGGCCTTCAAAGGTCTAAATGGGGAGGAAGGGGGGCTAACGCCTTAATGTCTTCGAGATTTGCAAGAATATTTGAGGATTTTCTGGGGATTCAGTGTGAGATGAAAAAGAAAAAAGGGTTTTGCAGGCAAATAGGGAACTCGTGCCTCTAGTTCAAAGGGGAAGACTCATCCAAATGGAGAAAGATTTAAATGTTAAAGTGCTAAATAAACATTGCTATTCAACGGCGCTCATTGTCTTTTGAGTCCGAGGTTAAAACTACTTCACAGGGACTATAAAAGCTCGTTACTCTCCTTTGTTGAAGCTAAACGAATTTTAACAGTACAAGTTCCAGGGGGAAGAAGAATTGCTGCCCAAAACTCCTCGCAAGTCATGTAGGTGCTCGGCAGAGGAAGGCAGCAGAGAACTTTCCGAGTTGTTAAATAAGTACGCTGTGTGAGTAAGGAAGCAGTACACAACTCGCGTTTATTCTGGGTCCACTTTGTGATGTCTTGTGTAAATCCTAACAAACAAGAGGCACCGTGAAGGTGCTGGTTCCACACCTTCAGGGTATCAGCAACATAACAGAGCACCACTCTGCACTGACCTTGTATCTCGGTGCCTTAAGAAATCCCACTGGAGTCAATGGATTCAGAGGGCTTTCAGGCTCAGGCCATAAATCATTCAAGATATGAATTATGGCCTTATTAGAGCAGCTTCATAACTGTAATTCCAGATAAATGCACAATTAGTCTGATCTCTTCTGATAACATGCCAACAGGAAGAAAAAAAAAAAGTAATCTCCTACTAAACTGAGTAGCTGTTCAAAGGAGCTGTAGGAAAGTTTCACAGATGTTAAGGCCAGCAGGACCATTATAATAATCTCATCTGACCTTCTGCATGGTGCAGGGCAGAAAACCTCACCCAGGAGTTTCTACATCATTCTGAAACTATGGCTTCTTATCCAGGATAGTATTTCGTCTTGGTTTGAAGTTTTCTGAAAGCAGAGACAGCATCACGTTCCCGAAAACCTACCACATTCTTGCCACGTTAATTATCATGGTAGCTTTCTTCCACTAACTCCACTCTTAACCTGTGCTGGGACATCAGGAGCCAGATGAGGTCCTAAAGCCACCTAGTGTTGTTGCCTTAAATTTGTTCAGATCAAGCTGAAGGCAGACAAATAAGTTTTCCTTAACACAGCAAACTCCACCTGACAGGGACAAACCCACAACCAGGTTTTGGGAGAGTTGCTGTACCAGGCAAGTTGCACCACCTATAGAGGGATGCTAATGCTCTTGCTGGAGTCAAGAGAGAAGAAGAATGCACGGCACGTGCCAAGACCAAACCAGAGGTGACCTTGGTGGTTTTACTCCTGTTCAGTATGTGAAAGGGTATTTCTGGAAGGTTTTCGCCAGGGTTCCTGGGGCTCATACAAGCACCAGGACTCAGCCAATTGCTCTGATTGTGCAGATGTTCTGATTTTAAAGGAGTTGCTTTGAATTTATAGAGTACAGATGCAAGAAGCTCGGTGGGAGTGGAAGGCTCTCAAGACACTTTTGAGGCCCTCAAACCTTTTTTCTGGGTGGAAATGAGATCAAACTAAACCATTTGCACGAATAACAGCTAATCCTGACTACCCAGGGCTGGGAGATGAGGATCCCAGAGCTAGAAAAGCAAGGGTGTTTTTTTTCAGACATGGGTAAAGACTGTTGACTCAACTTGCAGGGCTATAAAATTTCTTCAGTAACAAGCAGGGACAGAGCCCTACAGCAATGCTGGAGGGAAGGGAAATACCCTGTCTCTGAGAATCTAGTTATTTCAATCAGCCTGGAAGAGCTGCACAACACTGTAAACGGATCTGGCTACAGTTAAGAGATAGATGGGGGGAGGATGAACACTGTTCACTTCTCCTGTGTTTATACTCCCAAACAGCAAGATTAAGAGTGGAGAAGTCCCCTAATCTGGGTTTATTTGCTTTAGAGGTCCTTACGAGGACCCTATGCAAGCTGGCAGAAGGAGAGAAGCATCTCTCTTTTCTAAGGTCTGCAGTGACCACAGTGTTCTGGGATGCTTTTCCACATCTTGGACTAGAAAATGGGGGGGGGGGAAATGTAATCTTTTCAACAATTTCCTTTTGTTGTTTCCCAATACACAATGCCACTTCCAATTACAGGCCAGCGTGTCAGCTGTGACCTGCTCCGGTACGACATGCTGTGACCCCATGGGGCAGGCACTGCGCTCTGAGGACGTGAGGATAAAATGTACATCTTTGGTAAACATGAGGGACCACACTCAGGGAGGAGGTCCTGGGTGAGGAGACTTCAGTAAAAAGGCTTCCAAGCATCACCCAGTGCGGGAGAAACAGCAGAGAGTTGTGACCTGGGTCACGTCTGCAGCTGGTATAAATCAACATTGCTCTGTTGATATCTGGGGAGCTGGCAAAATTTGCTCCTGCTGCAAATTCAGTCCTTTTTTTGTTTATTTTTGTTTTGCTCAGCTCTTTTGAATGCTGCTCAGCTCCCATAAAGGCTGTTATAATAGTGTGTTACATGCACTTCAGCGGTTAACACACTTCACAAGTGCAAGTCTGCTCTTTTCCTACAATGTCTTCTATAACATGATTACAAAAAGTGCTTCTGTGGAGTGGAACAACTTCTCCAATGGTGATGTGATTCCTATGTATGAGTTTGCGTGTAGGTTTACACCAGCAATGGCCAGACACACACTGGCAGTGACCAAAAGGTTTGTGCAATGAGCTGCTGGGACAAAAATGAGAAGAATGTATCCAGGTGATGCAGGCCTCCAGTCTCTCAAATATTTTAGAAGAGCTTGGGATATGCAATCCCCATTGTGTGCACTTTTGTGTTCTCCCATGATGCTGGCCCATTAAACAGCAAAATGCCTGTAAATATTCACAGTAGGAAGGCTAATCCCTTTCCTTTTACAGCAAAGCTTGACATATAGACCAAAAGACAGCCTTTGCATGGTACAGCAGAAGACAGAAACTCACACTCTATATGAGACTCACTACAAATCAGACAAGCTGTACAAAGGAAAAGGCTCTAGAACAAACATCCCTTGGGCGATTCACAAAGTTGCCTCGTCTAGAGATGGACAGCACCCGAAAATCAATGAGTAAAGTGTATTTTAGTATCCTCTCATGCTCGTTAGACTAGGTAAGTATGTCTTTAGGCTGTTTTCTTTATCCCAGAAAGTCCAGATGAAAATCCCACCAGGATGTGCCTTTCCAACTAGCTCTATGCATAAAACAGGAGAACAGCACAAAGGAGAAAAGTTCATGAAATTCATATCCCTGTTCCTCATGGAGATACTTTTGTGGGTGGTCTATCAAGTGAGGCATCTTCTGGCTGGGATGAAAAGACACAGTTTCTATGTTGAATTTCACCCAGTCCTAGAAATCTGAGACAAGTGGGAAAAAAAGGAATGACTGTAAGAAGGTCCTGTGAAGACAGTGTCTGTGCTGGTCTGCAGGTGTTTCATGGGATCTAGATAATAAAATGAGGATTGCAGTTTTATTAATCCAGGATGGATCTCTGCCAGACCCAGGACTGGTGTGCTTACAGACAGACTTCAGGGCACCTTCAGCAAACTCAGCTTCCCCTTCCAGGATCCCAAGTGGGAGGTCTAGCACGGTCTAAAAGCCTGGAGCAACTTTCCTCTTCTAAACTGGGGCTGGGATGTGCACTGCCCCTCACTTCCCTCAACACCAGAGAAAGGGGGAAACATGAAAAGAAATATTTAAAGAAACATCATCTTGTGCAGTCTCTCTGCAGGACAAGTGAGACAAGCTCTGAAGATGGCAACACATCAGGCCACAGAGAGGGAGAGATTGAACTCTGTCCTGGCTGATGAGGTGCACATTTCCTCCATGCACCTGCACAAGGGAGGCAGTGCTGGGGTGGTTTGTTTTCTTCAAGGAACTCATTTAGTACTTCTGATGCCAGAAGAAGCGGCATTAAACTGTCTGGTTCCTCCCCTGACATTTATTTCATAAAATTTGGAGCCACCTTTAGAGGGTCTTTTTGGAGTTCAGCCCAGCAATGGGTCAGAGGCCAAGTGCCTCCCAGAGCCAGACATTTCTGTTCCTTTGAGTCCCTCTCAGCATCCACTCCGGTTCTTCACTTCCCCTTGCAAACACAGAGTCCCTCCAGAAATCCCACTCCAGTTCTCCACCTCCCCTTGCAAACACAGAGACTGCTCAGGGTCAGGTGCCTTCTGTCCATCACTTACCGCAGCTCCCATCACCTTTATCAGCTGCTTATAGCCCTGAAGCAGCAGCCAGGGCTGGACATTGCCAAGGGACTTTCTGGAGTCCAGGTGGCATTTAAAAATCCTTTGCTAACTCCTTTTCCCAACCAGCCCTAACCCTTTGGCAGGCATGATTTCCCAGAGAGGGGCTCATGGAAAAGCCCACCCAGTCTCCATTTCTCCACCCACTCCCACACAGTCCCATCTGAAAGAAGATCTGAGCTCCCCAACCAGCTGCCTCCTAAATCCAGAGGGAGAAGATTCAGGGTGAGACAGGAGCAAGTAAAAGGTGAAAGAAATAGTGTCACTGTCTGGAAAGTGGGTGGTACTACCGAGAGCAGAGAGGACTTAACTGAGAAAACCTCAAGGCAGATGGATTAACTAATGAAACATGAAATGCTTCAGGAGTCAGGATTCACAGCCTCGGGCACATTTTTTGCTGAATACCCAGGCATTTGAGGAGGGACTCACTGTTCCTGGGCTGTGCACAAACCTGGAGCCCTCGCCTTCTTCCCAGGCTGCTGGGCAGCACATACAGTTGGTCCGCAAGCCCAGCAGCGGACTCACCCACCAGCTTCCCAACGCAGAAAGCAGTAGGGACTCTCCCAAAATGGTTATTTAAACAGGGCATTTTAAATTGAGCTGCACTGATTATTAGAAAACACAGTAATTTTCAGTCTCTTGGCACAGGAGCATTATAAAACTGCAATGAACAGCACTTCATCAACGCCTCGAGTTTCAGCTTTCACCCACCTTGATGCTCCTGCAGTTTAACCCTGATTATTGTATTTTATCTGCTCAGCCCATTACGATGGATACAGACCCAGGCCGTCCTTTGGCTCTGTGCCACATATCATCAAAAGAAGAGTCCTTCACTTTGTAACAGCGCACCCAGCCATGACATGGGTTCTGACCCAGAGTAGAGCACCACAGGGACACAAAGTTAGAAAACTGCCTGAAGTATGGTAAAGCATAAGCACAGAAGGGACCTGCATGGAGTTTTCACCCAAACTTCTTTGAAAAGACACATTTGGACAGGAGAAACTCCTACTCCAGTGCAGAAGGGCTTATTCCCCAACTGACTTCAAGTACCACAGCCAACCCTTATCTAACAAACTATTTATGGATCCTTTCCCCCATCTTTAGGGTTTTTTTCCTCATATTCATTTGTACATCTTCTGCTCTTTAGCTGTAAACTGCTCCAAGATGTACATATGATATGAATTTATAAACCAGATGATAGCTATCATTTTCACTTTAAGTAGGCAAGCTCATGTACCGTTTCTAAGGCTTTAACTCTTCATCTCTGTTTTCAGAGCTGTATGTACTGCTCTATTGGTATTTCTGACCTTTAGTTTCCAAACATTCAATCTCTTTCAAATGAGATCATGGTAGCTGGCAGTATTTGAAAACACTGATACTGCTAATCAGCAAGTCTTGCTGAATTTAAAAAAAAAAAAACCCTTGTCTGTCTTGCATGACAAAAGACTAATGCTCAGTCATCCCCAGCCAGCACAATCAGGTATGGAACAGAGAACAGGCCTTTACGGTTGGTTAAGACAGAAAATATTTTAATCACAGCTGAGAAAGGAAGAGATTAATGTCAGGTTTGCATGGGCTCAGGCAGGTCCTCAGCTGGTGTAAATAAACTCAGCTCAGCTGAGGTCAAAATGGTTTACAGCCACAGTTATTTTTCCTGAATAAGGTGAACATGTAAATTCCCTTATCGAGTCATTTTCAGCAAGCTTGAGCAGGTCAATTCTCACTAAAATCAAGGGGAATTAGCAGCCTGAGAAAGAACCACCCAAGTTATTGCAGGCTATTGGTAGCTTTCAAGGGAAAAATGGCTGTAAATCGAAGAATGCAAGTTCTTTCCCATTAAAAGCACAGATTAAGTATATAGCTGAAAGGAGCCCCAAACCTTTCCTTTCTGCATGTGACACAGCAGGAGAGTGTTTGTCCTGGCAGCAACATTTCAGGTAGACTGGAATAAGTCAAGTATGTAAATACTCATGCTAAAGCATCCCATCTGTCACTCTGAGGATGGCTAAGAGAGTTACCCAGCAGGTGATATGACCAGTACCTGGATGGAAAAGTGGAGAAGTACAAAGAGAGGGGAACATCCAACTTTCAAACTGGACAGAGGAAAAGAAAGTCCACACTGACTCTGTAGAAAAGAGTAGAAATGTACAGAACCTTCAATAGACCATCAGAATCGCCCATATGTGAACCAAAGGGACATTTCCAGGGAGTCTGGGGTCAGAAATTAGATTTGGGGTTTCAGAAGCAACAGTACCACAATCAAGGTAAATTTGAGAAAAAAAAAAAAAAAAAGAAAGCTCACACCAAGTGTAAAATATCTTGGCACTGCAAGCCTGAGAATTGGAACAGTAAGAGGCTCCTTTTCTTCTATGGCAAACTAAAAAAATCAAAATCAAACCTTGAGACTGAGCCAAGGCACTAGTTTCTCTGTTTTCTTTCCAAAACTAAAAGCAAAAATATATTATTTTTTTTTTTATGGAAAGTGAGTGTTTAAGATTTCACCAAGTTTGCGTATCATTTAAGTCAATCCACGCTTTAGAGGTGTCCCACCAGCAAGGGAAGCATCCGTGTGCAAACCAGGCAAAAGTGGCCAAAAAAGTAAGATAAGCCTGCCTGGCCCGGTGTGTATATGCATCACATTAACGATAACTTAATCCTAGTGTCCCTGGATCCACGCTGACAGTAAGGACTTCTCAGCATCCCAGATACTTCCTAGAAACTTTGTGGATGGCTGCCATCTGTCACTGGGAAAAAATGAGAAGGGGAATTAGTAACAGGCTGGCAGGGAATGCTGGAAAACTGGCTATGTATTTTGCTGAGGACAGATGTAAACACAATGAGGATATTGTTTGGAAATTAAGAGAAGAGCATGAAATTTCACAGTGTTCTCCTGAGGGCTTGGTTGTTTGGGTTTTTTTTTCATTTTGTCACACCAATGGAAAAAAAAAAAAATCTGGCAAGCGAGAAGACTAATTATAGGGCATAAATCTACCGTTTTGGGGAATCTCCCCTGGGGTCTCCTCCTCCTCCATTACTTCTCAATTGCCACTGCTACTGCATGTGAGATGCATGTATCCGCTGCTGCTAAATGCCACAGATGCATCTTTATTATCCTTGGAAGCATAAACTACTTTTTCTAACAATCAATTGCCCAATTCAGAAACAAATCTAACGAGCTCATTCTGCCTCACTTGTTGGGATCCAGCACCGCTTCTGCAGGGACTGAGATAAAAGGGAAAGCGCACAGAAACCACTTAGAAAAGCTAAGTGGGGAACTTAATAGCTTCAGTAATTTTGCTTCCAAAATTAAAGGAAAAAATGTTTCGCAGAGGAGAAGATTTCCAAAGTGTCTTGATCCCAGTGAGAGAGATTTCTGTTTAAAACACTGATGGTCAAAACATCTCCAAGGCCATGTTCTTTGCAGAAGGGGAAAATATTCAGAAAACTGCCAAAAATGTCATCTGAGGAGGAAAACTCTCCCCAGATCTTGTCTGTGCTAATAAGAGTTTGCTGCCACTTCTGAGGGCAGACGTATCTTCTGCTGGCAAAAACCTTTCCCCTTCCCTCACTGAAGGAAGACACGCTTTTCGGCTGGTGTAAACCCATATGTTGCTGCTCCTGCTAGCATCGAGATGTCATTAAAAATTGCAGCCTGAGAAGCATTAGTGTGGCAGGAGAAGTCTCCAGCGCAGGGTAGGCTTTGGCTGGGGGCTGCTGCTCGGGAAGGGGTCTGTGTCATTGCCGAGGCAGATGTAGGGACCAGCAAATCCCCCAGAGGTGGGGGGAAAGCACAAAGACTCATTAACCATCCAAACCTGCAATTAGTAGGGTAATGTTAGGCGAGGAGTGGGATCCATCGAAGCAGTGGCTGCTGAGATTGCTCCTGTCCAGCTCCCCTCTCTTCTTTTCATCCGGTCTCCTGCGGATCAGCCTGAAGTTAACCGAAGTGATGGAAATATTTCACTGACTTCGAGAGACTTTGGATCTGGCTTTTCATGACATTTTACCCTCTGGCACTGCCCCAAAAGGTCCTACACAATGACCACACAACTGAGATTTTCGAGTCTACTCCCATCACTTTCAACAGAGACTTTTCTTCCACCTGTCGAGACAACCCCGAGCTACGCACATTAATAATTAAATAAGAGCTGAGCACCGGGGGAGGGGAAATGACAAAGCTGCCAAAATCCTTCTGAGATATTTTGACAATCCACAGCCTGAAAAGATTGTAAATGAGGGTCTGGCCCCTTGTTACACTCCTACTTTCTCCTGCGTATCTTTAAACATCACACGGATTACGCATCATCCATCCTGGAGAGGCATTTTGATGTCATGACAATAGTTCCGACGCCAGCGTACCCAACACCAAGCTGCAGGCACCATGATTAACAACCACTTTTGCCACTGTACCTTCCGGGCTCCCATCACAGGAAAATTTGTCTCAATTAATCAAATCCAAGTGTTCTTTGCTGCAACGCTTGCTTGTATTGAGAAGATCTCGGCCGTTCATCCCGGATGCTGTGTGCGGCTGCTAACCTTTCGCTGGAGTCCACTGGGAGCTGCTGCTCATTTGTATACAAAGCGCGGTGGATAAGAGGGCATACTAAACATAATTTGCCTGGAAGTGAGGTTAAAAGTGGTTTACCAGCTTGGTGGCTTTTGACTTGAGAAACAAGACATTAATTAACACCTATCCATTGACTAGTATTGATTAGCTTTTTTGCCGTCTGCAAGTTTTAAGTAGGCAATTTTAAAATTTTTTTTTGGCTAAATTTTCCCCTTACCAATAATACTTTGACAAAGCTTTGGCCAAACACAAACCTGTCTCTGGTCTGCCTGCCAGATATGGAGAAGACCTCAACTTCCACTGAGGCCTGCAAGTGCTGCCGCTCCAAAAGATTCTCCTGCCCTCAGCGGGAGGGTGCCCCAGGACAGCCTGGTCCAGCACCACTGACGTTAACAAGCCTTGTCACTGCCTCCAAAGAGCTTGTGTCCAAATCCACGTGCTCAAATACTGCTGCCCACAAGGCTGGGACTTGCTGACATGTCCTGGTTGCCTTGGGTGCCATATGCCTCATTTTGCTGTAGGTATGTTACAGAAACCCAGCGGAAAAACCCAAATCCTCGGTTTCCTTGAAAGGTGTTGTATTTATTTTGTGTATTTAATCCATCTGGTCTCACTGCAGATGTGACCTGGGGCCTTTGTATGCCCTGAGCACCCCACAGATCCCACAGACAGAAGCTGGGCTGTTTCACCCCACATAAGAGTGAAGATTTGCCCTACGCTTTGCTACTGTCCCTAGATGGTTGTGACACGAGTGAAATCGTCCCTATCGCCATGCCTCATGGAATGGGAACATCCTCTCGATTCATCCTCAAAAGCACAGCTTTTATTGCTTCTTGCCCATCCGTGGAACATTTAATTTGGCAGCACTGGTAGAAAGAAGCAAAATTAAAGCCAGCTACTCACCTGTCTGAGAGAAAAGGACGCCTGGGTTCCCGCAGCTAACAGACACCACAAGCGGTGAAACTGGCCTTCACATGAATCTTTCAAAAATAAAAAGGAGCATGAGGCTCGAAACTTATCCACATCCAGGACACCCCAGGTCCCAGGAGAACCCATTTCAAGCAGGGGTGAAGTCTGGGGGCCACGGTGGGGGTGTTGGGGCCATGGTGGGGGTGTTTGCACTTAAGCCTGATCTGCCTCCAGAAATTGCCCTTCAGGATGGCCAGAGCCCATGGAAGCAACTTCTGCAAAAACCAGAGCAGGTGGGAAAAGCCTTCAGGGAGCAAAGGCAAAGCCTTGGAGCTGTATCTGCCTTGGCAAGCCTTGAAACAGAACCTTTTCCTTGGATTATTTTTTTTTCAATGGTTCTTTTACTGGTGTTTATTAAAAATTGACTGCTTTTGAAACTTAAAAGTTCTCTTTCCAAATTACCATAATTTTTCTCATCCTCCAAAAATCTGCATTTGCTTCTTGAATTGAATTTTCCATAAATAAAAGACCCTCTGCAACTTTAAAAAAGTACTTTGATTCAAAGTTTTAATAAAAAACGTTTGAGGCGCCTTATTGTCCTTGCCTAGAAGGGAGAATATTGTTTGTTTGTTGACAGGGTGGAAAATACTGACAGTAATGGCAGCTTCAGGAAAAATTAATTTTGGGGTAATGTTTTTTTGTCTTGGCATTTCCAAATATTTGTCCATAAGTGTCTATACCTTCAACTATACAAATACTAAAGCCTGTGTTTGTTTAAATCTAAGCTATTAAAAAATTTCAATGCACTGGAGCATCAGTCTCTTCATCTTCTGTTCTCGCCTTCCATTTTAAACTGGAATGACTTTGCACTCTAGAGCAGTGTTTTGTTTTTCATTTTGAAGCTGACCTGACTTTTATAGGACAGGTGAAATGGTCTCAACTGCAGCATGATTTGAATCATTCCAAACATTCTGAAAACATTTCAAGTACTTCAAATCACTTTTTTTTTTCCTTTTGTAAAAGTAAAAAATGCCCATTTCAATTTGATTAAAGCAAACTTT
>VZRU01001938.1:14612-28600 GCA_013398155.1 Pedionomus torquatus
TTGATTAAAGCAAACTTTCCCCTTGGCTTGCTTAACAGACAAAAAAAAAAAATTTGCCTAAATCTAGCTACGAACAGAAGATTCACAGAGGAGTTAATTGCTGAAAGACCATTACAGCTTGCCCTGACTCCCACCAGTGAGCCTGCTGCCTTAGTCACTGCTGATGGGCACCGTTTTGCCAGCTTGGTTTTGTTTGATTGATTGGCTTCTTGGGTTATTTTTAGGAATAGATCAAAATACCACATCTGGCCCATCACAAACCAGTAACCCAATGTAGTCTTGGCCTGTGTCCCATCCTCCAGCCTCCTGACCACTAAACTAGAGCAAGTGATCAAAGAGTCTAACACCAACCCTGGCCCATGATATATGCAGTGTGCAGAGATCTCGCTCTGGGCCACTTTACAGAAGTACATTTTCCTGTCTATGCTCCAGAGCCTCCAGAAAACATCCTTAAAATCATTCCTCCAAGTATTCTGCAACTTAGCCTTAAATGCTGATGAGAAATGAGCTGCCTCAGCCTTTAGGAGCTGTTTCATGGCTTGAGCCGTCCCAGCACTCCCGTTATCTGCCACAGGCCTGGGATTTGCTCTCATTTATAGCCATGGACTGGGGAGAACTGGTCTTCTAATGCTCAGATGAGAGATGGGGAATATCCCTAATATATACAGGTAAAGAGAAGGATGAAAGTTCTTCAGATCTGTGGTTTAATGGGAAGAAGTAATTTCCTTGCAAATGAAGCCCGGTCTGCCCAAGAGGGAGGGAAGGCTGAATTTGCCGCATCCCTTTAAGAGCAGCTCTGAGCATCAGGCTGCAGCCACTACTTGATTGACACAGAGATTTGGGAATCTTTGTGAGTGGTGAGTCACGTCCCTGTGGGAGCCTCCCTCAGCCCCAGTGCAGGCACAGGGCAGCTGGCCTCTCCTCTGGATGGATGTACAGTCATACTCATCACGTGAACAAACTCTAGCTCTTTGAGGCTCGTAGCTCAGCCAAATCAGTCCCAGTTTTCATGGGAGCACTTGGCTGCACTCATCACTTGCTTATCCCCAGCTGCTCTGTCCACAATGACTGTCTGCTACAGGAAAAATACAATATTTGCACTCTCGTATCGTAGACTGATCATGCCATGTTGGCTCGTGATCCACCGCATTCTCCCCCACTATGTCATTCCCACCAATAAAAAAAAATAAATGAAAAAGAGAGAGGAAAAAGTCCTTTTGCCCAGAGAGAGGCCAAGGTTTGAAATCAATGCTTGGGAAGGCAAACACAGAAAGCCTCTTTAATCACCAAGAGACTTGGACGCCTCTTTAACCCCAGCTCAGCTGGAGATGGGGGGTCAAATGCCCTGTTGAACCCTAGTCCCAGGTGCCCTTGGAAGACACCTGCCATGACAGAGCAGCTTCAGCCCCTGCCAAAAACCTTACTTTTCTGTCACTTTTTTTTTATGAACTTCTACAAGCTGACAAGAAAGAGATTTGAAGAATGCCCCTTCTCCCCCCCACTTTCTCATTCATCAATGAATTAATGAGAAACATTTGCAAAGGACATGGGTGATCCAGCCCACAGTGCACACCGGGCTCCCCACTCCAATGTAACCCCACAGGTAGGCAGCATCACCAAGGACTGGTTTTGTGACAAAAGGCGCCTACCAAGGCCAGAGATGCAAGTCTTTAAGAACTAGTCTTCAATTAAATTAAAAACATTTCTTGCAATAGTGTAATTCAGAGCCTGGGGCTTAAGGGAGGATTTCTGAATGCCAAATAACCCATTTATTAAAAATAAAAAAAAAAACACCCCTACTTTATCACCTGCCTTTCTGAGGTGAGAGACTTATACCAAACCTCTGCAGAATGCAACAAGATTGACTACAAATAGGATTACTCACAGGAGCTTTTCATTTGTAAGTTTTCTGTAGATCTTGAAGGTCACACATTAAAAAGGGCTACAACCTCCTTCAATACCAGCAAGGGAGCATTACCTTTGCTGCTGCTGCTGCTGCTTATGCAAGGAAACAATAAATGTCTTTCTTAAATGGCATAAATTGAGCCGCGTTGATGTTTCACAAAGCCACAAATTGCCTATCTTATCTGTGTGTCAGGCTGTTTGCTTCAAGGTGTGATCCACACTGCTCTGCCACAACAGATAAGATTAACTCAACAGCTCTGAAGTGGGAAAGGCCAGCTCAGAGCATGCAGCACAGCTCACCTGGACAGTTAAAGGACATCATCTTCTATCACACATGTGCATTACTTTACCATTTATAATGGTAATTTATAAAGATCTGAGTCTCCAAAGGCTGAGCTTTGACATGATCAATCCAGAAAAACCTTTATCCCCTTCAAGGATTCTTCTTGAGACCTTGAGGTCTGGAGAAGGTATCACATGTTTGCTGTGCCCAACCGAAGCAAGACAAAGTGGACAGCCATGTGTTCCTGCTGGCCCCAAATCCCCCAGACCCTGCTCAAGGGCTGCAGGCAGCTTCATGGAGGTGACACAGATCATAGAATCATAGAATGGTTAAAGTTAAATCATCTAGTTCCAACCCTCCTGCTATGGGCAAGGACACCTCCCACTAGACTAAGTTGCTCAAAGTCTCATCCAACCTGACCTTCAATACTTCTAGGGATGGGGCATCCACAACTTCTCTGGACAACCTCTTCCAGTGACTTGCTGCCCTCAGAGTAGAGAATTTCTATAATATCTAATCTAAATCTACCCTCTTTTAGAGTAAAACAGTTACCCCTTGTCATATTGTTACACTCCCTGATAAAGAGTCCCTCCCCCTCTCTCCTGTAGCCCCCTTTAAGTACTGGAAGGGGCTATAAGGTCTCCTTGGAGCTTTCTCTTCTCCAGGCTGAACAACCCCAACTCTCAGTCTGTCTTCATAGGAGAGGTTCTCCAGCCCTCTGATCATCTTTGTGGCCCTCTGTTGGACTCACTCCAACAGGTCCATGTCCTCCTTCTGTCAGCTGTCTACCCTGTTCCTGCTGACAACAGCTCCAAAGTTCTTGCAGGAATGCGAGTGCTGCAAAGCTGAGGTGACGTGACATTCATCTTCTTTCCCCAATCCCAGGAAGAGCACCACGTGCTGGTGGACTCCTGACTCTCAGCAGGGACATGGTGGAGCTCGTTTAAGAGCAAAATGAACTCACCTCGGTCTTGCCTCTGGTCTCTGCAGTAATTAGTTGTGGCTCAGAGGACCCCTGTGCCAAAAATGACACATCTGAAGAGATCCTTTTATTTTGAATTAATTTTCAGATTTTTTAATTGTCTCCAGCACATTTCAGTGACATCTGTCTTTCAAAAATGTCTTAATTAAATGCCAGCTTTTCAGGACTTTGAAGTATAGCAGTGGAAGTATCATGGGGCAGATGTACAGACTCTTACCCCACCAGACACCAGGGGACTTGACAATCTTTTTGTTTCAAGAAAAACAGTTGAATTGCCTGGTCCTCAAAATATCTGCTTCTACCAATTTTTGAAATTCTTGTTATCAAAAACATGTAGAAATGTAGCATTAGCCCAATGCAGAAATACTGCATATGAAGTACCTATAATTTTTTAAAAATGCTATTTCTGTGCATGGAAAACATTACTGAGTATGTTTCCTACTTCCTACTTGCAGTAGGGAATGAATAACGTGCCATGAATACCCAGGCAACAGGTTCAGAGATCTGTTGAAGACTGACTGCCCTGTAAGGAAAAAGAAAGAACACAAATTACAAATTATTGCCTCTGCTCTGTAAACCTGTCCTCTCTGTGGGATGGGGGTCGCTAAATGAGCGGAAAGAGCACTGGGCTGACCCAGGACGAGTTCGCCTACCATGAGCATGAGTCAGGGATCCCTGCACAGACCTGGACCTGCTGTCTCCTCAGCTGGAAAACACATTTCTGGAGGAGCGATTTGTCCTTCAAAAAGCAATGAATCACTCACACCACCCTCCAAAATCAATGGCTTGAGGGAACAGCCTGAGGGAGCTGATACTGCTTACCCCGAAGGGCACCTTCTTCCACCAATAGCCCAAAATAAACAGCAGTGAAGTCGGAGAGGACAAAAAGGGCTGAGTGTTAAGGCTGGAAGAGATTCACAGGACCAGAAGAGCCACTCCACAAGGTTGCATTAGTAAGCATAGACACACCCCAATCAGTGCAGGAACTTCTTTTCCAAAATAAGCACACACTACATGTCCTTCTTCTCTGCTGGGGTGAAAGCTGCCCTTTTGGATCCAGTGGGTTTTATAAGCCTGGACCAATGAGCACTGTCATCTGCAAATCAGGTTTTATCTGCGTTGGGTACCTGCTAGTCTTACAACTCCCTGTCCTCATGGCATCCAGTTGCCGCTCCTGGCTCGATTAAAGACACAGAGCAAATTTTTATCAGGACCAGCTGCAAATAACTCTCCTTCTGTGATGTTCTTTTTTCATCGCTTACAGCATTTTGGCACTTTAGCTTTGTTCTGAACTGTTACATCTCCAACTTCCAACCGTGGGAAAGGAAGGCTGGGTGGGTAGAAAATCTTCTTGAAAGAGCACAGACAAAACTGAATTGTTTATGGGGGCAGCAGCATAACCAGGCTCTTCTGCAGCAGCTGGGCTGCTCATCTGGACAGTATAAAAAAAAATGTCCAAAAATAGCTTTGGGACAAGGATAGCGGTGCCATCTTTGTATTGAAGACCTCAGATAGGTGATCTGAAATAACCAGGAATGACGCTCCTTGAACCCAGCCTCAAGGAAAACACCTAACACTAGGAGAAAACTCGGTCTCGGTTGACTAAGCTAACCTTTGTTAGACATGGGAAGGCTGCTGGCTTCCCAGGAGGCCCCCAGACTTGGCACCCGCATGGTCCCATAGAGCAGGCAGCTGTCCCTCACTGCTCCAAGGCAAGGGTCAGCTTTGTTTCTTGGCAACTTCATCAGGTATCACATAATGACATGGATTCTAAATACTAAATAAATCATGTCTTTCATAAGCATTTATTGCTCATTAGTTTGGACACCGAGCTAATGAATGACTCATTTGTCTTCTAAATCCCTAATGGCCATTAATTACAGAATTTACCCAGCCTGATTAGAAATGGAAGTAAGAAATCAACTGTCAACTGTTTACAGATATATACAAAAATGCACGGCTATTTTTAAGACTCCGGAATGCTTTGTCAGAGAATTGCAATCACTCACCAAAGAGCTGCACTTTAATTTCCAGTTGGAAAGCTTCAGAGCGTTTCTCCTGGCAATTGTTAAGTGGCTGAATGATTGCTCCCCCTTGACAAATGAGGGGTTGGCAGGTCGCAGGTGGTTATGTGCATTCATATAAAGTAGCACAATGCAAGTCAGTGCTGCTTAGATGTCTGTGTCACCTCTTCATATTAACAAAGAAAAATACCACTAAAGGTTTCAAGTGTTTTGCTTATTAAGCAGTTGACTGATTGCTCCAGACTGGCAAGTGACACCATGCAAGGTACCAGGTGCTGCTGCTTTCTGGCACGCTAGAGCTGCTGAGCTTCCTCTTGGGCTAACAAATTAGTCAGTGGTACAGTAAGAAGAGGAGGTTTCTGGTGGACTAAATATTTTAAAGTGTCTGTTGTCTGATATGTTCTTGCCAACCTAGCACCCTTCCACTTCTAGATGGAGCAGCTCTTTTTATTCGCTCTGGTAACAACAACAAAAAAGGACTTGGCTGACCACTTGAGACACAAAATTTTCCACGGAGGCAGAAGGGGATGCAATGTAATTGGGTGTCAGGTTAGGAAGCATTTTATGGCATTTGCTTTGAACCTGCTGCTCAAATTATTCACTGGTGGCCTTCATACTTGTGTTCAACAACAGGGTGAATAATCCTCTGGTTACTCCATCCATCACCTTCAAGATATCACAACTTCTAGCTCATCTCACCTGGAGTCTTTTCTTTTCCAAGAGGAAAAATCCCAGTCTGTTTAGTGTTTGGCATATGGTAGAAAACTCTTGCATGCCCTTGATCATCCCTCACCCTTCTCTGTAGCTCTCCTGCCAGATGAGTAACACTGTTGGCTCCATTGGAATTAGTCCAAGCTTGATGTTGAGTTTGTAGTTAAGAATTTGTTGGTTTGGTGTGAGAGTTTTTTTAATTTCTTCTGAAGTCATGCACACTCACATAATTTTAGTGACATGGGCTGGACGAGAAAAGGTGTTGGCTGGGTCACCGTGTGTCCAGCTCACAGGATACCAAAGAACAGCCTTTGCAAGGACTCGGTTATCTGGATCACTCCTTAGCTAGCAAGATCTTAGCATTAGAGGGCACAATAGCCAATATATGCCTTTGAACTCCACTCTACTCATTAATTTATACCCTGTAATTTACGTATTCAAGTGTTGGCTGTATACATCTTCTGACAGATAGGAATGAGACCTCCTATTGCCAAAACAAACCATTCAAAAATCACATTTGACAATATCCTGCCTCCAGAAAAAAAACTCACAAGGGGGAATTTTCTTCTGGGAGGGATTTTTTTTTATCGTGAAATATAGTGATTTCTGAACCTGTGAGGTCTGTTTGAGCTCCTGTTTCCAGACTTTTGGGATTAGCCTCTCTCTTTGCCAGTGTCTCAGCACCCTGTAGTGACTCAATCTATAATGAGAGTTTTGCTGCAGCATCTTCCCTCCTGCCATGTCCCCGGTGTCTGCCTCTGCCTTGTGCAAGCTCTTCGGTAGCACACGCAGCCGGACAGCAAGGCAGAAGGAATTTTGTGGCATCTGAGGAGGAATTGTCACCCAAAAATGTTTTACAAAACACCCCCAAAATGCAAATGAAACTAATTTTGTAATCTCCCCTGTTTATGCTGCTGCCAAATGGAGCAATGCTCAAGATCTCAGTATCTTTGATGGAGTGGAAAAAACATTTCCCAACTAGCTCTGCCTAATTACAGCCTCATTAACAGGAGAACTGAGTGTACTGAGCCACTGGCAAAACTAGGCTGCTACAAGGGGAAAAACGGGAAAGGCCAGGGCTCTCATGACCCATACCACTGTCAGGCAGGAGCATCTGTCATAGCACTCATGAAGAGCCACTCCAAATACCTTGAGTGTGCATCTACAAATATAACAGAGCATGTATTTCCACATTTTCAGGGATATGACAAGTGACAGTAGTTGAATGCCATCCCCAACCATTCAGTGCTCATCCTCAGTGGGACAGCTCCAGCAGCTTCCAACTGACAAGATGGGACAAAGCAATTGTCATGAAGCTGGCCTAAAAAAAAAGATAAATCACAACAGTCAGGTGTTTCAAGACACCATCACAGATTAGTAAATCCCCTGGACTCCTTGCTCTGAGTTTGTAGTTCCTTGGCAAGAGGTGCAAAATGAAGGTGGAAAACAGAAGCTGAGGTGTATACAAAATAAGTATATATGATTACAAGCAGGCTGAGCTTGGCTGGCCTGCCCAGGCTTCCCATGTGCATGGTTGCCTTGGTACCCTAGTATCTCCCATGCTTCACTGGACACTGCAGGTAGAAACCCCATGATTTTTTAAAATTTTTTTTTAAATCCATTTGTAAGCAGAAGAAAAAGTTTGGGGTATGGGTTTGGTTTTCAGTTGATGAATTTATTTAATTAATTGCCTTTTGCTATCATTTTTTTGCCCCGGCCATCTCCCACTCTCCCAGGCACGCACCACTGCAACCCAAATTGCCGGCAGAAGCAAGACAGAGCAGACACCAGTGCTGGAGGTGGGTGGTTGGCAGCGGAGGTGGGGGGATGTGGCTGGGACCGGCTGGGTGCCTGCTCTGTGTTCATCACCTCTGGGAGGACAGCAAGGAGCCAGAAAGTTTCATCATGTCCGAAAGAAAAGAGCAGAGTAATGAAAGACTGCTCAGACAGTGCTGTGGGGTGCCAACTGTAATAAATCAACCAGAAGGAAAGTCAAAACAAACAGGAGCAAAACCTTATTTTTGTGCAGAATTTCAAGCTGGCTTTGTTTGAATTTGGAAGCATTTGGTGAGGTCAAATCTTGATTTTTATACAAAATCTTTGCAATAGAATTACATTTTCTCTCCAGACTTTTTGTTTAAATCAAGAATGATTTTTTTTTTTTTTAATCAAGAAGATCCTTCTACAAAGGACTTTGTAAATGGTACATCTATAGAAATAATGTTTTAAAAAGGATTATTTTTTGCCCAAATTACTTTTTTAAGTAAAAACTCATGTTTATTTGAATGTACAATTCGACAAAGCATTGACCAAAATCTTCTTAGCAGAAATCTTGGCCACAGCGTAATGAAGGGGATTTTTGTTCTTGATTACAATGAGGACCAAGATTAATCACAAGACAATTTTGAGAAACAGCTGGATTTTTGGCTAGAGGGGAGGGAGTTTAAAAATAAAGTTGGCATAAAGATAAAAAAAAGACTTAGACATTATGTTTAGCTAATTAGCTAATTATCCTGCCCTAGCAGTTCTTCTGTCTGCACAAAATGAAAATAATCTTAAATGAACGTTGAACTCCTGCAGATTTCCAAAACATATTTCGAAAGCTATTTTGCCTTGTGGTTCCTTCCCTGAATCTCTCTTTTCTCCTCAGCCCTGCCAGTGATCGATTAAATCCCTTCTGTTCATGTTGGGAGGTGCGACACGGGTATGGACCTGCCATGGTGGAGTTTCCCAAGCCTCTGAGCAAACCTCTGGCTGTTGGGGGCCACAGTGCTGCACAGAGCTTTCTGCACTCACACACTCTGAATTACATTGGGGTAAATAAGGATTATTTAAGCCCCTTTTCACATTTTGGGAAACGTGCAGACCACCCCTTTGGTCTTAGAACAAAGGAGGGTTATTTTTGTATTTATAATCAAAGCAATAGTTTAGTGTGTTAGTTTTCACTCAGACATGAGGAGCTTGCTATGCCAGAACATTAAGAAGCACAGTCTAAAAAGGCATTTCCAGCTCAAGACCAGAGACTGCTACAGATAACCAGAGTGAGAGCAAGGGCTGAAGCATTCACCACTGCATGGACCTCAGCGCACCAACAAGAAGTTATTTTGGGGTGAAACTACCCAAAGAAGAAACTGCTGAAGATCAGGGAGGTTTACTGAGAGAAAGAGGCGGCCACCAACAACCCAAAGAGGGACCTTCATGGTAGTTCTTCACAAGCCCATCAAGTTGCATTTGTCAGGCAAGGAGGAAAGGTGGGTGCAGGGAAGGCTGGAGGAAAGATGTAGCTCTGGAGGGTGATGGATAGGTGGTAGCTTGGAGCAGCTGTACAGAAATAGCATGTAGGTTGTAGGCGTAGCCTGGATGCAAGGGCTTGAGACTGTGAGCAGGCATCCACTAGGATATGTCAAAAAGGCAAGCTGGGACTGTGATTTGGGAGATCGACGTTGCTCTGTGAATCACCAGCAGAGTGAAGTTTGCAGATGAGAAAACCTGAAGAGAAGCAGGGATAGAAGAGAAGGGGCCCAAGGACAAAGCCATGTGGAGCTCCGATACAAAGATAGAAAGAGAGCAAGGATGGTCTGGAGGTGATGCTCACAGCCTGGTGTACCACCACCCTTTCACTGCCAATCTTTGGGAAGCAATGTCCTTCCCTGGCAAAGGGATAGGTGGACCAGGAGGATCTGTCCTGCCTGTGGGGCACGGGGGGAGAGGAACCAGGGCTGAGGGGGACACTGGGTACTCAGCCCTTGACAAGGCTGAGTTCAGCCTTGGAAGAGCTCAGCTGACCTGGGCCAGCATTAGCCCATGCAGTGCAATATTTCAGAGAAAATAAAAGTTCTTCAGGGAAAGTCAGAAAAAGACTCTGAGCTTGAGGTTCATGGGCAGATTAAAGCTTAGAGTTAGTCCAGTAAGCTCAGGCACACTGGTACAGCTGCAGCAATCATGTTCCCTTCAGAGACTGCTACCATCACCTGGGATTTTACGTACTCAGAGCATCGTTTTAAACCTGCATCAGCCCTGCTGGACCACAGCTGTGCTCAGGAGATTTGCAGGGAGCCATCCAGTTCCACTACATTCCTTGCAGTCAGCCCCGCACATTGGCTTGGGCATCAGTCAGGTGAGAGCAAAATGTTCCCCCTCCGAAGCCCTCAGACTCACAGCTGCCTCCAGACAAAGGCAAAGGAGCGAGCACTATCCTGGGAGAGGCAGTTCAGTCAGTTTGATTTGATTTGTTTTAATATTGCCGACAGCACCTTGGCCAGCCCACCCTTCTTGCCTGCAGCGCTCCAGCAGCAGGGTGCTCCGCTCAACAGTGGGCACCAGGACATCACTGTGCTGGCACATACGCCGAGCTGTCACAGAGGCCAGCCATCCCCTGGGCTAGGAGGATCAAGAAGGCATGGGAGGGTGCAGTGTGGACCTGCCAGGCAGCCCTCGTCCCAGCCATGTCCTTGCAGAGGACAGTAATGTGAGTTTTCCCTGGTGTCAGGAGGCAGGATGCTTCATCAGTTGTCCCCAACAGATGTCTGTCCTCACATAACAATGGGGATAAATGTAGTGACCTGGAACTTCCACCACTGACACACAAAGCATCCAAGAAAAGGGTGGCAGCACCCTGGTCTGAAGGGTTTTTGTTCTATTTTTTGCTGCCTTTTCCCTCCCTGCAGGCTCCTGTATCCTCCTCTACCAGCCCAGCTATTTTTTGCCTGGAGTTGTACAAAATGTCAGCAGGTATCACTGCATACTTCCTGGGCATAATTTGAAGATTTCAGAGCTTGCAGCCTTCCTTGGTGAGAACCGTGTCGTTTTGACAATGCTCTCCCCAACCTGCTGTACCAAGAGTTGTACGGGTTAGCGTGGCATGTCAAAATGAATTCTCATGCAAACACCTTCAACCCACAGCTATTAGATCAAGTTTGGCCTGCCTAGTGGAAGGGATTTTGATGGGCATGATGTCTTGTTTGGATGAAATAGCTACTGGTAAAGTGATTGCATAGGGGTGAAATTAGGAGGGCAGAGCTAGCTGCAGTGGCGTTAGGGTATTACCAACAACAAACTGCGTGCCTTTGCCAAAGGCGTGTCTGAAGCAGGCAGCAAAACCCAGAGTGTGCCCAAGCAGCAGGGTTTGGCTCTTGTGAGCATGTTGGCCAGTGTGAAGCTGGCGAGGAGAAGCATCCCATCACCAGAGCTTGCAGGGGCTGAAGCGGGACACATCTCTGCCCACCACCAGCAGGAAGGAGAGCAGCCAGGGGCAGTTTCCCCTCCCTGCACTGCTGAGCCTCTGGTCTTTTCATTAACCAGCACCCTTCTGGGGAACCACACCAATAAATAACTACCTACTGATATTGTGAGGCCAGTTCCTCACATCTAACACACCATACACATACACAATAATATTTCCTTAAAACCATCTTGTGTCCTTATGGCCAAGATGACCGATGGTCTCCTGGGGTGCATTAAAAAGAGCATGGCCAGCAAGTTGAGAGGTCATCCTTCCCCTCTACTCAGCCACATCTAGAGTACTTAGTCCAGTTCTGGGATTCCTGGTCTGAGAAAGTCAGGGAACTACCAGAGAGAGTCCAGGAGAGGGCTAAAAGGATGATCAGGGGAATGGAGCACCTCTCTTATGAGGAAAGGCTGAAACCTGGGTCTGTTTAGCTTGGAGAGGAGACAACAGAGAGGATGCTCCTCAACGCTTATAAATATCTAAAGGGTGGGTGTCAAGAGGATAAGACCAGACTTTCCAGTGGTGCCTGGTGACAGGACAAGGAACAAACTGGAATCCAGGAAATTCTGTCTGAACATGAATAAAAACTCCTTTACTTTGAGAGTGCCAAAGCATTCAAATAGGATGCCCAGAGAAGCTGTGAAGTCTCCTTCTCTGGAGATACTTAAAATCCTCCTGGATATGTTCCTGTCCAACATGCTCTAGATGAATTTGCTTTGGCAGGTTGGATGGACTAGATGATCTCCATAGGTCTCTTCTCTGAAGGCACCATTCTGTGATTCTGAGATTCTGCAATCATTCACCAGAGTCCAGAACAAAATATCTCTTGTCCTTCCCTGTGATATTTTAATCCTCAATGTGAATGTAACCTCTTTAAGCACATATTTTTCTGTAACGCTTCTTAAAAATGTTTTCCAGAACAGGTCGTCTTACCCTGATTTCTTGCTCCATTTCTGTTTCCAGCATCCCTGTTTAAAATCCTGTCTCAGAGGTTTGCCTTGCGTGTGGCGTGGCATGGTGTGCCATGCCCAGGAGTGCTTCATGGATCCCTGTGTAGCCGGCAGACCTGGTAGTACACCACACAGTTTCGACATCGTTGGCTCAGGTGCAAACAGAATTTCGTAAGAGTTTTATGAGTTAGAGAGCACATTGCTGAAGTGGGGAGGGGACAGGCAATTTATGAGCTGCAGAGAATCTTCAAGCCATGAGACACTGCTTTTTTCTGAGCTCAGAATGGAGAACTGCACCAGCATTCAATACAAAAGGCTGAGAAGCCTTGTCTTGAGATGCTCCTCATTGCACACTTGGTGCATGACCCCAGCAATTTGTTGATGAACTACTGAGTTTTTGCTAAAAATTATCTGTGATGGATCTCCAAAACTTCCCAAACCTCTGCACACTGCTGTCAGATTTAAGCAGATTTGACTGTATCAAACAAGATACTAATAACTAATAGGCAATTTCATTTGATGCTGTCAGCTTCATGATTAGGACATGGCTTTCAGAGACATAGCCCAAGAAAATACAAATAAAATGTATTGGCCAGATCATCATCCCTGCCTTACTAACTCCACTGGTGTGAAGGAAATTTTCACAACCTGACACTTAATTCATGTGAAAGACCACTGTCAGCCGCCAGGAAAGAAGCACTTAATCAAAAGCAGGTGTGCCATAAAATATTTGGTGTACAAGGTGAGAGTTGAGTGTAGATATCAAAGGGCCCAGGAATCATAAAGTATTAAGCTTAATTTCCCACCCATCTTGGAGTCTGACTCTCCCTTGAGTAGCACTTAGCATAAAAGCAAGTCTGTGTTACAGCTCAGTGCTCGAGTGGCTTTTGGCACATGTTGTGTTGGGGTTTTATATCAAGCACAGGTAGGGGAAAAGCTGGGCACTCAGACACATCCCGTGCTTGCTCAGGTCTTCCCAAGCTGACACTAGCCTGTTATTGGAGCAAGGCAAGATAGAGTTTTACACCAAGGGTCACAAGACATTTTGGGTCGCTTGGAAAGGTACATGCCTGAAGGTCTCTCAGAGCAGGAATCTGGTGGTCTGCTCTCACCCAAAGTCACCCGGTGACCAAATACAGTCAACATCAGCAGCCACACTTGGCAATAACAAGGCACGTAATGGGTTCGAGAGTCAGAAAAGGGATAGCAGCTCTGAAATCCTGTTCATCTCCTTTTCTCCCATCCTATGCCTCCTTACACAAACACTTTGTCACACAGGTCCCTGCTCTGACTCCGGACAGGACAAGGGCTGCTTTGCCGTCATTCACCTGCAGCTAATGGATGACCTTATGGACAACCTTGGAGTTCACCTCACTTTTCTATACCCATCAACATCAGCTCATTGCTTCATGCCCTGCGACATTCTGCTTGTAAGCCCCTTTTCAGAGGTCCGAGCAACTTTCACGGCGCTCCATCAGAGCGCTGGCTTTCAGGGCAATTTTTTTGCTGAGCCTCCCTCATTGCCATTCCCGGTGACAAGGGCTGGCACGTTGCATGAGGGCAATTTCATACCTGTTTATTATGGGGAAGGACACATGCATCTGCAACTGATTTGACAGCAGACAGCATGGCAGCTGTTTCACAGGATTCTCCGTCAAAATAGCAAGCGAGAGGCTTGCTGGCACGTATGGGACATATTTATATCCTAAACAAAAGGGCAATAGCATACATAGTGACAAGCCTTGTTTGTACACAGCTTTCAGCAAGTTTGTGCCAGGCGCTGGCTCTCAGCCAGGCTTGTGGCTGGTACAATCTGGCATAGCCCCGCCGACTCCAAGGCAGCTGCATCAACTTACACCAAGGAAGAAACGAGGTATAATTTTGTCAGTTACACATCCAAATTACA
>VZRU01001938.1:28616-41377 GCA_013398155.1 Pedionomus torquatus
AAAAGAAAAAACGAGCACCAAAAAAACCCCAAAGGCTGGAGGAAAGCAGCATCTCAGCCCGCCACGTGCTGGAAAGGGATAGCTCTGAGCATGTTCACAAGGCAAGGCAGGTGGATTTGTGTGTGTTGTGGGGGGCTAGCAAAAGAGATACAATCATTTTTATAAGTCATGGAGAGCTGCCTGCATCCAGCACGGTGAATAGCACTTCGCAGGGCGGTCCCTTTGTTTTCAACCAGTTTAAATGGGAGATGGGTATGGAGGGAAAAGCTGCACCTCTGTGGATGCTTCCACACACCAAAATGGGAACAAGGTTCTTCTGTAGCCCAGGGTCTCTAACCATTCTGCAAACAGTGATTTTCTCACCCAGGGAAAAGAGATATAAAGAACTTCTCCAGCACCCACTTAGTCCCCAGCCATCTGTGTAATGCCAGAGGATGCCTCAGGGAAGAGGCTGAAGGCAGTAGCCAGTGGAGGCCATTAGTGATCACACCACCAAGCTGAATTTTGGATGAAACTAAAAATGTTTACAACCTTTGCCATATCATTAGTGCCTCTTTGTAACAGCAGCACACTCAGGAGCACAGTGAGTGTTCGTGCCATTTCCCAGAGCTAGTTCAACGTGCTCTGTAGAGGTCTCTGCCTTAAGTCTATTTTAAATTGATTTTGATAACTCAATGACCAAATTAAAAAGAGATGTGGTCATTTATTCCTTCTATCTAGGAAGGAAGGAAGGGAAGACATTGCTTTTCCATGGGTAACTCCATAGCAGCTCACACCACCGGGCTGCTGTCTTGACTTGGACATTTCCACATTGATTCAGCAAGAAGAGAAAGTCACTGCTATTATTTGTTAAAGCAATAACAATTAATACTAGCAATAACAAACGATGCTGTGCCTATACATCTCCTTATGCTATAATTATACCCTGTCACACCAGCCCTGCCCAGAACTGCTGTTGGGTGTCAGGGATTCGCTGCATTTCAGCAAAACCCCTTGTGTCGGTTCCTCACCTATAGCCAGAAAGCTGCCCAACAGATGACAAGGACAGGACACCCTGTCAGAAGGCTGGGAATTACTGAGCAGCTCAGCCATGTAACTTTGCTTTCACTCTGGCAAAAAATCATGCATAACACAGGAAAACACACAAGACATAAATCTTAGCAAGGAGTTCCTGTAGATCTACATTCATGCCTGTATCACAGGTTTTATGATGATCTTCTTGAAGTTGGCTTGTTATGTCAAAGACAGCTATGTTAAGAGAAAGGTCTGGGGGGTTTTGTTTTAATCTCCAGTAAGGCAGGTACAGACATATCTTTATCTTTAGTTTTACATTTCTAATACTAAAATCAATTTTCTTGTCAGGAAATTGAGATAATTTTGCCGCCAGCTATTAAAAGCAACAATATGACTATCAGATGCTAAAAACCCCAGGAACAACAGCAAAACAAGAAGCCAGTGCAAGCAAATGGATGAGGCAACAAAACCTGAATGAGACATTTTCAAACATTTAATGATTACATGTCAAAGCACAATTTAAATGTCACAGCGCCTTATGTGTTCATGAGGAGGAAAACAAAATGACTGAGAACTCTTGGCTAAAATAGTCTTGTTTCTGGCACTGATTGATATTCCTGAATGGAGGACTTGATGGATTATGATTTTTGCAAGAGAATCATTACACGCCAGGTGCACAAATAGAGAAGTACAGCTTGTTGACACCTCTGTGCAAAATAAAGCCATTCTAGGAATTTTGATTCATTACATCTCTATTAGGAATCAATCCACCTGACCTAAATTTTGCATCATAAATCAGATTAAGAAACCTGTCTGGATCTCAGCAAAGGCTGTATGTCCTTGGTTTAAAATCACTCCACTATATCCAGCACACCATTATTATTCTAAATGCAATAATCTATACTGTATAATTTAGGTCAACTTGATTCAGAGAAGGCAAGACCATTTCTACCCACTCACCTGTATAGGAATTTAATCATTGCAGTGACATTATTTGTCTTTTTTGCATATGGGTTGTTTGGGGTTTTTTATTTTCACATTCACAGCACAAGTTGTGAAGGGAAAAAAAAAACAACCCAACCCAACAACATGCATAAAACACTGCAGGAAGATCATAAAACAACTTTAGAGATCCTTAAAGTAGAGCCATATCATTTTCTTACATGGGTAATTACAGTAAATGGGATTTGCACAGCTAAGTGGAAAGGCATTGATTTTTTCTGGCTGGCCCCAGCGCTTAACAGAAGCCAGGTGGGTTTGTGATGCTGCCTAAAAGGCTTTGACAACTGAAAATCTTACACACACACACACAGAAAAAGAAGAAAACAGGAGCACACAGGTCTGGGTGAAAGTCAAAGGGATTTGCGTGCTAAACTGAGGTGCTTTAGAAACTATCCCTGTTGGTATCAACCTAGAATTTGAAGTGAGTTTTAAAAGGAAAGATGGCAGCATTTTCTGCATAAAATTAGACAAGTTCATTAGCGGTGAGGATTTTTTGTTTAACTTTAAGGAGCAGCGTCGCTTGCTCCTCTTTGAGCTACACAAGCAAACCCAGGGGTACGGCACCAGTCTTTGACGATGAAAGAGCTACGAGCAGAAGCAAAATGGGCTTTTGAAAGCTTCAAGCCCATGACAGCTGCAAGAGCGCAATAATTCAGGAAATGTCTTGGGTAAAATCAGCTCCAATGACTCGATGCTTTGTTTTATCATTATGAACATAAAGGAGTTTCTTTTAGTTATCAGCTGCAAATCTCAAGGGGTTCCCCACAAGATTTGATAATAACGTCTTGAATAGAAATGGCTGCAAGCAGCAGCAGAGTAGCAATAGAAAAGGGACATTTTACCCACAAGTGTCAGTTCTGTCACCAAAACGTGATACTCCCTATCTTGACACCTCCACCCTATTCCCAGCACCGCCTCTAACCCCAGGAGGGCAAGTCCCTCTCCACCCTTCAATCTACTCACCCACAAAACAGGGATGTCAGAGCTCGATATTTAGCTTCTTGTGGAAAGTTTCTAGGAAGCCTCCAAATAAAGCGATTTATTCCTATGTCCCCACATTTTTTGGCAGTCATTTATACTCATGCATGGGAAGTGAGGGATAAAATGTGCCACCCATGTTGGATAGTTTGGCAGACACTTTGCCCTGCAGAGCATCCCCCAATGCCCAGGGCAGCTGGGCCCCATCCAAACATGCTGCTGCCATCAGGCAGAGTCGAAGCAACAAATGTTCTTCTAATAACATTTCTACACTGAATTTGTACAGGCCCATTTACAAATGAGGTGGCCCTTTTCCTGGTGAAGGAAGTATTTACATGCACCAGGCGCTTATTTCATTTTGATCCATAGGCTGTTTTGTACCTTTAAAGAGTTTCCCCATCATGGACATGACTGTGATTGTCCCAGACTAGTCTCTATGCCACGGATAGATAATACCCTGACTCTACCCTACCAGCAGAACGTCCCCAGCCTCAAGACAGCTCAGCATGAGGCCAGCAGAGCAGAGCACAGCACTGGGGAAGATGCCAAATGCAGCAACTATCAGCTGTGCTAACTGGTGCCATTTACACCTGCAGTGGAAACAGGCTTTAAAGGGAACATAATTGTTCTTGGCTCCTTCCACAACTGTTTTTTTTTTACCCAGCACAGTGGTGTGAAGGGACTAAGGAAACACTAAAAAAAAAATCTTACCTACTCTGCATATACTCTGTATATACTCTGTATTATGCAAAATAAGAACCAACCAACTTTCCTTTTATCTTTTTAACACAAGATGACGAATTCTCTTAAGACTTTTCTGACTTCTTTTTCTTAACAAAGAAAAAAGAAAAAATTAAAAAAAAAAATAAAAAACAAACCTGCCAACCCTAAGCCTTTCTTCCACAAGATTTGGACAAATGAAAAGACCAGATACCAGGTCGTCCATATACCTTAAGCATATCTGTATTTGCTGACTATCTGTAAGTAAGCCAATAAAAGATCTAAAACCTATACCCAGTAATAATAACGCTTTTGCAGTGGGGAGACTTGTGGCAAACACTGTGTTGAAAAATTTACTTGCATTTCTTTAGTAATTACCCCTGCAATTTGGTAGCATTTGTGATCTTAATAGTTAATGCTAGAGAACAACTGCCAGTGTCACACTCCTCAGGGAACCTTGAAACATCTCGGCCAAAAAGCATCTTTCCTGAACTCAGTTGCACTCTTGCTACTTCCCAGGGCACTGGGTTTAACTTTTTTAACCCATTCCCAAACTCCTCCAAGCACTGGCAGCAGCCAGTGCTACAAGGGGTGGTCTGAGGGTGTTTCGGCAGCACCATGAGGTCCCATCACGCCGTGTCCCCCTCACCGGCAACACCAACGTTATTTTCACAGGAAATAAAGACTTTCTGGTAGACATGATTTAAATAATACACTCCTGGCTTTTTAAAGGGAAAGAAACAAACCATTCAAAAGTGGAATTATTTCTTCCTCGCAATATTTCAAAGTCATGTCAGTCTATCTATTACCCAAGACAAATTACTTTGACAGCACTATCTACTCTTGACATCTGAGTTGTCTCTCTAGCCTATTATATTTTAGCACAGGCATAAAATATTGTTCAGACAGTGTGGTTAGTCTAAAAGAGTAAATCTAACTGCTTTGAAATGGCCTATTAGGAGATGAACTCTCAGTTTAGCTGCAGGCAGAGAATTAATCCAGTGCTTTTCTTAGTTCTTCAATGGCAATCTTTTCTTCCCCACTAACTAAACGCTCTTTATGCAGAGGGATGTAAAAAGGGAGTAAACTTCAGAAGCAGAGGGGGCAAATTAAACAAAAATCAGAGGGGGAAGCATCATTAAGAAATTTTGACACATGACACCGTTAGAGGAAATGTGTCTGGGCTCCCCTTTAGCGGCAGAAATGGAGACGGAGTTAAATTTTTACTTGAGTCCTGAAAACAATTACACATACAGCATACTCTGCCTTCTGCTCGCCTTAAAATGCAACACCTGCCTCTGCCCTCTGGCTTGGTGTACTGTAAATATTTGGCTATAAAAAGGGGGACCCCTTCCCAGGGCACAGCCGCTCCCACGTCCCAAAGACAGGAGCACTGCAGGTCCCAGCCCCTCTCCCACCCGGACCCGCAGGGATTCCAGCTGGTTCAGCAGGGGAGGGTGCTGCTGCTCGGCTGCCAGGGGCTTCTGACCATCTTACAGCTCAACCTTCAGCCATGGGAGTGGCGTGAGATTCTGCTTGGCCACAACACCCTCTCACCCATGTGTAGATACGTGTTCTTTAATAAACAAATGGTCTCAGCTGCTTTCAATTCTCCTGCAAAGAGAGAACACTCTCTTTAACACCTGCCTTTTCAGTACTTGCCTTTACATGACAAGTTTATCATCTACTATTCAGCAGCTACTTCTCTCGGTGCTGATGCATCACTTGGCAGCTTCCGCAGGAGAGGACCTGAAATCAGAGCCACACACACATTTGCAAGGCCCAGTTAAGCACCTTCCACTGACTTGCTGCCCACCGAGTGCACGACGGGGGTTTTGTACAGGTCTCTCTGAGCGAGCAGGGGGTCTCGACTCTTTATCCCAGTGGCTTCACAACAAAGCAGATCTCTCACCAAGCCTGGCCAATGTGCATCAGAGGCAGAGCAGTGGCAGCGGTGACACCCCAGGAAGATGGGCGGCAGCAGGGTGGCCACTGATACAGGGGACCAAGAGACACCCCAAAGTGCAAAACTGGCCAGAAACACCCTGTGGTGTTGAAGAGGTGCCAAACTGGAGGTGCCAGCCTCAGCCAGCAGCACCTCATGTCCCTGTCCCAACAAGGCTGTACCCAGAGGCTGTGCCTGAGCTCCTGGCAGTGCCAGGTACCCAGGGACCCTCCAGCCAGGGTCTTCTGCTGCTCCCCAGGATATGTGCTGTGGCAGCAGCAGGACCCAGCTGCTGTAGCTGAAGGCAGGCATTGCCACCCTGTGGAGAGAGAAGGGGAGCAGTGAGCTTGGCTGAGGAAGGCTCTTGGCACTGCCACCTCCTCAGACCCCACTGCTGGAACCCTGAGCTGCCCCAAAATGCCCCTCCCCATAGAGGAGGCTTGCAGACCTCTGTCATGGGAGGGTGGAGATCCTGCATGGCAAGTCTCTATCCCCATCGCCAGCCCAAGGGAACACACAGTTCAACACCCAGCTGCTCCCACCAAAATGTGCCTGTCAACTGGCTCACCCTTGAGCTCACTCAGCCTCTGCGTCCCCTGGTTCAGACCACGTTCTGGAGGAGATGTGGTCAAAGGCATGCCCACCAAGGTTCCTGAGGTTCCCCAGAAAACTGGGGAAGAGTACAGGGTGAAGCAAGAGGTCCCAGCATCTCCCCAAGGTAGGAGCATTCTGTGTCTCCCTTTGTGCCCTGGGACCTGTCCATCTGATGGCTCCAGAGGCTGGCAGGACCTGTGATACATCTGAAAAACAAAACTGCAGATCAAACGCCTGAGAAACAACCACCTGCCAGCGGCATCAGATCTTCCTGAAGCAGTGTCCAGAGCCTCTACCTATCCCCTGTGACAAATCCCAGCACTATCTACCATGTGGCAAATCTGCCTTCAACCCCTTTGTCCCTGGATGATGGTAAAATTTAAATGTTTCTGTGCTTCCCACACCATGAGGTCACTTCTTGCTAAAATACATTTATCGCTGTGACACCTTTGCTTTGTGTAATTATCTGCTTATCAACCACCAGCCGACTCCTACTAACTTGCTTGCCTCTCTTCTTTTTTATTCATCGTGCCTGATTAGTCTTGAAGATAGATGCTATCAGCTTAAATGAGCTTCCTGGACTAATCAATCAGCTCCGAGAGGGCACCTCACATGGCTCAATGAAACTCCCCGGCTGCCCTACCTGCAGGGGGTGATGACTTCCCCCTTCCCAGGGGACTGCAGCAAACAGATCCAGGAGGCATTTGTTTCACTTTTATTAATTGAAAGGTGAAAACTCCCCTAATTAATGATCCAACTACAGGGTCTCATTGAGTCATTACTCCTTATTGATGAAAAAGGAATAACAACCGTAGGATAAATTAGGGCAGGCATGTTAGGACCATCACAGTGTTCCTAAATTACATATGTTGTCCTGTGAAGGTCTGAGTATGGACTCATTAAGAGTGGCTTGATGACAGAAAGAGACAACCAGGATTACTGTCTCCTGTTATTACAGGTGTCTGAGTTAGACACCCCATAGGTAAGCCAGGACGTCTTTGTGCCCTTCCTCACGTACTCCTGGGAGCTGTTCCAGAAGCTCTTTTGCTGGCAGGTAAACATTTTTTGACCCTCTGTTCCTCATGGTTATAGTTATATGAAGTTAGATCCATCTTTTTCCTTACCCAGTGTTGTCCTCTAACTCAGACTGTTCTTTCTCCATTCCCATGTCTTTGTCAGAGAGAACACTCAAAGACAAGCACTCCTGTCCCTGCTCACCAAGCACTCAGCCTCCTCTGTAGGATAAGCTCTCCTCCCTGCTCTATTTCTATTAGTCTTTCTTTGAAGCTGTTCCAGGCTGAATTCATCTTTCTTGAGGATGTGTGACCCAAATATGCAGTATTCCAGGCAAGGACTTGTACAGACCTTGTGTGCTGGTAATATCTCACTTTCCTGTATCTGGGGGAAGCCCATCCCATCCTAAGGTTATAGTTGACAGTTTGATACAAGAGAACAAAAGGGGTGGTTGCCCTCACTAGCTCCTAGCTCCCAGCGTGTACCACAAGTTCCCAGAACTGTCTTTTGCAGGACTTTGCACTTCTCACAACATTTTATTCCATTTCTGCTGGTTCTTGAACAAAACATACTGTGATTCTGCTCTCCACTGACCAGATCTCCTGAATGTGTCTCCATGGCTAATACAATAAAAACTGTCTTGCCCATTGGGCCATTAAGGAATTGTTATTTTAAAAAAAACATCTTATGACCTACCTTTGAGAAAAGTCTTCATTAAGCTCCTTGCTTGCTGTTGTCTGCCTGTAGACTAATTCCCCATCAACCTTATTTTTTCACCTGCTGAGAATCAAATTTTTTTGTTCCACCAAGGACTTCTTGTAAAGTACCTTCTCAAGGGTACATTTTCAGGGAGGAGATGTACTGCACTTGTGTTGAGGGTGTTAGCTTAGCTAAGGAGAGAGAGAGAGAAATCAGGTTAATCTGGCATGAACTTTCTGGCACTACCTTGCAGGATTTTGTCTTACCAATCTTCCTTTTAAACTGTTTGGGACTCTGATCCTTTGTCTCTAGAAATCAAAGCTGCCTTTTGTACTCTTTCAACAGTCCATGGATCAAATCTTCCTTCTAGCAGCAGCCCCCGAATTGTCAGACAACTTTCCATGTTCAAATCTTTCCCAGATCTCTACCCAGTGTGGTGCCACCTCCCACCCCAGCCTTGTTCAAAAAGATGGGAAGGACACTCAGCCACTCTGAGGATAAGAGAAAAAGACAGGGAAAAACCAGAAACCTTTCAAAAAATTGTATTTGAAGGGAAGCTTTCTCCAGCTGCATGAAATCCACCTTCCTGCAGAAAACTGGAGAGTTTAAAGACTTACACAGGCCTTCCCACTGGAGCATCCAGCCACCTGTCCCTGCTCAGAGCACAGCATACGCTGGGCAAACACCTCTGTAGATGAGATCTGCTACTGTCTGCTCATACTGTACCAAGGAAAAGGCAGAAAGAGGTACCACTGGAGCACAAATAATAATCATGAAGGTGTCTTCAGGGTATGCGAGCTGTATGTGCACACACACACAGCGCTATCTAAGAGCGTTGTAAAACGTCTCACCTTCTGAACCACTCCAAACCAGCCACGGGGATTCTGCAAGCCAAGCAATTGTAGGGGAGGGAGACCCAGGAAAGACTGGCATTTTTATATAGGCAATAAATCCAACTTCATGAAGAAACATGTTGAGGTAAAATTGCCAGTGGCTGTTTTAATAAGTATTTATGATACATAAAGGGATTTGATTCATAAATGCAGTAATTATGTCTTTGCTACAAAGCAGTACAAATATAAAACCTCCTACCTATGCCATTGAAACTGTAATTGCATCTTGTTAAAGAATATAAGCAAATCAGAATTAAAAACTTGAGGGGGGGAGGAAAGCGCTACCCAAAATTTTGGTGGTTAAACATTATGGGCTTTAAGTTGTGCTATTCAATAAACCTAAATACCTCATAAAATGGAGAGAAGCCCTGAAGATCTGGGCGGTGTTCCTGCAACCCACAAACTAGCTCTGCTCATCGAGGACTGAAGTTTCCAACCTGTCCACTTAAAAGGCATAAAAGAAACCTTGGCTTTAACCTCTGACAAGTGGGAATTCCACCAGTGCCTTCCACACAGTCGCAATATCACTGCTCCAGCAATGTCAGAGCCACAAAGGAAGGTTATAGCCTCCACTGTCCAAACACAGCTGAGTGTCAGGCTGAAATAACCATTGTAAATCCTATTTAAGTATATATATCTGAGACAGAGTCTTTTGGGCTGTGGCAACGGAGAAGTGCGACACCACTGTACTCCCCTACTGTAGGCATCAGCTTGGTAGAGGGTAAATTAACGTCATGACGAAAACCAGCTGCTTTGGGGCTCAGGGACTGGTCACAGAGGTACAAGAGCCTAGTGGAATTGACGATGGTTTCATCCCCCTCCAGGCTAAGACTGTGTGGCCTTTGCCCAGACTCTGTGGACTCCTCACTGGGTCTTCCTTCAGCGTCTCCAGAGGTTCAGCCTTTTCTCCTCTGCTATGTTCGCTTAATTGCTGTAATGTTGGGGTAAGGGTCTCTCCCTCCTCCCAGCTGCACCTCATTCCTGGTTAGTCTGAGTCTCTGAAGGCATCAGGTTTCACACAGTGTTCTAGACAAGCTCCCTGTGCTCTGGTACAGCTCTCCTTGCCCTAGGTCACTTCAGCCCCAACATCTGCCCACCTCAGTGCTGGCCTTGCTACCAGAGCACCTCCACACCAAGCTGGAGCAGTGCTGGAGTTACTGATGCAACTTTCCTTCCAAATGTTCTTTGGTCTAATCACTTTCTTAAACTACACAAACACAATCTCTGCACCATGATCAATTATTTAACAGAAAATGATGCATTGAGTTAGAAACTAAATACCATTTAATATGCTCCAGGAATTCTAATTGAGAGATTTCACTGTATTGCTAATGAAAACTTTAACTTTGCAGTGTTTTTAAATCTTCCTTGAATATAGATAAGCCAATATCTATATACTTTCTTTTAATATCTGGAATTATTTTGCCATTTTAATGTAATCAGCCTTTCTATTTTGAAGAGGGTGCCCTTGTAGGTTATTTGTTTTCCTTCTGTTTTGCAAATTGTTCCCTTTTCAAGATTGTTTGTTTAGTGTCAAGAGGTTATTAAACAAACCAAGCACAGTCCTTAAACTAATCAGCTAGAAGTGACAATAGAGATCAGGAATAATTCAATATTAAAGAGGTTACTTTTAAAAATTATCTGAAAATGTAACGCATTGGGGGAAAGGAGAAGCACACGCACATCTCTTGTTAAAGTTGAAAAGATGAGCTGGAGGGACCAGATGCCCAAAGAGCACAAGCCAGGAGCCCCCATTGATGGGAAGAGTTGAGCTCCAACACACAAGTTTGAAAGACCACAGGCAGGAGCTGGGTTTGACAGCAGTTACAGCTGGACTCAGGCTGTTGCTGAGCTCTCTCAAAGCCCCCAGCTGGTAGGTCCAGACCTTTCCTAATGGGACATCTCTGTGGTTTCCTTTGCTACCTCATCAGAAGGTCACTGCCCTCTGGTTCCAAAGGAGGGATCCTTGTCCTGGTTATGTTCCTCCCATACAGAGCATGGCCTCTCCTCATGCAAGAGGACAGAGCAGGCAGTTTGTGAAGTACCTAGGAACTACCTGCCCAACACTGCCCATACCAAGAGCCTTCAGGCCCACCAGCCAGCTATGAACAACCCTTGTGATGCCCGATGCTCAGTTTTATCAGTTTAGTGCTCCCGATTAAGGCAGAGCAGAGACCTCTGGGGTCCCTGGTTTCAGACACAGCTTGCAGAAAAGCTGACACGTTGAATTAACATAAACTCACCCTCCCATCATCATTTTGGGCAAAAGATCCTCCAGCCAGGCTATTTATATTGGAGACACGCAGTGCGGAACATGGCGAGAGTCCTCTGGTGCCGTTCGCTCCCGGTGCTAATTGTTCGGGAAGTGTCACTGGGATTGTCGCTCTGCTCGTGTTGCGACTGACTTTGGGGAAATTAATTTAAAGGGAGCAGCTGGTAGCAGTCCTGCGTTTTCAGAGGCAGCAGCGCCGTGCCTAATAACTGTGTTTCTGTCTCGCGCAAGGATGCAACAAGCAGTGGCAGAGAGGCCCTGCGCGAGGGACTGACTTTTTGCATCTTTTATTAAAGAGTAAACACCTAAATGCCAACCTCGGTAGTTGAGGAGAAGCCTAAAAATTCCCCTCTGCCCCTCCACTCCATGGGCCAGACATAGAGGGGCACGGCAAACAGCTGCTGCCGCAGGAACTGCTGATGGGCACTTTCATGATACATTAAGTGGGGTTTGGGGATTTCTTCTTTTTGAAGCCACTTGAAGTCAGATTTAAGCTGAAGTGAGCAAAATAAGCCATTCATAGGTGGAGATTTAGTGAATTTACTGGTCTCATTGTAAGTTAAACTTCCCTTTTTATTTAAAGCAGCTGAGGGGAAGGAAGGAAGGGTGGAAGGGCAAAATCTGGCAAGAAAGCTGCTGTTATAAGCCTGGGTGGTGAGTGCTGCTGTCTTTATCATAGAGGGGGGGCTTTTAAAAGCAGAAATGGTATAACCGCTGAGCCAACCCTCAACTAAGTGCCACTTTCCTTTTTTTAAGCTATTCTGGTTACAGTTGTCTTCAGGAAAGGGAAATAAATTATGCATTAAGAAAGAGCCACAATCACAAATGAGGAATAGGACACTGCAGAGAGGACAAACACCACAATCTAAGTCACTTTCTTTGTTACAATCCTGGGATAAACAAAGCTGCTTAATAAATATTGATATTGTTTGCACATCATGCCTTTGGAAATGAATAACAGAGTGATTCTCTAGCCCCTTTCCCTCTCTGGAGAGACACTAAGATCAACACACATGCATGTATATGCACCCCACACTAATTTTCAGAGAAAGCTGACAAACAAGTCGACAACACCATTAAAATATCCATAATGGGTTTGGGAAGTGTTTGGTTGACACCACCCTTTACTCAGCTGCTGCATAACGCCTTGAAAATCAAGCTTTCCCAGCACAGAATAACCACAGTGACTCTCATGCTAGGATCAGTTGTTTACCCAAGGAGTTAATGCAGGGCAGCTCTGAGGGTCCTCTTGGATAGCCCCCCTTGGCTGAATGAGGCTTCTCCTGGTCAAGATGTCCTGCTCTATTTTTAAAGGGTCCTTGGTACACCTGAAACCAGTTTGGTATCATAGAATCATAGAATGGTTAAAGTTGAAAGGGACCTCAAAGACCATTGAGTTCCACCCCCCCTGCCATGGGCAGGGACACCTCCCAGGTTGCTCAAAGCCCCATCCAGCCTGACCTTGACCATTCCCAGGGATGGGGTTTCCACAACTTCCTGGACAACCTGTTCCAGTGCCTCACCGCCCTCACAGGAAAGAATTTCTTCTTAATATCTAATCTAAATCTCCCCTCTTCCAATTTAAAACCATTAGCCCTCATCCTATTGCTCCACTCCCTGACAAAGAGAC
>VZRU01001938.1:41396-59660 GCA_013398155.1 Pedionomus torquatus
CCCAAGTCCTTCTCCTCAGGGCTGCTCTCCAGCCGTTCTCCGCCCAATCTGTATTTGTGCCTGGGATTGTCACACCCAAGTGCAGGACCCTGCACTTGGCTTGGTTGAACTTCATGAGATTTGCACAAGCCCACCTCTTAAGCCTGTCCAGATCCCTCTGGATGGCATCCCTTCCCTCCAGCAGGTTGACCACACCACACAGCTTGGTGTTGTCGGCAAACTTGCTGAAGGTGCATTCTATCCCACCGTCCATGTCTCTGACAAAGATGTTAAACAACACTGGTCCCAGTACCAAGCCCTGAGGAACACCACTCATCACTGGCTGCTACTTAGACACTGAGCTATTGAGTGTGGTTATCAAGTCAGTTCCAGATCCAACAAGTGGTCCATCTGTCAAATCCATGACTTCCCAATTTTTGAGACCAGGATGTTGCTCAGGACAGTGTCAAATGATATCTATTGACCTGCCCTTGTCTACCAAGGCTATGGCAATATCTGAAAAGGCTACCAAATTTGTCAGGCATTATTCGCCCTTGATGAAACCATGTTGGCCGTCTCAAATCACCTCCTTATTTTCCACATGCCTTAGTAGAGATTCCAGGAGGATCTACTACAGTATCTTGACAGAGACAAAGGTGAGACTAACCGGCCTGTAGTACCCTGGCTCTTCTTTTTTTCCCTTTTTCAATATTTGAGTTATGGTACCCCTTTTTCAGTCAACATCCAGCATTCCAGTTTCCATTCCCAACTGGTGTTTGCTCTCTTTGGGACATCTCTAGTAAAGCCTGTCAATCCGGGTCTTGGCTTCATGTTTCAAGCTAGTGCCACAGATCCAACCACCCCTTCTTCTTCTATGTCCCCCACCTCTGTCCTGGGTAAAAGCTCATCCATTATTACAGACTTGGCTTCTCTTCAAACCACTGTCCTCCCAAAAGAGTTCTGTCCCCAACAGCCAGCCCCACATGCTGTCTCTATAAAAGGACACGGTGACATTCCCACAGCAGTGTTTGGCCTCACTCATTCCAGCTGAAGCTTTTTAAACATGTGTCAATGTTTATGTAAATATTGAAGCAAAGCTCCAGGGCAGGGAGGCTGAGCGCATCTCCTGCAGTCACAGAGCTGAGATGCAATGAGCTCCAGCTCACCAGACCACCCCACCCGGCATCCTAACACAGTGTCAATTAATATACAGCATGACAGGGGATGTACAGAAACGACCACAGGGATGGCAAAGGCACAGTTAAATCACCTCCGGGTTCCCCTCCCATTAACGTCAGGAGCCGTCAAGCCGGCCCTGACTCTGGCATCTCCAGCACAGCCGTCAGGAGCAGTGGTTTTTTTCCCCTCCTGTCTCCACAGGCAAGGACAATGGTCCCCCTGCACCAAGGGTACCGCCGTCATGTCAAGCAGCTGATTGCTGACTGGACTCTGCATCTTCTCTGTTCTTCCTTCTGCAGGGCCACTGCAGTAGACACCTGCAAAACAAGAGGCCAGGTGACATCATGGCCACAGCAGAAGGAAGGATGGAGGAAAATGCTCATTCCTGTGGCAGAACTGCTCATTCCTTCAAAGATTTAAAAATAATAACCATAACCCTGGCAGTGTGTTGTCCCAAATTGTGATGATGTGCTGGATTTCGTGAGGTTCCAACCATTGAGCTCCAATGTAGCACCCCAGTAATACACATCAGATGGTTGCCAACGGGGTTGGTTTCCTTCTCACTGGAGTGGATGAGGAGGCTTCAGTGAGTTTGGAGTAGGCTGCCAGCACTCCCACAAGATGTTTAGCCATTTTGAACCTCACCAGGAGCTTATGGAGTTGGAGCTGAACCTCAGTCTCCTTGGCTTGAGACTGAATTCCAGAGCCTTATGCACAGATCAGAAACTCTCCTTGAAAATGCTCAGTCAGTTCCCCATGATTGAGCAATTTAGCAGCTTGCCAGGCTAGCCTTGAGGGCATCTGGCCCTTCAGCTGGAAGTTTCCTCTTCACACCTGATGGGTGGTAACCATGTGCAAATCCTGTCATTGCTGTAAAAATTCAAAGAGTTTGGCTCCAATGGGCTTCAGTGGCTCAGGCTCAAGGAAACCACCTTCTTGGAGGTCCAAGCCAACACATTTGTCTTCTCTGGGTCTAAACCACAACACTAGACCACCCTCATTCAGTCATTCACCATCAAGGGGCCATGCCCTGATCTCCATTGGGTGGCTACACCTCAGCCATCCGTTTCAGCAGCCATGCCACAACAGGCTCAGTGACAGCAGCTTCATGTTTTAGGCTTTTTTCTGGGTGCTCTTCACCAAGCACTGACCCTCACCAGTGGAGAAACATGGCTGGTGAGTGAAGGTGCTCAGGACCATAGCCTCATCTGCCCTCTGACACCCTGCTCTGATGGAAGGCGAGCAAGGGGGTGATTTGCACCCACCAGGATGGGGAAAGAGGGTAGAAGGTATTAGATTGAAACAGGCTGACATCCTTGCACAAACAGGAATAACATCTGGAGCCACAGCCAAGGCACCCTCCGCAGTCATAATGCAAATGACAGTGCTGAAAAGTGGGAGCATTAGACAGGAATTCAGTGTGAAACCATGAAATAAACCCAATGGCACCCACTCACCCAGCGCAGCCAAGGTTTTGCTGCGTGCTGGAGACACTGGAAATTCCTTTTCTCTCCTCACCACAGCAGGACCAAGGAATAATTTGTGAAACTCCTTTGTTCTCCCTCCATATCTTTTTTTAGTACATGCCACATCTGTTTGTTTTCTCTGCTAGTCAGACGGTGACATGAACCACTAAAAAATACGTTCTAAATGGGCACGTCTCATTTAAACTACCTGGAGGTGTTTAATTAGGGCTTAGCTTTAGCACACTTTGCCACCATCGCTGCATCTTATTTTATATAAGTGTCTGGGCAAACCTCAAGGCTCCACGCCCTCTCCTGCTCTACACCACTGGGATTACATAGGGATGTATACAAAGGATATTTCCAGTGCCCTATGCCTCCCCCTGCTTTCTCTAGCAAAATGCATTGCTTAGCATCATTTATTCTCTATATTTTTTACCATCACCTTACCAGCTTCCTTGGTAGTGGAGAGGTAATTTGCATTTAGCAGCCTCCCTTGAAGACAAAGCAGAAATTAACATTCAAGTGTCGCTAGTACAAGAGGTAGAAGATATCATAACGCTATTTCCTCTCACATTGGCTTTGCATCATCCCTCCCCAAGTTTTTTTGCTGCAAAGCCTCACAGAGGCAGCATGCAGATTGCCTCTGAAACAGCAGCTAGGGTGAAACCATCAAGCCCAATCAGTGTGTGCACAAACCACTACGCCAGCGAGCCTGGTGGGTGTCTGTATTAGCAGGTAACGCTTGGTGTACCCTTCTTCCCCATCCATGCTCTTCAGTGCTCCTTACACAGAGAGCATATTTGCTTTAGACTCCAAATTTTTGCAGGTCACAGACCCCACGGCTCTAATCTCTCCAGAGCATGCTGGTGCACCACAATCTTGATGTGTTTGTTATCCCTCTAATTTTGGAGTGAGATCAAGGATGAAATTACACCTGAGAGATACCCACCATGAAGTACAAGCGCTGAATACAAGGGTGTGGGCTTTTTTCTGGTTTAGTTTAGTTGTCCAAAGTCAATGGTGAATATTTAAAGAAAGCTTTATCCTGAGGATTGCTATTAGCAGATGCTTCCCCACCCGGTACCAAAATCTGAGAATCAGAAGGCAAAAAGAACAGCGTCAAATCCTTCTCCTTTCTCTCCCTCCCTGCTCCATGCAATGAAGAACAGGCAAATATTGGTTTGAATTAAAATAATTTTAATCAACAGACTGTACCGATGCCTTTTGAAGCAGGTGGGAGTTCTACTGGGGTTTTGCCCGCCCTGCTCGAAGCACAGTTTCAACTCCTCACCCTCTGGCTACAGGGACTCTCACTTCCCACACAGGCTAAAATAAAAGTGTCCTGTGGAAATCACACCCCAGCAGCCACTCCCAGACGGCCAAGACTGCCAAAAAATGCAAATTCACAGTGTGGTTATTTGCGGCTGAAGATGTTTTTGCTTCCCTATTCCAGACTTGCTCTTTTTATAGGTGCTGTAGCGCTCACAAAGGCAGGGCTCAGCACCTTAGACCAAAGCACAGGTGCAGCAGAGGGATCTCCAAACACAGGGACTTGTCAGAAAGTGTAGTGATAGGACAAAGGGTAATGGCTTTAAACTAGAAGAAGGGAGATTTAGATCGGGTATTAGGAAGAAATTATTTCCTTTGAGGGTGGTGAGGCACTGGAACAGGTTGCCCAGAGAAGCTGTGGATGCCCCATCCCTGGAAGTGTTCAAGGCCAGGCTGGATGGGGCTTTGAGCAACCTGGTCTGGTGGGAGGTGTCCCTGACCATGGCAGGGGGGCTGGAACTTAATGATCTTTAAAGTCCCTTCCAACTCTAACCATTCTATGATTCTATGACTTGTGTCACTCTCTGGGTCCATGTTTACAGACTGCCTTTTCCCTATGGGAGCTGAAGGGGGAAGCATGAGAAAGCGAGGAAAGCCTGGAGGTAGGTGGCCATGTCCCACCGTACAGAAGGAGGGAGCAGCCAATGAAGCCATGGGGCAGCAGTTGGAATGGAGAGAAAGAGGAGTTCCTGTGCACAGCAGACATCAAATCTGGGGAACTCACCACTGTGGGACAACAGTGTGGACACCAACACTGCACGTGGTTTAGGAAGCAGATGAATTCTTGGAGGAAACTGAATACAAACTCACAATCACAGGCTCAGAAAGCCTGAACCAGGTCCCAGCAGGCTGGCAGCAGATCTGGGAAGGTATCCCAAAGTGGCATAGCCACTCTCCAAGGCTCTTGGAGGTATAACTATTCTTGCTGAGATTGTCAGAGACCCAAACTCTGCTGTCTGAGACATACTAGCAGTGCAACCCTGCCCAACTGTGTAACTTCTACAAGTTTCTGTATGTTAGCCCTGGGCTGTGGCCCCACCACACAGGCAGCACACACAAAAGAACCCACGCCTTCCAGGAGCAGAGGACAAATGGCAAGGGATGGAGACAGGGACCAAGGAGCATGGAAAAGCGGTAGAAAGCCTGTGGTCAAGGTGACAGCGGTGAGCTGGGCATCCCCACTCCAGCCACATTTTCGAGACCAGGGCATAGAGGACAAAGACAGCATATGGTGAAGGAGAGAAGATCATTGTCCTACCCAAAGAAAGGGTGACATTTCTTCCCAGAGACCCATAGGGATCATGTTTTATTTCGGTTATCGAGGTGGAAGGTCCAAATAGCTCCATGACATATGAATAGCTCTACAGCAATGCATACTTTTGTCAGTGAATTAAAAGTGGTCCCTGCCAGCCAGGAGCAGGGCAGGAGGCAACACACCAGGGAGAGGCTTCCAGGGGAGGCTGGAGGAGAAGCCCTCTACGAGGCAGAACAGGCAGGCACTGCTGGAGGTGGTGTGCACTACTAGCACACTGCGAGTTAATCAGTCTTCCAGTATTACCCAAGCTACCCAGCTAACGCCGAATTTCAACCAGTGTTACTACTGGGATGTACAGTCTGCTGCCAGTGGGTCGGTACAGTCTGCTGTTGGTCACCACGAGTGACACCAGACCTGTGGTGTGCAGGAGAAGCAGGAAAACCCACTAACGCCGCTTCCCTGTGACAAGCCTAACTCCATCTTTCCGTTGATCACTTTACTGACACAACTAACAAATTGACAAATCCAATCTAACACTGGGGAAGAGCCAAATACTACAAAACCCCCAGATAAGGAAAAAAGGAGAGGAAAAAGAGACTTCTCTTTTTTCTTTTTTTTTTTTTTTGGGTTGGGTTTTGTTTTTTTTTTGGTTGGTTGGTTGGGTTTTTTTGTTTGTTTATTTTTCTAAATTTAAGCCCAGAGTCAATCTGGAAGAGGTATGTAATAACTACATTAACCAATAAATACATTAACCAGCTGTATAGTGAGCCCGGCAATGGTCTGCTAGTTCTGCAGAACCTCTGCCAGCTTTATCTGACACGAATTTCTAATGCAATTGAATCTGATTTCACTTCCCAACGATCTCATTTCAGCCGCTATCACACACCCCACCGCCGCCCCACCGCGTGAAGCCGGTGACGCCAGCTCAGCCGCATGTCAAGCCAGCAGTGGCTGATAGCGCTACATCCTCATCCTCCTCGGAGGGGCTCAGCCCTGGTGGGCGCAGGGCTCTGCCCGGTGGGGCTGTGGGGAGCGCGGGACCCGGCGGTGGCTGATGCATCGCAGGAGTCACTGTTGGTGACTCTTAATGAAGTGTGAGTCAGCACCAACACTCTAAACTGTGTCCTGCAGAGCCTTAAATATAGACACTCCGGCCCAGGATGGAAACAAGGATAGTCAGGCTGTTGTGAATGAAGTAAAAGCAAAGTCAAGCTGAGACTTGAAAAGCGTGAATACTTTTACAGCCGGATTTTTTTATTTTTTTTTTCTTTCGGACAAAATTAGCATATTCCTCTTTTCTGATCCCAGCTGGTAGGCAGAAAAACAAAAAAAAATCCACAGACAGGATACCCTAACTATGCCATTCTCCCCTTTCTTTTTGTATTTCAAAGCTTTTCTTTCAAGGAACACTATATTTTCCATCTGTGAAATTGTTACACCTAGAAGAGCACCGAGACTTGAAGAGGAGACCTCAGAAAGCCCCCCTGCCCAAAACCAGAGATGTGGGGCAAAGGGGCTACAGGAACAGGAAGATTGGCAGGGATCCAGGGAGACAGAGCTCTGAGATTAATCTCTGCTTCACTCACACACATCCACTCACGGTGAACTACCTGGGGAAAAGGCTTGGGGTTATGTTGGTTGTTTTTTAACAGATAACGTGCAGATTATACAGATAAAAAATACAGTTAGAAGTTCTGAAGCATCCTCACTTTGGGGGGGACACTAAGGTGAAAGCAGTCAGTATTCAGCCCCCCTTGGGCTCAGCCCCACAGTGCCATGCTCTGATGCACTGGGAACATACAGGCAGGGCCCCTAGGGCTCAGAGGTATCTACGTTTCTCATATCCATCAGCTTCAAAGGGATCCAAGTGCTAGGTGCCTTTGGAAAACTGAACAGCAGGTCCAGGTTTCCATCTTCTTACCGTAGATGCAAAAATCATGTGCTCAGACAGATTCATGGAGATAACGCCAAAAGGGCATCCAGTGCAGTGATTACACCTTTGCACAGTCACTCAGTAGGGCTTGAGGGGATCCTGGGCATCATGACCTGCAGCAGTTTGGAACTGTAACAACAGGGATGATCCAGGGCTTAGCTCCAGTGGCTCACTCCTGGCAAGAGCCCTTCCAACTGGCACCTCCCTACACCAGCTCCCCCCCACCACCTCCATCTCCTTCTCACCCCCAAACCCTTGCACCTCAGAGCCTGTAAGGGATGCTGCTATTTGCTGCTTGTCCCTGCTGTGACACCGAAACAGGCAGCCATGGAGAGCAGAGCACCAGCCAGGGGGAGCTCCTTGCCCTTCACCCCTCCATTGCCCACTAATCTCCCCCAGTCCCGGTTCCAGATTCCTCCCCAGCCCAGTTCAGCCTAGCCCAGCCCAGCCCGGCAGCGCTGCCATTCCTGGCCGTCGCACGCCCTCTCTTGGGGAGCCACCCTTAAGGCCAGCCCTGTCCCCGACACATTGCCTGCAAAAAAAATTCCCTGTCCAGGTTGGGGCCAGGCTGGGAAGCCCCTAACAAGAAAATTTAGCCCATCCAAAATGGACCTAACAGAGATGTAGTCACCCCGGTGTGCAGTGACAGCATTCCCCAGAAATGTACCAAGCTTCATTTTTTGGCAGGCAGGTGAGTGTGTATATAACTCTGCAGATAGGCTGAGAAAGAAAGGGTGAAGGGAAATCAATAGCGCAGATGATCTTGAGGAGTCATCTGGCTCGGCTCCCTGTCCCAACACAGCTATGCTACAGCCGCATCTGATGGATGTTTAAAGCACTCGTAGACACCTTTTGTCCTGGAGACCCACAGCCTTCCCAGGCAACATGCTCCCACACCTCACCATCCAAAAGCTTCTTTCTGTCTGACCTTGCTACTGCATCTCAAGGCCCTCTCTCTTTTCTACCCAAAATGAGCACAAAGAACACATTTCTCTTCTTCTCTTGCCCTTAAAGACCATTCTGTTGTGTCCCCTACACCCCCTTCTTCAGGTTGAGCAGCCCAATCCTCTCCTGTTGCATTTTCCAGGTTGCCAGACTGGAAATATAGTTGTCTCCTGGACCATCCCCAGCCATCTCACAGCTTTCTGGTTGGATGGTGCCCACGAGTGGAGCCTGTTCCAGGTCAGATCTTCCCAGAGCCTGAGAGACCAGGATTACTTCCTTTGGAGGCTCTGCTCCAGCTTGCACATTTCAATATGTGCATGTCTCAATCTTTTCTCAATACACACAGTCACCTTATGTTTAGTCAGTGGTCCTCCATATCCCCTTGGAGAAGCAGCTCCCCGGCACCCATTCCCAACCATCGCCTCTGCTCCTCTGGCTTCCCAGCACACATAAACACCATGGACTGCCTCCAGGTAGAGGTAACTTGCACCTCTTGATTTCTCTTGGGTTTTTTACATCCCTTTCCTTCATTTTGTCAAGGTCATTTTGAATTTAACCCTTTTCTCTGCCTTCACATCATCTGCAGATTTAACAGACAGGTCTTGAACTGAATCAGTCCCAGCACTAACGATGGCACTGAGTAGGGAAGAGCACAGGATGCACTCTGGCACCGTCCCACACAACATGGACTCTCCCACCAACACATCACCCATAACTGCTCTCATGGTATGTTACCCAACGGACTCTGAAATCACTGTAGAGAAGATTCATCTAAGTCATATGACCAATATTTGTAATATTCCCACAGCTGTTTTGAATGTGATTTGCTACAGTTGCAGATAATTTTCTTATTTATCAGAGATAAAAGAGAGAAAGGAAGAAGACAGCTTCATTTCACATCTGTTAAATCAATGGTTTTCTCTGCATTACCTGATGCTGACTCTGATGCCTGCCCAAGAAATTGCCACCAACAGAGAAGCCTGTGGGGAAACACATGGGAAATCACCAGGCCACTCTGCCACTAGAAGACTTGTATTAGTGCCTTGCAAATTTGGAAAGTTTAAAATGTCTGAGGGCCATGTCTAGTCGCAGTTTGTGGAGAGGGACAATCACTTGGTCTTACCCCAAAACCCTCTGTGAACCACGAGCCTTATTCCTCCCACCCCATTCCCTGTCACCACCAGTCTGTGACAGCTAAAACAGTTTTAAACTCTCAGCTCTGCCCTGTCCATACTTCCATTTGACAGCACAGTTCATGGATTTTTTGGGCCAGAGGGGACTGCTACATTCACCTCATTTGACCTTAAGCAATCCAGCCTCTTGTATTTTGCTCGGAGATTTCCAGGAGCAAATCAAGTGATAAACACTTAGAGATACCTCAAAATTTAGCTATTGCAATGAAAACCTGACTGACTGACAGGTTTGCTTTTCTACTGCTTGGAGAAAGTAGTCTGAGGAATTTAGTATGAGAAGCAAGCTCCGTTTTGAGGAATCTAGTATGAGAAGCAAACTCTGTTTTTCAGTTTGAAGTGCAAAGGTTCCCAGCGGCTGCAAGCAGGCATAAATTAGTTCTCCAGGCATCTTGCTTCCATTAAACAAACTGCTTCCCATTTAAGACCCATCTAGAAAGTAAAACTTGGCAGTCCTATTAGCCCGTTCATAAAAAAAAGAAAAAGGACAGCTTGTGGTTAGTTGTAGGTCAGTAAGTAGTGGCACTAACTCAAAAGAAAATGAGCTTGGACAAGCTATCAAGAATCCTGCTTCATCTCTGTGCCTGAAATCAAAGATGTTCTCTCTGAAATCAGAAAGGCAGCATCTTGTACATTGTACATCTTCCACTCTCTAAAACCATCCTACAGCCTCTGCCTACATGGGGGGCACACTAGTCCACAATTGCTTGGGTTTTTTTTTTCCTTTGGAAGGATGGTAGCAGGAAACGGGAGAGGAAATCTGAATCGCAGTTCTCAGAAAACACCAACCACAAATTAATTCAACAGCTCTGTATTTGATTTGTGCTGTTCTGAAGTAAAAGCACATCCATCCCACACCACTCCATGGGCTTCAAAGACTGTACCTATCAATACGGAGGCTTATTGATTATGCCAAGACCAAATCGAATAACTCATGAGAACTGAGAACAGTAACAAAAAAGACCAGCGCCAAAAAATCCCAGCTAAACATTAAACCTAACCTTGATTCTGCCCTACTAAAGCCACTGAGAACCTGCCCACCAGCTTTGATGGAGATCAGACATAGAGAACAGTTAGTTTACCAGCCACATGCCTTTTCTTGAGCCCTTCCATCTAGAGGGCAGAGCTTTTTAGAGACCTGGGGATGCTAACAAGTCCAGGTGTAAGGAACAAGATCTAACGAGATCCAACAAGATCTCAGGTAGATGACCTTCTCAGTACTTTGAGACTAAGAGCCAATTATTCCTTAAAACATTCCCCTGATTTTGCTGTCTTAGGGAAAGACGTTGGAAAAGATTTGAGCAAAACTTATTTTGATGCTGCAAAAGGCAGTTTTAGGCAGAGTGTCACCACAGGGTTCAGCGGTCATGGACTCTTGTCTAAATTGCCAAAATAATGTTCCCCTGGAAGAAAGAAAACATTATGTCTCTGAGCAGCCTTCCTGTCCCATCTCCCTTCTCATAGCTTTGAACAAACTTTGTTTGAGGAATGATTATTTAGGTCACCCAATCAGAAATGAATTAAAGCTAAGACTGTTTTAAAGACCTACCTTGCTTTGATCCAAATACATATTTCCTTTAGTTTCTTTTCACATCTATTTGAGCCTTGTTTTTTTAGGATCGGCTGGAACATCTTTTCTCTTTTCCACCATAATTCTGGAAGCAATCTGAAGTGCAAATAACCATTGAGCACATGCTCAAGAGACACATTTTTGTGAGGTCTTCCTTCCCTCCACTGACAGCCAAAGCTTTGGTAGGACCCGAGGCAGCACCGTGACTCACCCAGTCTGTAAAAGCTTCACTGGGATCACAGCAGTGTTCTTACCATGCACAGCAGTGTCTTTTTGAGACTTCACAGTGCACCCCATCACTATGCAATAACGCTCTGTATCTTGATTTATGGGGTTGCTGGAATCAATGAGACTTTGCATATTAATTGCAAACGCACCCAAAAAGACGAAGGAATTTATTGGCTCAATTATTGTTTCAGCTCTTAATAACATTCAAGCTTCATTCTCACACAAATTGATATATAGTGTAATGGTATTACTCCTCGAGGATGCTTCGCCTTTTGAGAGGGGATGCTGAAGTTCAGGATCCAAGCTCACTCAGCTGCAGCGATGCACCCAGCAGGGTCTTGGAGCAGTTGAGCTTCAGAGCTATTCGTCACCTCTCTTTCCTAAGCAGATTTTCAGATGCTGGTAAAAGGAGCTACTCCACCCTCTCTGCTGATGCTAATGGTGTTTTCTCTGAAAAGTATTTATATAGTGACACTTACTGCGCAAGACACAAAATGGAGCTGGACCATCCCTAGGGTGTGAAGACTGAGATTCATTATAATACGGCCTCAGACACTTCATAACAGGAACCAGTTGCCATGGTGGCAATCCAGGGGTAGCTACATGTAATGTACTTAAGGATTGATTCGACTCCACGGATGCTGAGAAAAACTAAGTTTGAGAAGAATTAGATCAGTGTACCTGAAAGCAGACTTTGGCCCTTGGGCTCCCAGGAAGGACTGCTCCATGAAAAATGAGGTGCCAGGAGAAGGAGAAGCAAACGTCAAGAATTCAACTATACACCAAAACAAAACAGAGAGAAACCCACCTGGATCTGATCTCCATCACCTCATGCATTCACATGCTGCAGCACAGCACGGCTGACGCGAAGGCTCAGGAACAGCACTACAATAATGAGGGAAGAGCAAGACACTACCTGAAACGCAGCTTCCTCCCCAAGGAGTTGAAACATTTTCTGCATTATCATACCACCAAAATTGCATCTTAAAACTCAGATCGGACAAAGAATCATTGTTCATAAAGCCTGTGCAGAGGACGGCTCACATCTTCAAGCGAGTTATTCTCCTGGGTGTGTTTCCCCCGATTCTCAGCAGCAGATCTCTTCTTTTTAGGATGGGCCTCACATCACAACATTTAAGCAATAAGCAATTTGTCGACAAAGAGAAATGGCACCGAGAAAACATTTCAGCTGCATTCAAGACTGGGGTTGGATCTTTTTTGTTTGTTTGTTTTTCTAGACATCTAGATCTGGCAGCTGCAAGCAAAAAGAAGAGCCGGCATCATGTGAATGTCCCCTCTCCGGGAGAAGTGCAGCCAAAGGCTGCAGGCAAGCCACGCTCTCCATGTCACCCTGCTCATAGCCCACTGGAAGAAATAATCCTGCATTAACAGGGCAGCAGATCACAGGGATCAAACAGGCCTTTTCTTTGCTACCCTAGCTCGTGCCAAAATAATGCAAAATGGGAACAAATGCAACAGAGAAGGGATACGCCACCAGGCCCCATAAAGAAAACCTGCTCCCGTTTATTAGAATATAGAGCTGTGCCACACAGGGTAATGGTTAATTCAGGCTATTTTATAATTGGAAGTACTCAAAGAAGATGAGCATTTACGAATTCCCTGCAAGGAAACAGGGCCATAACTCACAGCTCCTTCAGAATTACGCTCTGCAAAACCTCAGGAGCAAGATCCCGCAGAGCACACCGCAGCGGGGGGAGGCCAGGAGGCAGCTGAGCCTCAGCACCTTTCAGGCTGTGACCCGAGACCACCAGCTCGCAGGGCTTCAGTGTGAATCGTAGAACGAAAGGAGAGAAATTCCAACGCGTGTTCAAGCCTAGAACATCAAATCATACCGCAGCCTCAGCTTTTTGCCTACCCAGGAGCCAGCTCCTCTGGCCCTCCGGCTATTTCCAGGGGACCAGCATTGCCCTCTACCGGCCTCTTGGTAACCCATCGCAGAGGCCAGTAACAAACTGGTCCTAAACCAAGAGGTATCAGAAGGAGCTCAGATCCCTGCTTTAATCCCCCAGGCAGCCTTCAGAACTGAAGCTTGCTCAAGGGCCAGCGTTGGGCTCAGTAGTCAAGCATCTCCCCCACTTCTGCAGTGGCACCTGCTATGATCAAGGGATTAACATCTTACCTGGCACGGGCTCGGTCGAGAGAAATGGTCCCTCGTTTGCACATTAGCCATAGTTTATAATCAAGCTGAACCTCTTTCTGCTTTAGAAGTGAAGCCAGTTGAGAGCTGGCTCTCGCCCGTAGGTGCCAGGGTGTCCACGAGGTAACAGTTCATTTCTCTCACCTGTAATTAATCCTCCAAGTCTCTGCACGATGCAGACATTCACAGTAAAAAGGACCACATTCTTTTGAGTCTCAAAGTCAGTGAACACTGTTAGTCTTTATTTTATTCTGACAGGCTCCTTTATCCCAGAGACAATACTAGGACCAAGAACCTTAGCAGGAATTATTTTTTCCCGGAGTTTAGTCCTATCACAATACGGAAAACAGAAATGGCATGTTACCAAAACACACAAAAAAAAAAAGGTATTTAACACAACCATATTAGATTTATAGTAAACATATATGCCTACTTAAAATTTTGCCTCTGTCCTCCACTGTGGCATAAACAGAAAAAGATCACTTGAGCATCCACCAAACCCATTCTCCTTACTTCGGAGATCACAGATCAAACCCCTCCAGGCACCGTAAACTACCGAAGGAGCCAAGCAAGGAGATAAGCGAGCATTAAATCACTGAGAAAAATGCCCAGAGTGAGTTGCAAAAGCAGTAAGCCCAAGACCAAAGCATGGCTCAATGCACGTGTAAAGCTGTGAGGCACAAGAAGCAGCGCTTTGCTTTTTTAACAGTGAAAGGGAAAGAGGAGAACCCAGTTGTGGGGCTGCCCTGCCCCACTGTGGGCCAGTGCGGTCCCATGGGACCAGACATCATGCCACAAAGGGAGGAGCATCAGGAGGAAATCTGCAAGCCCAGACCTTGAAAAATATAGAGGCACCAGATTTTGCACAGAACATCAGACACCCAGCTGCTCTGGCACCATCCACAGAAAACTCTTTCTGTGCACTCAGAAAGAGTGAAAACTCAGCCCCAGCAGCTTGAGCTTCACTCAAGGCAAAGCAGGCTTTCCTCACTCATCTCCCTAGAGCCTTACCAGGAGCTTCCCAACCCAATGAAGGTCAAAACAGAAGAAGTGCCCAGCCACGAGCCCACTGGTCCACAGGAGAGCACAGTAAGCTGAACGCCCTCCTCTGCAGGTGAGCTGCAGAAGAGCTGCAGGTGAGGGGTAGCTGGCACCCCTCTCAGGGCTCTCAGCAGCATCCCCATGTCTCCTTCCATGGTGTTTTATGTGCTTGATTGTCTCCCTCTCCCGTCTTTTCCAGGGATCCCTTCCATAGCCAGTGCTGCCCAGGCACAGCACAGGGAGCTCAGACCAGGGTCAAAGATTCGCATCAGTAGCACAAAGATCAGGGATTTTTTGTTGCAATATCTAAGTTGCCCTGAGAGCATGAACACCTATTTTTTTTATCTTAACTTTTTTGTTATTATTTTAACTTGAGCACACAGCTGGGTGCAAAAGAGAAGTCCCCTTCATCTAAAATTCTAACTTTCCTCTCCTCTCCGGGATGCTTCCCTACTCACATCACATCCGATCACCTCACAATTTTTAAAAGCATTTGCTTTACTCATCAAGCAAATCAACAGCTCTGAGGGGTCACACCTCCAGAGCAGACACTGGCTAACGGTTGTTTGAGATGCCAGTACCATTTAGGAAAGTTAGTCCCAGAGAAAGCTGAAGCCAGCCCCCAGGTACACGTTACTTCTCCTCCCCTGATCCAAACCAGGGGACCAGGGTATCCCCCCACTACAAACAGCCCGTTCTCTTTGTGCCTTGAAACATATAGAACCCATGGATTGCATCTAAGGGCAGGAGGAGCCCGTCGAAGCCCAAAGGGTTAGGAGCTCACTGCAGGGTGCTTGCTGGGCTGCATGTCACCCTGCTGTCACCCACAGCCAGCTGCAGCACAGGGACTGCCATCCCCATCCACAATGCTCTCTCTGCTGTTCTGGAGAGCTGCATCGCCAAAGTTTTTCACCTCCCAACGACTTTTCCCTGTGTTACTTCAGGACAAAACCAACCCACACACTGAGACACTGCCACCGTGACTGGGCTGGAGGAGCCTGTTCAAGCACCACCGTCGCAGATGCTGGGCGAGAGCCATCAGACCCCCACAGAGGCAATCTCGGAGGTCCCTGTGATGAGGAGAGGAAACAAAAAAGCCTGCGAGCAGCCGAGAGAGGCATTCATTCTATCGATTGTGTAAACTGTCAGTGGAGTGGCAACGAGCATTTTTTTTTTGTTTCTATCCCAGGGAATAATCCAGCCTGATAATTAGTACATAAGAGATAAGTGGAAAATGAGACATCTAGCGAGGGTGGTTCAAGCCTCCTCATGACATTGATAATGTGCAGATACATAGATCACTGTCGGGGCAAACCGCCACTGTGAGCCTGTGTCTTCCCATTGCCTCATCAATCCATCATCCGCTTAGCTACTGACACCTTGGCAGGCACACACCGCCAGCCCTGCATTTGAATTGCGAGGACCAGGCTCCACCAGGGAATACAGATTTAAAAATCTAAGATTCAAATTTGTTTAAGTATTGTGAACAGCAATTCCCTTGCAAGGCATCTTCATTGCCCTTTTGCCAAGGGGGAACAGTTGGGTCTTTGTTAGAAGTACAAATTGCTTCTTAATGCAAAGGATAAAGCAGAGCCCAGGCACCTCCTTAGAATTCCTCTTGGCTCCTGCTAATGCTGCTGCATGTCAATTTTAATTTTTTGAAATTTAAACCGAGGGCTTTGTGTCTAAGCTCCATTTCGTTGGAGGGGAGGGGAGGAATAGTCAGAAAGGATTACAGATCTGGGGGGAATTGAGGATCCATAGCAATTATACTTCATTTGGGTCTCAGACACTGGTTTTAATCATATTCTAAATAGTACAAATCAACAAGACATTAGAGATTGATAAGTGTCTAACACATGTACCTGGTCATGAACTCTGTGTCCCTCAGCTGGAGGACGTTTGAGGATAGGACGAAGGGAGGAATTGCTTTCTCTCTCTGACCCTCCTCTTCCAGCCAAGGAGAAGGCAATACCCACCGAGGACTAGGTAAGAGAGAGAAGAGACTGTAAGAATGCAGTCGTTACCGGGCTACCCCAAAGTGGGGCTGGAACAAGTTCATTTTGGCTGTGGTTCCCTTTCCTCTTGCAAAGTCAGGGCAGGGGCAAAGCTCCAGCCTTGGCAGAGCAGTTGCAGCCTGGCTCCTGCCCCTCTCACCTGTGAAACTGCACTAATACTGCAAGGGACAATAAGATGATAGCAGGGGTAAGACCTTCAGGAGGGGAAAAAAGAAATGACAAGACAATAAAATGAAAATAAGAGCTTTTGTAAATCAACTTAGCTCTTCCAGCAGAGCAACCCCAGTCTACCCAAACTGAGGAGGTTACCTACTGCGGTGATGATGAAAGATGCATCTCCTCCACCAAAGGCTCAGAACCACACACACTACTTACACATCTGTACACTCTGAAAAGGACACAGAGTAGATGGGATCTACCAAGGAGCAGTAGGAGAAAACCTTTACAAACGGTCTGAATCTGTCAGTCTTCAGTGAGCTTTCTCTCCTTTTGGGACTGCGCAGATATACCTATGGTCAGGTGTACCCATACACGCATTGCAAGTGCGTAGATTTAGACAGACTCTCTCACCCACTGCCTTCCTACATTTGTCAAGTGTGTTACAGAAGCGCAGCTTTCCATAATCACTGATTAAACCTCTTTTCTTATACTTCACTAACCTCTGGATCAGGCTCATACCCAGTAAATCTGTTTAAGAGATCAGCTCCACACCCCCACTTTCACCTTTCGATGACTGTGTGCCACATTTTTAAAAAGCTGCATAAAGGGGGAGCTTTTTTCCTCTCCCTCTGCTTCTTCCCAGCCCCCTTGAACCATAATCAAGACCTAGCCAGGGTGCCCCATCCTAACTTGAAATGTTGCTGCAAAGCTAGATGACTGAAGTGACCCCTTTACCTCCCATCCTCCCATGGCACCACCACAGCACTGCTTTGCAGCACTGGAAGAGACAGACAGCAAGAAGGAATTGTCTAAAAACATAATTTAATGTGATATTTTAGTGACTGTGGTCAACAACTGAATTCTTCTGCAGACAGGAACAGGTTTGACGTTAATGATGCCAACATTCACATGAGCATTGCATTGCACAGAAAATAAAAGTTTACACTTGACCCCATACAAACAAAGCAGCAGAGGAAAAACTAGTTGTGGTCCAGTCCCACTTCATGAATAGTCGACCTTAAAATTCATCCTCATAATTAATACTCATTGACAAAAAAAGGTGACAGGTTCAAATTCCACGTGCGGCACAGTCCGAACTTAGGGCTCTCTTATAACCCCCAGGAACCACTTGAGAGTTTCAAGCTGCCAAGCTCCTCGTGTGACACACAAAACACCGAGGCTGACAAAAGGAGGAAGGGGGGTTCAGAGCAAATGGGGAAGAGTAAGGAAGGGGGGGATCGCTTTGTTTCACTTCTATTTCGTTTCCACAGGGGTNNNTTTTATTTTGTTTCCAAAGGGGTAAAAAAAAAAAAAAAAAGAAACCATACAAATTGATAACGAAGCTAAAGTGACCTGCAGAGACAGCGGACACCAGCAGGAACAGCGGCACGACGGGGTACAGAAATGCCAACCAGCCCCATGCACATTGGTGGCAGGGCCAGTGGTGTCACGTTGCTCGTTTTGTGTTAATCAGGGTATAAAAGAAAGCCAGAGAAAGTGCTGTACTTATTGTTGTTGCCTCCGTGGGCTTTGCCTCCATCCAGCTTGACATACACCTCGTCACCGGAGTCCAGGTGAAGCACCACACTGTTGCTGGCATAGTCGTAGTTCTGGTCCGCGTCCTGGGCGATGGCACTGGCCCGCACCTGCCAACAGAGCCGCGGGGTACATCAGGTACCCCAGCCCCTCCGCTACCCCCGTGGCCTCCTTCCCGCCCCTCTCCTGCCTTCTCCTCCCTCTTCGCCCGGCAAGAAAGTTTTCAAGCCGGGAGTTTGGAGTTTGTGGCGGCTTTTAGACCGGTGCACACACCCACC
>VZRU01001938.1:62310-72547 GCA_013398155.1 Pedionomus torquatus
GGGTTTTTTTTTTTTTTTTCTTTTTTTTTTTTTTTTTTTTTCTTCTTTTTTTTTTTTTTTTTTTTCTTTTTTTTTTTTCTCCCACAACTATGTATTTGAAGCTGGAAGGGAAGTTAATCTTGTAAATTAAAACCTTTCCCTGAGAATTATACAGGTAGTCCTATCAGAGTAACCAGGTCTACTGCTTAGCACAATGCAGCTAAATGTTGTAAGAGACAAGACTGTGATAAAGGTTTAGGTCCTTTTCCTCTCCTCTGAACTACCAGTTGTATCCCTCACTGTTATTATAAGCCCCCACACTTGTCTAAAGCCTTGTAAAATGATTTCTTATAGTTGTTTCTGTTGCAGCCCTAGTATAATTTTCCATATATTAGCTGTGTTTAACACAAATAAATTCACAAATAAATTACACTGCTTTGCTGATCATCCCTGCTTAAGCTTCTGTTAATTTCCCTCTTGTTCTGGTATTTGTCACTGCTCGGTTCTCCTCCTGTAGGTGAATCCTTGCGGTTCCCCTAGAGCTCTGCCAACCCCCCTAATGTGGCTTTTTAATCTCCTGTTTTCCAAAAGCAGCAGCCACTGTAGCTTTTCTAACCCTTCTCTGAATAATTAAGTTCTCGTATCATTTCGGCTCTGTTGCAACTTCCCTATTTGCATTAACGCACTTTTATAATGAGGTGACCGGTGCTGGGAACTGCATTGCCAATGGAGGCTCCCCAGCCCCTTCTGCAAAGCCGAAATAATTTTCTGTGACAGGGTCTGTTATTCCCACGGATCAACAAGGACAGACAGCAAAGAAGAAACCTGTCCTAACTTTCAGCAGGACAAAATTGGCACCGTTCTTCCTAAGGATGGTTGAGCACTTGTACAAGCAGGCAGAGAAGATTACAGGCATATCAGTAGCTAGGTTAGGTGTCAAATTCTGGCAATTGTGTTTGGGAATAACTTAATTACTCCTCTGTGATGGACTGATCACCTAGTTAATCCCTCCGTCAGATCGGTTTAAGGTAAACACGGTGTGACTTTAATGTGTAACTCCAGTAGGATCTATCTTCCTGGAGACACGCAGTTATGGGCTGACTGGTGTAGCGCATCTGGTGCCCCAAGAAGGAGCACTGGGATTGAAGAGGCAGCTGGTACCACCCACCGGTCCTGTGCCAGTAAGTATTTAGGAACAGAGTTCACTAAAAGGTACATGGCAAAACTTACCTTACAATTTTGACAGAGACCACTGCTATGCTTTCTGGTGCCTGCTTTCTGTGTGCGGTGGGATGTACCACAGCCCTACAAGGATAAATCAGATAATGTCTGAAGTAGCACCTACCCTGCAAGGGACTTTCTTCACCTGAGGTGACAAGTACCAAAGCCTCTCTTAGAGTTAGGCACTTCACATCTTTCAAAAAGGGAGCCTGGGTGGTGCTCCATTGCAGCCTCTCCTTGTCCAGAGACAGGTAAAGGCACCCACAGAGGATTCCTGGAGAAACACAGTGAGTCTCCAGACCTCGACATTAGATGATGGCCAAGCAGGAGCTTTGGTGATTGCTTGGAGTTGGCCAAAGCAGTAGTGAAGCTGGTGTGGATCTAACGCAAAACTCCATTTTCAGATGTGGTGAAAGGACTCAGCAACCTGACTGCTCAGGGAAGTGTTTGACAGGTCAGGCACAATTTCTAAATTTTAGGCAGTCAAGAACCCAGACACTTCGCACTGAAGCTTCAAAAGTCCAAGGGCACATGAATTTCCATCAGTTACCTCCTCTTTAATTTTTGCTTAAAGGCACAGCCACCCAGCTCGGGATGCCTGTAACTCTCAAAAGATGTTTTGGCTCCATCAGACTCATCAGATCCATCTGTTCCATCAGATCCATCTCCTGAAGGCATTTCCAGAGAGCTTCTGCTGGACCTGGCCTCTCACTAATAACACATGTACTTGCCACGACATACAAAGAAGCGGTGAGGCCACCAACATGGGATGTTGGAGACTTGTTTGAGTCTTTCACTCTTTACCAGATTTGGAGCAAGTTTTTAAAACTGACTTTCCACTCTTCCAGGAAAATATTCTCAGCCTTCAGGGTGTTGTGAGTTGGATCTTCTTCAGCTTGTTCTGCTGGATTTATTCTGCTGTAAAAATAGTGAAATATTCACAGGGGCAAAGGAGGGAAGAATAATTCCACGGGCTGGTTAAGGTTTCCTCCCAAGAGAAAGAAGCAAGCAAGCTGATGATGACTGAAGGAAATCCCAACCTGTGTTCCCTTAGAGGCTGCCACCCTGGGATGGTGCCAGCTACCCAGGGGAGACGGGGAGAGCAGGGAGGAGGGCACCACATGCCCTTATGTTGAATCTGCTCCTCTTTGCATAAAAACAAATTAAAGATTCATTGAGCTAGGAGGAGAGGAAGACCAAATATGAGGATAATTTTCAGTTTAGTGGTGAGGGCACCTGCCTGACCCAAAGTTTCACTCCTCCTCCAAGACCTGTTTGTGAATTCTAGATGGGAAGGTGAGGTGCAAGTGCAATGAGAAAGAGAGTGGGTGGCTCTGGCAGCCACAATTCCCCTTCCTGAAGGACCATCCCAACTGCTGAGCTGAAGTCTCTGTCTCACTTCTCTCTCAGAAGGTTTCCTTCCCCCGCTCCCTCCCCTTTTCAACTACACATCCTCAGCACAAAATTAGCTCGTGAACCGAATGTGGTTTTCTCCACAGCCAGCAAGAGCTGGACCATCCCCTGACCAAATCCGCAACCCTGGCAGGACCCAGCAGGACTCAGACCCACTGAGGTGGTGGGCTTTCTGGGCACACATGCAAGTTGACCATTGTACATTTGAGGTTCTTGGAGACTGAAGGGAGGCATCTCCCCAATTAGGTGCCTTTAGGCTTGGACAGGAGCAGACAGAACATTTTTATTTCAAATTTAGGTGCTTAAATTCTGCTTTAATCCCTTCTTTCAGTCCCTATTTGGATTTGTCCCTTAATTGGAAAATGTAAGAAAAGTTGTACCCGCTCAGACTTCTTATTTAGCAAAAATGTCACAATAAAAGTAAGCCTATGGTGATACTTCCCCGGTATTTTCTCTCAACCTCCAGCAATCCATGGCTTACAGGCTTCCTTAGCCCTAGTAAAATACTTTTAAGAAGCTGAAATCAAGATCCATGTGCAAAGGCACAAACCTTGGGTCAGTACCCTCACCCATCCCAGTGAGTAGCTATGTTTTGCTATGTTTTGTCACGATTGATGGAAGTTATGGCTATCGTTGCCCTCTGATCCCCTGGAGCACTTCATTCATTGCCTTTCCCACATCACAAGACTCACAGATATTTCTCATTGCCAGAATTAACTGTCTGGAACTCTGTGTATTCAGCAGCTAGTAAAACATAATATATATAGTCCTTACACTAAAATGTCTGCATTTCTTCATGAAGGCAAATATGAATCTGTTAATGTTCAGAATGTGTATAATATTATTTCTATTCACAAAATATAAAAGATAATGATACTGATACTGATTATATTTGCATAATGGAGGGAAAAGTTTAGAAATGGTTAGGCTTGTTGTATTAACTAGTATCGTTCCCTACAAACACTGTGCACTTCTTCTGGACCTAAACTGGGATTTCCAGCTTTGTGTCTTAACAGCACAATGCTGAATTTACTTCCACTTGATGGGCACAGTGGGTACATGGGGTTCTGCACAACAGAACAAGGATTATATTGCATAGAAGAAGGACAGGAGCTGGCTCTTATCTTACTGTCTGTAAGGCAGAATTGCAATAACCCACAGAAGCATGTAATACTGTAGCAATACATAAAATTGGGTCCATATAGCTAGATTCAGCTCCCCTGAATAAAATATTTTTTGTTATTTACAAGAGAACGGTTCACAAACCCCAGACCTACCTTCAGGTAACTGCTTGGAGAAGTACCAAAAGGTGTGGAGAAAGTCAGTGAAAGCCAAATGCCTTCAGATCCCCCAGACAGCTGTTGTTCACCAAACTCGGGAGAACTCAACCTTTGTTTTCTGGAAAATGCCAATCAGAGCAACTGAACCTTTCTTTCTCCTTTTGACCCAGTGAGTCTTTTGCCTTTACATGCTCAGAGCAGGGTCAGGTCCTGAAGTTAATTCATCGAACTTTAGATAAACTGTGTGGGAACAGAGACGCTTCACACAAAGACTGAAGCTATGGCTGAAGATGCCTGGTCCAAACGTACGTGGCTGCTCAGGTTCCCCAAGAAACTGTTAGGAACTGTAAGGGAACAGCTGGCCCCAGTGTGGTGGAAGGAATGTTATAGGAGCTACAGGCTTTTTGGGAGCTCCCCGTTTCCAGAGCAGGTCTTTAGCTGGAGCTAAAGTAGGTTTAGAGAAAAAATAAGACTGTCCTTAATAAATGGCAGGGTCTGAGCAACATCACCTATCAAACTATCAGCTTTGAATGACATCTTGCTTAAAACCAGTAAATTAAAACAAAGTAAGGCCAAGTTTGCTTGCCCTTAACCAGCTGAAGGTTGGAATTTGGGTCACAGCAAGAGGAAATTCAACTCTCCTTTCCTAATTCTGTGCTTCTCAGTATGTGTTTACAAACTGCTTGAGGAGAAACAGGTTGGCCCTAGATTTGTCTCGTTCAATTTGTCTCCTTAGATAACTAATGCTTTTCCAGTGTGACTGCTGGAATAACTCTGCACTATCTATACAACCAAGCATCTGGTTTTACTTTTTTAATTGAGCTTCTGTACAAAATACAAATAATGAAATAATAATTAAACACATTTATGGTAAACATGAAAGTAACTCAAATTTGGAGGTTTAGTAGAAGAAAGAGATCCTCCCCTTGCCTTCTGAATACAACACATGCGCTTGGCCAAGCTCCTCAGCAGCAATATGTGTGTGCATAAAACCAAACCCCTGGCAGGCTCTCCAGCTGAAAATCACTCATCTCCCTTCCAAACCCTCAGAAATGCCCAGCAGGACATCAACTCTCAAGGCTTTGTGACTTCAGAAGAGGGAAGGGGGAGGCTGGAAGGTCAGAGAGCTAAAATCCGTCCATTTATGCAGATTCCTTGTCTCAATTTAGCAAAATTTCCACACCCAACCATAATGCTTATTCTTTCTATTCTCTGAAGGGAAAAATTGCTGCAGGGAATCAATGCATATGGGCAGCTGGTTTCACCAGGATGAAGGCACACATTAAAAATGCTTTTGAAGTGCATTTGGGTTTCCCTCTGGGAGTTTACTCAACCTACAGTCAGGTACCAGAGAGAATTTTTCCCCTGAAGGCAAAGACACAAATAAAATTAGTAAGAAATAATAGCCAAGCCCAAAGGTGTGACAGATGGCTTGGAATGGACATCTGTTGGAATAACATTCAGTTACCACAGTAAACTTTTACCCCAGAATTGAATGTGTTCCTCTGTTAATCATGTAGCATGAAGAGGAAAATGGGGGCCCAACGCTAAGGATGTCAGGAACTGGCTTTACACCTCCGTCGGGTGTAGGAGACACAGTGAGCAGGGTGTAACAGCCGGAGGAAGGAGGCAGATGGATGAGGTGGGGCAGATGGTCCGGCTCCGTGATGCTTTGCTGTGGTTTACTGGTGCCCAGTGGAGAGGGGTTGTTCTGCTGAGCAAAGGCAGCTGTAAGGTTTGTATAGAGACAAGTTGCTTTGCTTTATTACATTCAGACAAATAGCCCCAGACGAAGAGTTTCGACTGCCACTTCTGGAGTAAGGGTAATTTGGGGTGTTGCTAGAGAGGAGACAGAGAGCTGGAGAAAAAGGTCAAGGAGAATCAGTTCCAACGTGGTGGTATGGATCAGCTGGACAAGGTCACGTACCTCTGGGATACTCAGGGAATTAATAACCAGACTAACTGTGACAATTGTTTTTGAAAAATCCTGGTTAAACTAAGAGAAAGAGTAACCATGAGAGAAAAACATGGATTTCTGTAAAAATTAAGCTTTAAATAAGCACCAAACCAAAGTAGGCAAGACGGCTTTGTGAGATTAAAAAAATGGTTTGATTAAAACAAGGTGAAATTGCCCCAAAATACGTAGCCATCTATGATGACTCTTCAATATAAACCCAAATTAAAAGCATGAACAATGGGATTTATTTAGAAACATCCTGACCTTTCTCGTATGACTCTTGTCCTGCCTTCTCGTTACTTGTCATTCTCAGTCACTGTATCTTGCTTAAATGAAAAGTGTAAGCTCTCCAGGGCATAGGACTGCATCTCTTTTTTTTTTTTAATCCGCTCTGTACAACAATGCGTGCAGCAGGGAGACTCTTAGAACTATTAAATAAAACAGAAATAAAACATTTAATCTCCTATTTTGCAACTTTACTGAATTTCTGGGCAAGAAAAAAAGGATACAACACCTAGTGTGGATATTAGGCAAAAGTTGTTTGCTCTCGTAAGTAAAAGTTAAGCTAAATAATAGTAAAATAATAGAAAAGCAGTGCTCTCCTTGGTAATGATGTTTATGAAATCACAGATTGGTTCCTGGGGGAGAGCAGTGGAAGCCCATCACTTGGAGATTTTGAGAGCGAGGTTGGGCAAAGCCAGAGACCAGAGCACTGCAGGGCTTGGTGCCCCGCTGGCAGGAAGACGAATGAGAAGCCCTAACAGTCTTCTCTATTTTGTTCTTCTATGATCCTTATAAGAGAGATTGATGCTGACAGCATCCAGGTGGTACGTCCATGACTCAGCTGTCACGTCACTGCTTACGGCTTAAAGCCAGTGAGTCAAGGAATGAAAAACAGGTGGAAGGAGGAGGAGAGCCCTCCCGAAGTGCTCACCTCCAGCCGTCTCTGGCTAAGCGAGCGGGGCCAATTGCAGACCACAGGGACACGGAAGAAGGAGAGGCAATGACAGAAGGAACGGCTGGTCACCTTCCTCCAAGGGCAGCAGGGTTGCAAGCCATTCTCCACGCCTTACATAGTGTGGAAGAAAAGCCTGGTGTGAGTTAATGGACTTCTGCAAGCCAGAAGTGTCCACACTACGTGGTAGGTCTGAGGCCTGCTGACTCTTGTAACTATGCTCTGTAGGCAAAGCTGTAAATTAAGTTAATATTAAATGTCTGGTTTACTTCATGCTAGACAGAAAAGGTAACATCACAGATGTCTGGCCACATATTTTCATCAATACAAAGTTTATTATTAGGGATCTGATTTCAAGTGACGCTGCAAATCCTGTTCTGAGAATGGGTCCTCAGTCTGCTAGTGACTGTGACAACCGACACTATTTCTCTGAAAAGTCAATAAATCATAGAAGACAGAAATGAGACTCCTTGGAGGCAGACCCCTGGGTTCAGGTGGCTTCTGAGGCCCTGCTGCCTGTCTGGGAAGGTTCACAAAAGAAATCTGCCACACTTGAGATCTAAACCTGAATCGATTTGGTTTTTTGGTCACTGCCTTGATTGCAGGGCCAGCCTCTTGTAATTCACAGTAGCACAATGTCAACAGCATCTCTGCAAGATGGGCACTCCACTGCTGTCTCTGCCCTTGGGCATGATCAGTGTCTAACACATGAAAATCTCTCCATGGGTGGACACTTCATAACCTCCCCAAGAAACTTGTTGGAAGGCTTCATGATATCTACCCTTCACAAAAACATTTTTCAGCATCTGATCTTAATTTATTTGCTGCAGTTTAACCCTCTAATTCCTTGTCTTATTGATCATGGACAGAGAGAGCAGGTGATTTTTGTCTCTTTTTGGTGGTTGCCTTTCACACACCTGACCATTGCTACCTTGCTTTCCTGGTCAGTCTGTCCATCAGAAGCTCAGTCCATTCCAATTTTCTTCATCACTGTTTTTTTCCTAGAGCTCTGGTCATTCCCACTGCTCCCCCTGGACTTTCTTCCATTGTCCACTTGTTTTTTTGATGTGCAGTGCTCAAGACTGGACACATGAGGTTTTGGCCAAACCTTTCTATTAATCTGTTTCATAACAGCACATCATCATTGACTTGCATCCAGCTTGTGATCCCCGTCACCCACAAATCCTCTTCCAAAGAGCACTCAGCACCCTGTACAACCCCAAATGCATCACCTTCCAGTTGTCTCTACTGAATGACATTCCGGTCTCCTTCCCATGAGATCTTTGATTTGCCACTATTGTTTAGACTATTAAGGCTTTCCTTCAGCCTGCCAGCTGTCACCACCTGCTTGTAAGTTTAGTACGTGTTCCCTATCCCATTGTCAGTGTCTTTACTAGTGATAGAAACAGTATCAGAGCTGTAGAGACTCACACCTACCCTTTTGGCAGTGACCATATGATGCCTTCTCTGTGCAGCTCAGTTTTGTAGCCATCCTGTAATGTTTTAGATGTTCCTGCAACGTTAGGAACAATCTTCCCTGGTTCCCTTACAAGAATATCACGTTCAAGAGTGTTAAAAGCCTTTTTAAAGCTAAGATTCGTAGTGCCTACTGCACACACAAAGAAGGAAATGACATTGGTGTGACACCACTGAGTCTTGCCAAAAAGAAAAGTGTGCTGGCTGTCATTTATCCCTTCATTATGTGAGTATTGCGTGTTTTGGTAGCTGCCAGGAAGCTTGTCACACGTCGGCACCCTCTTGCACAAAGTGCTATGCACCCTCAGAACCAAAAGATGGATCCTGTACCAAGACATTCACAATCTAATTAATCTTAATTGTTTTCCCCGAAAGAAAATGCCACCTCCTTTCTTATGAAGGAGAGTATCCATTCTGCAAACCCACTTTATCACGAAACGAGACGCCACTTCTTTCCAAGGAGTCCCAAACAAGTAGTTATTACTGGCATCATCAAGAGCCATATCTAAGTCTTGATTTTAACCACATTAAGCCTTGCTTAAGGCTAAAAGACATCATCTGTCTGCATCCCCCTCGCTGTCTGCTCACTCACTGTCTGCTCCACCTAGGATGCAAGTCAGGCAGTTTCTTCGGTTTTCAAACCTGACTGCTTCCAGTATGAGTGACACATCTTATGGTGACACAACTGCTGCAGGGTCTGCAGGAATTGTCTGAAAGCCAAGAGCTCTGTCCAAAGGAAGGAAAAATGGCAAGGATATAGTTATGTGAACCGAATGAGTAAAAGGCGTCAACTCCAAGACTGCAAGGCACAGTAACTTGAAAACATGGCATTTTGCACCCTCCCTGCTGCGCAAAGTAAACCAATTTTAAAAAGTGCTAAATCATGGCACTGGTTGTGGCAAGCAATGAAACTTGATCTTATTTTATGGAGTTTTGATCTTCACATACACAAGGAAGACTCTTATCAAGCTGAAGTATTCCAGCCAGATAGTCTCTGACTGTATGTTTGCAGATCACCTGTGACAGCAAAACGTGGGCTCTGCTGTTGCTTCTGGAACCAAAGAGTTAGTAACAACTAATGTTGTTTATACGTGCAAAGAATTTGGAATTGATTACGGTTTTGTGCTCTATTTAAGTGTACTTGTAATTACCTTTGATTAGGATAAAGAGGATCATTTTCTTTTACCAATTCTCAGGATATTCAGAACATCTGGAAACTAAAGCAATTCTTTGCACACCTGTTTGTTAGTGTAAACTTCAACATTTCCATAGAAAATGCTCTGTGAGCGGGGAACAGCTGAGGCATCTGACATGACATGGATGACCTGGGACCTTGGTGCCACAGAAATAGCTGGACATGCAAACCTTTCCCTACAGTGGATAGACACAATCTGTTGCTCGACCATGCATGTTTGCCCAGCTTCCAGGTGTTCAGAGGCCAGAGTGCCAAAAAGTTCAAATTGGAAACGTTGGTTTTACCCATCCATCTTGCCTTCTCCCACACAGCAGCTTCCTGAGATGAAGCACTCATTAGATTGCCATCAGCCCTGGCTAGTACCAGCAGGGAATGGGGGTCTGTTCTGTTCTGGCATTGCAGATGCCAGTTCAATGCAGCTCACTCTACTCATTCTCCATCTACCTCAGAGCTATATTGTCATACTTGTAAAGGTTGTTATTCTGCTTGCTTTGGTGAGGACTTTGCTGAGGTGGACCCCAGCCTGCCTGAAGATAGAGCTCACTGCTTTAGCAGCTGGCAAAACCCAGCTCCAGAGAAAAGGTGGAGGTCATCAGCCCAAGATGATGGCCAGTGTGGATGGCCACACAGTGCCTTGCACAACTTTGCTGTCATATCCACGGCTCTAAAACCTCCCTTCTATCCAGACCTTCTGACACATGCTTCCATAAATAACACTTTAAAAAATTCTACTTCTCTGAGGGAGAGGGAGAGGGAGAGGG
>VZRU01001939.1:0-13558 GCA_013398155.1 Pedionomus torquatus
GGAGGGTGGCAGGAGAATAAACAAATATAGACAGGGAAGCAAAAGGTGGGAGCCAGTCCCTCACCCGCCTGCAGCTCGCAGCCAGCAAAGCTCTGCAGTAGGGTTGGCCCCGGGCAGAGAGGAGCACAAATGGCTCACCAGCCGGGCAATGCCCACAGCGCCTTCTCCATCCTTTTCTCACCCCTTTCCCATCAGGCAAGAGGAGGAGAGGCTCGTGTCCCAGGCAAAAGAGAATAATAAGGTGACTATTAATAATACCTTCTTCTGCCAGCCAGGAATCTCAAAGCCATTTCACGTCCATCAATTAATCCCCACGCAAGTCTGGTGAGGTGAGGACAGTCGGTGTCATTATCCTTGCTTTAAAGCACGGAAATTTGAGGAGGATTCATCTGGCTGCTGAAGCAGGCATCTGCTTTTTCTACCCCTGGCCCAGGGGGCATGTATTCTCTCACGGACTGGCTGCACCTACTTGCTATGTGTCTGGCACTTCTTCAGACCTTGCTTTTCAGAGCTCCTGGTGTCCCCATCATTTTGCAGGCATCGCTGTGCTGTGCTACCCCGTCCTCCCTTGCCTCCTCTCCCCATCCCTTATCCACAGGAGGTTATCCTCCACGGAAAGGCTCAGGCGAGGGCTGCCAGGGTGTCCTCAGCACTGCGTATTATTTGTTTCCCTCCATGTCCATCAAAGAAGGAGACAGATAAGCTGTTTCCCTCTCCCTCCCATTGCTCAGGACTCCAGCGCAGTCACCCTCCACGGATCCCACCGCTCCTGCCGCAAGGTTGAGGGGAGAGACCCCCCCCAATGTGGCTCCCTCCATGCTGCCACCGCTGTACTCACCATCTCATTGTAGGCATCTCTGCTGAGCCGAGGGGTCAGTTTGATGGTCCCCATAAAGACGAAGAAGAGCCCCAGGGCCACCGAGAGGGCAACGATGGTGATGGTCCTGGGAGATGCCATGGAGCCGCCTGCAACCGGTCCTGGGAACCGGTCCTAGCGAGGCCTTCTGGCTCTGGCTGCCAGCCCGGGAGGGAGGTAGTCAGTCACCATTGAAGGAGATGAGGAATAAAGCTGCAGAGGCTGCGAGGATGACAGCGGAGGAAGGGGGGGGGGGGGCGAGGGAGGAATTCAGCCTCCTCCGCTCCGCGGCCGCCGGGGCCTAATGCCCCGTAGCCATGAGCTGGAGCCAGAGCCAGGCAGCCCTGTGCTGAGAGATGAGCATTCCCACCCCTCCTGGCCACTAAGTCATCCTCTTGTACGTTTCCTTGTACCATCCAGAAAATATCTCCAGAAAACCCTAAAGCAAGCCAGTTCTAGGGATGATGCGGGATGGCAGCCAAGTGTACAGCACAGTGGGAAAACGAGGATGCAGGATCCTAGAATTGTTTGAGTTGGAAGGGACCTTAAAGATCATCCAGTTCCAACCCCCCTGCCATGGGCTGGGACACCTCCCACCACACCAGGTTGCTCAAAGCCCCATCCAGCCTGGCCTTTAATACTTCCAGGGATGGGGCAGCCACAGCTTCTCTGGGCAACCTGTTCCAGTGCCTCACCACCCTCACAGCAAAGAATTTCTTTCTGCTATCTAATCTAAATCTCCCCTCTTTCAGTTTAAAACTGTTTGCCCCTTATCCTATTGCTCAACTCCCTGATAAAGAGCCCTTCCCTATCTCTCCTGTAGTCCCCTTCAGGTACTGGAAGGCTGCTATAAGGCTGCGACATTGGCAGAGGGCACGGGAGTAACCTGCTCTGCAGGAAAAAACTATTAGAGGTCTTGTACAAAGGCAGCTTTCTGTTTTGGATGCTCAGACACTAATACACAGCAAACAAAATATTGCTTAATATGTTTGCCACACAAAAGCAAAAAAAAAGATGTATCTCCTAGGAACCTGGTGCCCAAAAGGGACGTAAAGGCCACTGCCCCACCATCCCCTATTGTAGACAAAACCTGTCCTGGATGTTCAGCTCTCCAGAGGCTAGTGGAAAGGTTTTCTGATCCCCTATTACTTTTTGATTTAAAGCCATTATCTCTCCTCCTCTAATTTGCCACAAATTTCATTTGGACAAAAGCATAGCCAGGCTAAGCAGAAATCCATTCCGATCTCACAGCGAGAAGCCAAGGTATAATTCTACAAAACAGAACCACTGGAAAACTGCATCCCTCACTATAAACTCAAAATAAAAGGCTGTACCAGTGTGCAAAAATCATGCCTGGGATGGTACAAGAGCGACATTTCCCATGCCTCTCAGGCATCTCCCCATCACCTCCCTTTCTGGTGTCTTAAGTCTCAAGTCCTAAACTCATGTATTTTAAGCCCTCGTGATTTGAGAACTAGTGGTTATGGTTATTGTTCCAAGATCAGGGTTCCTTACGACCGGAATTGAAAGTCTGAAAAATACTGACAGCTCTTCCCATTTTCTTGGGAGTTTATCAGCCTCGATTCACCCAAATTAGATAGGGAACATTTAGAGCTGAACCTAACAGCCTGACTGTAAAAACACCTTCTGCTACTGGTCTGGCCTAGACGACCAGGGTAAACCAAACAGTGATTTCAGTACATACAAGTAAAAATATAAAAACCACAATAAAAGAAGCCGTCAAAACATCGTGGAGTTCCCAAAACACAAGGGAACTCTGCTCACTCAAACCTGCCTCCAGGCTGTAGCAGCTCCATATTTCAAAGAGCTGGAGAGAGCTTCATGTAACATTGAGGTTCACAGCTTGGCAGTCCCTGAAAATGGCAGGACTGATACAAAACACACATTTTTTTTAATTTGCTGTCATAGAGCAGCCTGATGAGTAAATAACTTGTTGTTGCTGAGATTTTCACTGGCCACTTCGTATTTAGGTATCAGTAAGCATTAGCAGGGAAGGAGGAGGCAGAGGTGGAAGGAAAGACACTGAAATCTGTTCTCCCTTCATTTCATTTTATAGAAAAATCTAATTGTCTCCAACTTATCCACATGACTGACAGCGATTCAATGTTGGGTTTGGAAGTTTATACAGGAAATATTTCCCTGACCCCAGAAGTCCATGTTTTCCCAGTGAGCACGAGCACTTCTAGTTCCTACGATTTCTTCAGAGCAAGTTCACTATCAACATGAAAACCCACCTGAAATATCCATGAAGCAAACAGAGAACCAATGGCATGTCAGTTGTAAAAAAAAATACAGTGGATTTTAGTCCTTTGTATTCACATGTTGATGGTGAAAACCCACAATGCAAGGGAGAGAGTATTTTCCAGGCGGCTTTAAACAGCAGCCCCAGAAAAGGTTTGCAGAGGAGGAAAAGGTGATGAAATGCTACAGAGAACCTTTTTCCCCCAGATATCTGAGTGTTTCCTTACAGAACAGCATAGTTAGGCAATGCAAAGTAAGAGCAAAGGCAAAATTATTTAATTTTATACAACCTTCAAGAAAATAATTTAAAATCCTAACTACTTTGGCTCCAGTCTTGAGGACAGCAGGAGGTATTCCTGGCATTCCTGCCTCCTTGTCAGCGGGTGAACAGCAGCACCAGCTCACAGTGAACAGTATGAGGAAACATGTCAAAAGGTACAGCCAACGTGGGGGCAAACGGCTCTCCTGCCAGCTTCTTCCCTGGGTCAGGCGGGCAGCACAGCCTGTGGACAGCAGAGCATCTGTTAGACCAGCAGCAGAGGCCTTCCCACCATTGTGGGTAAGGCAACAGCACCCAGAACTATAGAATCAGAGAATGGTTAGAGTTGGAAGGGACCTTAAAGATCATTGAGTTCCAATGCCCCTGCCATGGGCAGGGACTCCTCCCACCACACCAGGTTGCTCCAAGCCCCATCCAGCCTGGCCTTGAACCCCTCCAGGGATGGGGCAGCCACAGCTTCTCTGGGCAACCTGTTCCAGTGCCTCACCACCCTCACAGTGAAAAATTTCTTCCTGATATCCAATCTAAATCTCCCCTCTTCTAGTTTAAAACTATTACCCCTTGTCCTGTCACTACTCTTCCTGACAAAGAGTCCCTCTCCAGCTCTCCTGGAGCTCCCTTCAGATCCTGGAAGGCTGCTCTAAAGTCTCCCCAGAGCCTTCTCTTCTCCAGGCTGAACAGCCCCAGCTCCCTCAGCCTGTCCTCATAGCAGAGGTGCTCCATCCCTCTGATCATCTTCATGGCCCTCTGCTGGACCCGTTCCAACAGGTCCATCTCCTTCCTATGTTGAGGACTCTAGAGCTGGACACAGTACTCCAGGTGGAGTCTCATGACCGCAGAGTAGAGGGAGAGAATCACCTCCCATGACCTGCTGGTCATGCTTCAAGGAGGCATAGTGTTTGACTAACATCCCTCAGAGTCTGCAGCTGATACTGGATAAGGTCTGGAACCATCAACACTGAATGCCAAACCAGCTCTGGAGACCTCACAGGTGAGCTGAAAAGTCATCTGCAGGTTTAAAGCTCCCTTTCTCATGAGCCATCCCAGCTGATAGACACTTAATGCCCTTAGGAAATAATCCTCAGTTTTGCACTACCTTCACTGTTTACCTGCAGACAGATTCATCACTTGCAAACGGGCCTGCCCCAGATAAAGACTTAGCTGTATGATTAACCCTAAGCAGGTGATTAATCCCCTCAGCTTAACTTCGTTAGCTAGGAGCTAACCTTCCTGCAGAGAACCCAGTGGAATCCATATCATACAGCCAAATGTGCTTTTTTTGTTGGGGAAGGATGCACAATGCCATCGTAGCGCATTTGCGTTATTTTTTATTCTGTACTGGTGCACTAAAGCATCCTGCTGGAATGTAAAACCCAAAGAGAACCCACTACCTTAAACCAGTGAGCGCATCGATGATCTTTAAGTTCCCTTCCAACTCTAACCATTCTATGATTCTATCTTGCAGGTAAACCCAAAGGATCGCAGAAGCATAAACCACTTCTGACCATGCATTGACTAGTCCTAGATCACACCTGCAGAACTCACCCACAGAAACTCACGAGAAAAACCTTAAAAGCCAAGGTCAGATATTTATGTCCTTGCCTGGACGTAACAGGGTCTGTCACTAAGGAAGAGAGTGGTGAAAAGAAAGAGGGGAGGGTGCTCACTCAAGAAAGTTCCTCATGGCTTCTCCCTCTGGCTTGCAGGAGATGTAGACCAGCCTTCGGATGGACTCGCAGTTTCGGATGGCTCGCACAACCCTGTAATCTGCAAAAACAGACACCGTGATTCCCCAGTGACCCACCACCACCGTGAGCTCCCCAGAAGGAATGACTGCCCAGCAAACATCACAGATCCGCACTGAACCATCAAAAATGCAGGGGCGTGGGCAAAATAAAGAATATACACATTTTGCCATGTCCTGTCTCAGATCCAGGCTCTTAGGAGGCCAGGGATGCAACCCACACTGCTAACATCTCCACAAACGTGGCAGGGCAGTGGAAGAAATCCCTCCGCTTCCCAGGGGGGTGAAGGATGAGAGAAAAATTGTTGCTTAATTAAGCAGAGGCATGTAAAACCTTCCACAGAGACTTGCACAACCTTACCTGGGCACCAGGACCAGTTGGGGACTTCCCAGTACACACTGGAGCAAGTCTAGCGGATGCCACTAAGACAGTTAAAGGGCTGGGGCACAGCATGGATGATGAGAGTGGAAGGTTATTGAAGGTTATATGAGGTGGAAGGTTATATGAGGGCTGGGGTTATTCAGCGTGGGGAGGAGAAGGTGAGCAGGGACCCATTTGCTATCTTCAGGAACCTCACGGGGGATTACAGAGAAGCTACAGCCAGAATCCTCTCAGAGGGGCACGAGAAGAGGATGCGAGGCAACAGATGTGCAGCAGCAAGGGGAAATTCTCATTAAATATATTAAGGAATACATTTCTAGGAGAGGGTATTCGCCCTCAGATACACTCAGAACTCAGCAGGGCTTTATAGCTCTGTGCAACCTGATACAACTCTGAAGGTGGCCTTGCTTTAGGTGGGAGGTGGCACCGCAGACCCCCAGAGGCTCCTTCTCTCCTGAATAATTCTGTGAGCCTATGCAAGGTTGGGAAAATGTAAGAGCTGTCTGCTTTAAAGAGAAAGCATGATAAAGGCACTGAAAACAGCAGATTCTACGGGATTTCAGCTGCTGTCAGCAGCAAGGTAAGAAACTAAAGACTAAGCGAGCAGAGAGTTGGGAGCCAGCGTGCCAGGTCTCTCAGGACTTGGTAAAAAGTCTCGGTTTTCAAGATGAAAATAAATAGCCTATTTTCTCACGGAGTCCAGCCCGAGATGGGTTCACCACAGCAACAAGGGGTCGGGCATCCGCCCACGACGACAGGAGTTGCGGTAACACGGCCTCTGCCTTTCCACTGTGAAACTCGCAGTTTGAGACCCCTGCGAAGCAAAAAGCAGCCAGTTGAACTGAGCAGAGTCACGTCTCACCAGACATTGGGCGTAAGACAGAGCAGTGCCCTTTGCTGCGCGGGATTAACCTGCTAGCAGCGTCCCTCTGCTCACTTCTGCTCCCCATTTTTCAGTGGTTAGTTTGAAATTTTCTGCCCCGGCGCGTTTGAACTCACCGTTGAACGCCGCGTTCCACCTGGCATCCTCTATCGCCTTCTCCACCACCTCAACACCAATAACCTTGGACACTTGGTGAGCCAGAGAGAGACCAATTGTGCCTGGAAACGAGGGATACAAAACCAGTCCGTACAACCAGGCGGAGGAAACAAGTCTTTAGATAGCAGGGATCAGTTTTTGGCACGCAAAGCACCAGCCCTGGGAGCCAGGCTCAGGTAGCCCACTGCTCACCCGTTCCGCAGCAGATGTCGAGGAGGACAGTGTCCCCACCAGCCTGACTCAGCTCCCCGACCGCCTGGTACAGAACTTCTGCTCCACCCGTGTTTACTTGGAAAAAAGCATCTGGAGAGATGCGAAACCTGAGGCCGAGCAGCTCTTCAAAGATGTGTGGTTCTCCGTGAAGGAGCTGGAAGGGGGACTGCTCGTGGGTGCAGCGTGTCATGGTGCTGGCAGGGCACACAAAAAACAGCTGTGAGAAGGCAGCAGAGAAGCAGCCCGTTTCCATTTCCAACCCCGGGGTGCTTGGTTGCAGGGTAGGATGGTTCTCCTCCCACCAACTTTAATTTCACGTGAGCCTTCCACCAGCATCAAAGGATCTTGATTCTTTAAAAGGGATTCTAAGAGACCCCACCTGGAGTACTGTGTCCAGCTCGGGACTCCTCAACATAGAAAGGACATGGACCTGTTGGAACGGGTCCAGCGGAGGGCCATGAAGATGATCAGAGGGCTGGAGCACCTCTCCTATGAGGACAGGCTGAGAGAGCTGGGGCTGTTCAGCCTGGAGAAGAGAAGGCTCTGGGGAGACCTTAGAGCAGCCTTCCAGGATCTGAAGGCAGCTACAGGAGAGCAGAAGAGGGACTCCTTGTCAGGAAGGGTAGTGATAGGACGAGGGGTAATGGTTTTAAATTGGAAGAGAGGAGATTTAGATTAGATACCAGAAAGAAATTTTTCACTGTGAGGGTGGTGAGGCACTGGAACAGGTTGCCCAGAGAAGTTGTGGATGTCCCATCAATGGAGGGGTTCAAGGCCAGGCTGGATGGAACTTCAGGCAACCTGGTGTGGTGGGAGGTGTCCCTGCCCAGGGCAGGGGGGTTAGAACTTGATGATCTTTAAGGTCCCTTCCAACTCTAACCATTCTATGATAATTCTATGACCTGTAACTTGCAGAGCCTAGAATTCACTAAAAGGACCAAGAAGACTTGGCAGAAGGCAGCGGTCCTGGGGCCTATTCCTCAGGTTTGCTGCTAATGTGATTTACTGTCTTGGGAAAGTAACTGTAGATTCTTTTCTTTAGTTTCTCAGGCTCATAACTCTCATGAGGTAGAGCCATAGTGCACTCAAGTATTTCAGGTCTGGAAAAACAAAAGATGTGGCCATCTTAAAACCACATCTGCAAGAGGCATCCAAACATCTGTCTCTCTCTTCAAACACTCCCTGAATTGGCAGAATTTGAATTTGATCAGAGATGGGGGGAGAAAAACAAGAGGTGGCTTTGTTTGCACTCTTTCCCTGTGCCAGCACACATACCTCTCTTGGAAATAAAGTGAAGTCAAGGCACAGACCGCTCCAGGTCCACACGTGAAGAACTCCTTAAGCAATGCTTTCTGAGTAGCCAGTGCCTCCTGTGGAGAGCGAGAAAGGAAAACCCATCTTTTTGGGTAATGTGCTTAAACACCTTTCCCCAGCGACAGTCCCAGCAAGCTCAGGCTGTCCAGACACCTGATGTGCCTCTTGCCAGGGACCCCCATCCTCCACATCCTCACCTGGCCCAGCTCCTGGGGGTGGAAGGTGACGATGGCCATGGTGTGACCACGGCTGGTGGTGCGCACCACGAGCTCCCGCCAGTGTCCACCTTCGTGGAAGAGGATGCAGGGGTCCAAGGGGGAGCGACGGATGTGCTCTTCGTAGCACTGAGGGGAAGGGAAATGGCACTTGTAGGACAGCAAAGACAACTGCCCTGCTCTTCTCTGTGCACCACAAAACAGGTGGCCTTTGCACCAGTATCATCTGTTTTCTTCTGCTGGATTTCAATACACTGAGTGAAAGCTCTTTCCAAGGTCTTAGAAGACAAGACATTGTAATAATTTCAATTTGGGATTCTTAGCTGTTTCAATAGATTGGCAGGAATTCATCATCACTTGATAAACTTCACTCTTTGGGACAGTTTTGGGGCTGTAACTTCAACACACAAGTTTTTTAAAAAATAATAATTTATCCATCAACCAGAGTCAGGCCTGAAACTTTTCAGAACATGAAAGTGGACTTGAAAACCCAGCGTAACTAAAAGTACAATGTTGTCCCAAATAAGAGTTACGGCAGCCCCTCTGTTCCACAGCCCAGGGACAGATGTGACTTACGTATTTACCTGGGCTACTTGTTTGTGTTTCTGGGGTATGTTCTCCATGTGGTCAGCTTTCACACAGACAATATTTCCTTCTGGAGAGAAAGACAGAAAGGTATTTAATTGTGGTGTTTCAGGGCACGTGAACCATCTGACATGATAAACTGTGGAGACGCCTTTCTCCTGAATTTTCCCGTTGTACAAAAAAAAACCCAAAAAAACCCAAACAAACAAAAACAAACAAAAACAGAAGAAAAACCCCCAAAACCCCAACAAACTGTCCTGGAAGCACCTCATTAAATGCTGTGATGTTCTGGGTACCCACACTCTGCAGGACCTGCCAGAATTCCCCTGGCCAGTGGCTACTGTCACTGATTTCCATGAAGAGTTTGGAGCTCTGGGAGCTTTTGAAATGCCTAAAGGAGCTACTGCATTGTTCTTAAACTAAGGGAGGCAGAGCAGAGCAAGCTGGTTTTCTAACTGGAGAGTAATGGTGTGGGGTAACAACAGAAAAGCAGCTTAGGTTGCCTGCAAGAAAGCATTCTCACTTCAATTTAAATGATAAACTTCTGCTGTCAGAGGTAAAAACACAGAATCACAGAATGATATGGGGTTGGAAGGGACCTCTGGAGATCATCTAGTCCAACCCCATTCCAGATCAGGGTCATCCAGAGCAGGTTGCCCTGGAAACACATCCAGGCAAGTTTTGAAAGTTTGATGGAGACTCCACCACCTCTCTGGGCAGCCCATTCCAGGACTCTGCCGCCCTCCAAGTGAAGAGGTTCCTCCTCATGTTTAGATGGAACTTCCTATGTTCAAGTTTGTGCCTGTTACATCTTGTCCTCTCACTGGGCACCACTGAGAAAACTGGCCCTGTCCTCTTGATGCCCACCCTTTAAGTATTTATAGGCATTGATCAGATCCCCCCTCAGTCTTCTCTTCTCCAGACTAAAAAGACCCCAAAAATGCATCCATGGAATGATGCATGGAAAATTCTCTGCTCAATGAGAAAGGAACACAGTGCCCAGCCCCGCACCTTCTTGCAATGGAAGAAGACCTTCTTTGCTTCTCAACCAGAAGCAAAACCCAGTATCAATGATGTGAACAAGTTCATTCCTGAGCCGCTTGCCAGGAGCACACAGCTCACTTCTTCATTGCATAAAACCAAACTGCTTCATGCATCACGAACGGTCCAACATTGCTCTGCTGGCTACTCCATGCTCTCTCCCCCCCGCTCCATGCTCTCCCTGCTCAGCACAGGCTGCTGGAGCATGCCAAAAACACGGGAATGGCATAATTAAGACCAACAAAGCTAAATCCCGGAGGGGCTGCTACCACAGCTGTCATCCTCACTGTTGCATTTAGCAAATTAGAAGCTGGCGTTTCATGCGAAGCTAATGAACTGAGGTTTTAAAATTGCTGCCCTGGACTTTGTCAGGAAGCGTAGATAAGGGGTAATGGTTTTAAATTGGAAGAGGGGAGATTTAGATTAGGTATTGGGGAGAAATTCTTTCCCGTGAGGGTGGTGAGGCACTGGAACAGGTTGCCCAGAGAAGCTGTGGCTGCCCCATCCCTGGAGGGGTTCAAGGCCAGGCTGGATGGGGCTTTGAGCAACCTGGTCTGGTGGGAGGTGTCCCTACCCACGACTGGGGGATTGGAAAAAGAAGGTCTTTAAGGTCCCTTACAACTCTAACCATTCTATGATTTTATGACTTGGCAGTGTTTCTGTTGGCATCCCCCAGGATTCAGGCTTCTAACTTGGGTGGAGACTGGCCCAGCGGAGCCTTGCCCCAACCCAGCCCACGCCAGCAGCTCTCTGCCCAGCTCCTCCTCCTGCACTGACCTCTGCCAGTTCCCACATACAACCCCACGGTTTTGGGGTTCCCATCTGGTCCTCGGTTCACAGAGAATGTGGATTTGTTTCGGTAGCCATTAACGATGGGCTGAGGGAGAAAAGAAGGGAAAGTAAAGCCTTGGATTAAAAGAAGAAATAATGGAGGAAAGCCCCCAAACCCAGTCTGGTTGTTCTGTTGGCAACACGGGAAGACACACGAGAATGTGCAAAATGCAAAAGCAGAGTTTATGCATGAGACCTCCCCAATACTTCCCCCCAGGAAGAAGAAATGGCTCTCTGTGACAGAATGGTGACAGGCTTATCTGGAAAGGCTTGGACACAAGAAGCGTTTCTAATCACTGGACTTGTTTGACTCTCCAGGCTGCAAAGTAGGAGCTAGAAAGGACTGCCACAGACACCTTCTCTGCTACCAAGTAATCCCCCAACACGATACTCTTCATGAATCAAGCGAGAGACGGTTAGCAGTTCTGAGGGGACGGTATTCCCACGGGATACTCACCGAAGGGACTACAGGCTGGAGAGGACAGCAGAGTCTGCCAGGTTTCTGTGCATCTACGCCCAGCTCCTCAAGATGAGATGCCAGTGTCTGCAAAACCTTCCGCTGGCTTTCATACTTCACCTGCAGAGGAATCCTAAGCCAGAAACACTCTCACAGGACCACACAATGGTGAGCAGCTCTTCATCGCCCACCTCTGGGAAGGTAAACGGGAGGGAATACTGCAAGTGGGATATAGCCTTAGAGGAGCTCTGCATTTCTCATCACCATAGCTGCTTGGAGCAATGGGAAGAGAGAGAAATCCTGTGTCCATGGTCCTCAAGCACTAGCCTGGAGCATTTGGTCCAACCTGAAGCCCCAGTGAACCAGCTGTCCCGCACTGGGCAGGATCCCTGTGCTGCTGGTGATCACACACACACCCCACAGGAATCCTCATGGTTCTATCCTTCATAACTGGAGAATTAGAGCAGTAGCGAATGGGATCTGAAGAGCTTACAGCATTAGGTGACTAAGATGCTAAGGGCTGTTGCTCAAGCGAGACAGGAGGGAGAGTTGGGACAGCACGACAAAGAAAAGTCCGTGTAAGCACATCTTACCTGCAGCTGCTCTTGATAGGGAAGTCTCCACAGTGGAGTGACCGCATTTGCCAACCTGGAAAGCACAACATCGTGATAGTGCCCAGAGCTACTCTTCTCCTGATGCTTGCAGTATAACATCCCTACCACCAGATTCACCGGCAAGACTGTTCTTGCACGGGCCCTGCACCAGAGCTGACAGTGAACATCCAAACTCCCTTCTCACGGCACCTTCCTGGCACAGAACACTTGTGGCTGCAAGAGGAACTCAGGAATCACAATGACCAGTTCTCCAGAAGACAGGCTGAGCCTTTGGCAGAAGTCTGACCAGCAATACCTGGCTGTTCTATGTAACCCAGGTATCTTTCTGATCCCCCTTGAGAAGACAGGGCCAGGAACAGCATTTTCCTGTCACAGGGACCCAGAGAGACCCTGCAGAGCCCTTGGTGAGATTTGACTCCAGGCTGGTAAAGGCAGGGGAATGAGTATTCAAATGTTACTGGGGTCAGAGTGGAAAAAAAAAACCCAACAACGTGTAGGCAGAGAAAAGGGAAAAAGAGAAACCATGCTGTAGCTTCAGATGGGCTCCGTTGCTTTCTCCCACTGAACCAGAAGCTTTGATCATCCCTTGCTGCTCCGAGGACAGCCCAAGTCCCATCTCCCTGGAGTTTTCCCCTAAAAGAGCACGATGCTTCTCTCAATCCTCAAGGCATCCATCCTGCATCATCTGCCTGCTCGCATTTCCAGCCACTACTCCATCCCTTTTGCTAATGCTGTACCAGATTAAATCCACCTCAGTGACACGGACAGTTTGTGTGTCGCAGGCAGGCAATTACCAGCTGCCCGCTCCCACTGACCCAGCCACCCACACAGCACCAGTTTGGAGATAAACCTCAGAATGTGCCGCTACTTGTGTCTGGGTGAGGGCGAGCAAGAACAAGAAATATAAAAGTTGAATTAAAAAAAAAAATAAATTAAAAAATAACAGAATAAGGGGTGCAGTAAATATGACCCGAACTATCATAACTATCCATCGACTCGCAGAGCCCACGGAAAAACTCACCCCACAGCTGGATAAGCTGCTGCTATGGCTTACTGAGATTTTTGGAGCTGCTTCCAAAGCACCCAGTGCTTTCAGACACAGACCAGCAAATCAAATGGACTATTACTTTTTGCTTGCCAGTACAGCAACTGCCCAGCTCCTTTCCTCTTAGACCTTTTCCTTCTTCTTTCCCATTATTCCTATCCCAGGGCAAGCCAGCCGAGCCTTGGCTATTCTACTGAGGAGAGCTGGGTGGAGGTGAAACCCCCAACACGCTGCTCGAGCAGCTTCAGGTGTGTTTGGTGCTTTGGGACAGTGCTTGGTCATTTTGAAAGAGCCATACCTCTCCTCCCAGGAGGAACCTGCCAGGCTGACGTCCTCCCTGGCCTTTTTCTTCTCCTTCTGCTTTACCACTGTCTTCTTCTCCTTCACCAGGCTGTGGTTGCCACCAGGCAGGCTGCTCAGGAGAGGACTGGAAGGGCGAAGGTGCCGGGGCAGCAGCCTCGACGTGCAGGACAGAGCCATGGTGGGATGGAGAGGGGCAAGCAGCACAGCGAGCCCCCCCGGCAGCCTCACACCTGGAGATGGGGTGAGAAAACCACCAGGTTCGTGGCCCGCTCTGCTCCAGAAACTACACCCCTTTGCTTTCCAAGCCTATACCCAGGGCCGGTCTGACCAGGGGAGCATCTCTCCGCTTTGCCGGGAGGTTCCCTGCCCCGCAAAGG
>VZRU01001940.1:26170-38043 GCA_013398155.1 Pedionomus torquatus
AAAATAAATAAATAAGCTACGCCTGCTTGGGATTCATCGTGTCTGCTGCACGCGGTGCAGTCATTCCGAGCCTGAACAGTCCCAAAAAGAAAAGTTATCCACGTCTTAGAGAACAAGGCACTCGATCCCGCCTAAGTTATGATCCCGATAGGAGCGGAGCGTTGAAGAAGCACGAGCCATTTCCAAACTGAAATCAATTTTTACAGCTGCCAAGCGGAACGGTTTGGAAGCGGTCCAGGGCGAAAGGGGTGTGTAGCTGCATCCCGGCATCGCACAATATGAGAACGGGAGGTGGGTTTGGCAAAGGACCGGTTCCCAATTTAAAAACAACAACATCTCCCACTGCTCCTTCCCCCGTCCCTGGAATTCTCTGGCTCCCTCCTGCGCAGTGGGCGGGAACCTGGGTGTTCTTGACAAATCCTTCTCCCCTGCACCCACTTTCATTGGGTTTAGGCTCAAATTTACCTCTCCCTCCTCTTTCTCTCCCCAACAGGCCTGCAGCTGGCTAATTGTTCATTAGCAAGATTTCGGGGTATATCCAAAACTTTTGGGATGGTTTATGCAAATCCTGTACCTTCATTTTTTTTTTTTTCCCCTGGCTCAACCGGCAGTATCACCAACCATACATTAAAAAAACCAAAACCAAAAACCCCAAAAAACCACACACATTGTGGGCGAGGCCACTCAATATCATGAGACTCCCTTAAAATAATGTAAATTTCAAATTAATAAAACTAGGGGAGGAGTTGCCTTCTCCTTTCCCAGTGCATCTGCCTCATATTGGCAGGCGTTTTCTAGGAGATATAGTTTTCTTTAAGAACCCCAAAGAGGTCGGAATGATCACAGGATCACCTCATGGAGGTTTTTGATGCTAAAACATTGCGAACAAGAGACAGTGACTTAGTTAAAACCAGGACTGGGTCCCACTGAGGTTCCTCAGGACCCTGGTTTTCCAGGAGGAGAGACAGTGACTTAGTTAAAACCAGGACTGGGTCCCACTGAGGTTCCTCAGGACCCTGGTTTTCCAGGAGGAGAGACAGTGACTTAGTTAAAACCAGGACTGGGTCCCACTGAGGTTCCTCAGGACCCTGGTTTTCCAGGAGGAGAGACAGTGACTTAGTTAAAACCAGGACTGGGTCCCACTGAGGTTCCTCAGGACCCTGGTTTTCCAGGAGGAGAGACAGTGACTTAGTTAAAACCAGGACTGGGTCCCACTGAGGTTCCTCAGGACCCTGGTTTTCCAGGAGGAGAGACAGTGACTTAGTTAAAACCAGGACTGGGTCCCACTGAGGTTCCTCAGGACCCTGGTTTTCCAGGAGGAGAGACAGTGACTTAGTTAAAACCAGGACTGGGTCCCACTGAGGTTCCTCAGGACCCTGGTTTTCCAGGAGGAGAGACAGTGACTTAGTTAAAACCAGGACTGGGTCCCACTGAGGTTCCTCAGGACCCTGGTTTTCCAGGAGGAGAGACAGTGACTTAGTTAAAACCAGGACTGGGTCCCACTGAGGTTCCTCAGGACCCTGGTTTTCCAGGAGGAGAAACGGTGATTTAGTTAAAACCAGGACCAGGTCCTCAGGACCTTGGTTTTCCAGGAGGAGAGACAGTGATTTAGTTAAAACCAGGACCAGGTCCCACTGAGGTTCCTCAGGACCCTGGTTTTCCAGGACGATCAGGCCAGGCAGGGAAATAGGCAACGAGAAGTCATCGAGAGCAAACCAAGGTTTCTTCCCGTTGGGAAACAACACTTATCCAAGGGAAAATAAACTCGTTGAGAGAGTGGGACCAAGCGATGCACTGCGGACGCATCCTGCTCACTGGCGGGTGGGAAGGGGCGCGAAGCCTGGGCTGGAAGCTGCGAATCTACGAATCTACGGGCACCTTCTTCCCCTTGGGGCTGGAGGGGAAGGCTCCTCCGGGCAGGGCTGGGAGCATCTCCCGGCTCCTCCCGAGGAGGTAACGGCAGATGGCGGCACCGGTACGCAGAGCTACCTCGGGCTGCTGCGGGAGGGGAAAGGAATCGCACTTGCAAATCTCAAGTGGATGTTTTCACAGCCTTAAAATAGGGTCAGCTGCCCCCGAGCAATCGGAGTGAAAAACACAGGAAGGGTGACTGGATGGAGAGAGAGTCCTTTCCTTAGTTGGCTAGCAGCTCTGCAGGGCCCGGCCAAGGATGGGTTGTTTCTTACCTATCCCTGGCCTAAAAACAAAAACAAAAAGCAAAACAAACTAAGAAACATATTGAGGGCGATGGAAAATGATCAAAGCTCTTCAGCTTGCTTGCGTAACCGATTTGTGGAAGGTGTTTCATAAACATTTCATAAGAAGGAGAATTATGAAGAAAACATCTCCCAACCTGCCTGCAATTACTGCACAAACTCTTCCTTACCAGTAGGAAGAAGGGGAGAAAGAAAAAAAAAAAGAAAAAGTACATCTGTTTTGTAACTGATCTGTGAACTTTTGGCAAACATTTGGCTCATGGAAAACATCCTGCAGACATATTGCAAAGCTGTGAAAAGCCAGCCTTAGACGAGGAAGTCGGAGAGATTCACCTTGGCAGCTCTGATTCCACCGTGTGGAAGGCCATACCCTCCTGACGGACAGACAGACAGACTGACCAGCCCACATCTGATTCCATGGTTGGATCCTGTTGGTTGGGCAGGACTCTGGCCACAGCCCTCCCCGTATAAACCCAGTTTAGGCTCACTGGGAATCTGGATTGCTCTTCCTCCTCTATTGGGCACCAAGAGCAGGCAGCCTGAACGCAGCCCCCAAACCCACCTCCCTTTGAGGGGTGATTCTGGTGTAACCTCAGCACCGCCCCGGCATCCTCTTTGCAGAGGAGGGACCCACCGACTGATTCAGCACCCAGATCTCTCCCCAGATCTAGATAAGAGATCCCCGCACCCTGGCAGAGTGAGGCCGTGTCAGCCTTCTCCAGCACCACTTACGAGGCAGCATCTGCGGTGGTTCTTGTAAGATAGAAGACAATCGTATTTGTTGTGCAGGTACGATTAGGACAGCAACCTCTTTGAAACAGATATTTATCTGCCTTCGTATCTGGCTTATCTCAGAGTCAGCAACTCACAGCTGTTTAAAAGTTTGACTTATCACATCGCTCCCTGCCCCACTGCAGAGCACTGGGTAGAAGAGGGTCAGGTGCACACAGGCTTCAAAGAGGCTCTGGACCACTTGCCCCTCACTGAAAACAAACACCACGGCTCTTTCAGGGCTGGATTGCTCCAAACCCACTATTCGATCCAGCAGGACGGTCTGAAGACGCCCCAAAGTGATTTGCCTGAAGCCAAGAGAGGAAATTTGGTGACAGAAATAGGTGTCAAAAGGGGATCTGAGGCTACTGCAGTTAACTGAGCCTTCCCACCGTCCAATGCTCTAAGTGTACTTCTCTGCGAATTACCTGCACACGTGGGCACCATAAAATAAAAAACACGCTAATAATAAATTATAGCAATAATAATAATGGGCTTGCAATTACTATTTCCACATGTACTATCCTGCACATACAGCAAGGCTTAACAGACACCCAGGAAGAACGTAGAAAACCCTTATGTCAGTGCAGTGATGGTCACCCTGTAACATTTGATATCCTTTTACACCGAAGGGTGGGATTTTTCAGAAGCTGTCAGCTTCACAAATGGGGAGTTAATCCCATGCTGAATGCCTAACAGACAGTATCCTATAACTCAATAATGACAGCACACTGAAAAATTAAAATGTAATCCCTCACCTCCATACACCTGCATCACAGCTACGTGAGGCCTTTGAGTTTATTAATTGAGGCCTGATCTGATATGCTTTATCTCCTGAGCTTCAACTCAGCATGTTAATAGTTGTACCTTAGCTGCAGTAAAAGGCAGGGTGGGATATCAGAACTGTAAGAGCAACTGCTTCACAAAAAGAGAACAAACGGAACCACACTCAGCTTTGCATTCGCTGCCTTTCCAATACAGCATTTCCCTAGCATTTTTTGCTTTTAAACAGAGAAGAGGAGAAGTAAAGAAGTCATCCCTCTGTGCTGAACAGTAAACCTCAAAATGATCACGCGTAGCACAGGTGCCTCCTAAAGCAGGGAGTGGAGAACCAAAACCAGAGGTGGGAAGAGGTGAGAAAGACCATGCCCACATCAGTGCCCGCTCGGGTAGGACACGTCCTGACGAGGGGCTGCTCTCTGCTTTCGAGACTGCAGCCTCTGCAGGAGCCTCAGGAGCACAGAGGCTAGCTGGTGTTTTCCTATGCTAGTCCGTGTTTAGGGGGCAGGGCTGGCAAAAACATTCTAAGAAGCGATTTACAGCATCTTCACTCTTCCTGTCGGTACTCAAGCATGTGGTACCTTCTCTGCCAAGGCCAGTGGACATGCTGAATCGGAGGTAGTTAAAAAAAGGGGAGGGAAAGATGCCATTTTCTTGGTCAGAATGGTGAGAATGCCCAAACAAAGCATAGAAAACAATTTTATCACCATTAAGGCTGTGATTTCTCTCCTGTCTCTGTTCCAAGATTCTCCCTGCCCACTCCTCTCTAGCCATCCCCAGCCCAGAGGTCCTGCCCTTCTGCCCCAGCCTTCCCATGCATTACAGCACTGCTCCCTGCATCTCTCTCAATTTCACTTGCCCAACTTCCAAAGCTCTCCAGAACTCCACCTCTGCCTACACCTTGGCGCTTATCTTCTCTGCTCCCACCCTGGGCTGCATCCCTGCCCCTTTCCTTATCAATCCGATTTCACACACACCAGGCTCCATGGCTTCTCTCATGCCCTCCTGCATGCTCACACAGGTTCTCTGAAGCTTAAACACGTTCCTGTTGAAGTCAGCAGCAAAGTTGCCTTATTGGGCTTTTCTGGGGCCAGAACCAGACCTTGAACCATCCTCCAAGTTCCCCGTGTGAAAAATTTCCCCTTTCCATGGATCTCTCGTCCAGGGGAGCAGACTGTGATTCCTTACCCTCTGTGCCCTCTGGCTGTGAACCAGCCACAAACCATCTGAACTCCTGGCACTGCCTCCCTGCTGCCCAGTGCGGATGTTCCTGGACCAGTCACCTGCCAGGAGGGCAGAGCAGTGCCCATCTAGTGAGCCGTGGCACAGGTAGCCCTTGGTTGCAAGGCACTTTCCACCACATCCCGCGTTTCAAAGGAATGAAGTTGGAATCAGGCGGCTCCCGTGACCGGGGCTGGCTCCATCCCATCTCCGCAGGTGCCTCTGATTGGTTCACAGCAGTCTTGGCACCAGTTGCCGTGCCCCAGGGAACTGGGACACAAGAAGAACAGCTAGAGGGATTGCATTAAACACACACAAGTAATATAATTAAAAAAGAAAGGGAGAGTGAGAAAGATCAACTTCTCTGAAAGTATCACATTAGGTTTTCATTTTGGGTGGAGGCAATGAAGTCTAGCGATCGAGGGGAAGGAGGAGCTCAAAGCCAGGTCTCCACTCCCAACTGGGTGGCTCTGGGCAATTTCTACGGGTTGGGGAAGCAGAGCAAGAGGGTTTCTCGCTAGCACGAACCCAACATCTGACTCCTAAGGGGCTGAGCGGCCCCAGTCCAGCCCACTGGTTTCACATGGAGCACCAGCAGATCAGCACCTCTGGGAAGAGAGAAAGTGCACCCTGATGTCAGGCTTCCAAAATTAGAGGCCTTGCTTGAAACCCCATCGCCTTCACCTTTTTATGCTATGACTTGCCCTTCTGCAAAATGGGTGCAGGGCCCCACCCTTGCTGGGTGGTGCAGGTTTTTTGATTGAATTCTTGGAGCTCACCAGATGAAAGGCCTTCAAGAATTCGGAGTCCTCTCCTTATTACCCATGAGCCATTCTCCAGTAGGCAGAAGAGTCATATCCATGCACAGTAGTTCGTGCAACTCACCGCTTAAAAAGGTGCTGGGCAACCTAAATAGTGGTTTGACAGTGACAACCATGCCTTGAGCTGAGTTTCTGTTGTGAAAATAGTTGTTACGTCCCTTTGGACAGGTCCAGAAAAGTAGGGCTTGTCCCCTGCAAGCCTAGAATATATTTCCCAAAGGATGATAGGAGCCCAGGAGGAGCAGGGAATTTACACGAAAAGTAGACCTATCTGTCTCTCCCTCATCTCTAAGACAGTTTTTGAAACAGCTGTACAAGATATATTGCCAGTGGACTAAGGCAACAAGTGTAGGAAATACCTTATAAATATAGGTTGCTCTTTAGAAGCCTGGAGCAGAAAAGCAGGAGTTTGTGAATGGACTGCAGCTGGATCTTAAGGAACAGATACAATCCAGCCAGCTCTGAAGGGATGCTGGGTTGTGGTCAGCTGTTATTGGCTAACATCAAATTAATTCAGTGGTTTCAGTCCACCTCTCGAGAAAAAATGTCAAGAGGCCAAATCCTTCCTCCTGCTCCCATTCTCCTTTCCCTCATAAGCTTCCCCAAAGACTCACTGACCTGTTTTGGAGTTCATTCCCAGCAATCTCATCTGAGGGCCTCTGCAAGGCGCCAGAACAAAACTAGCTTGAAGAAGGGGTTCCTCTACATATCTGTCCTAAGCAAAACAGTGCCATATATAGAAACAGAGGACTTTCCCTCAAGCCAGGGCTTTCTCTGATGCTTTCCCAAAGGGCTGCATTTCAATGAGGAACCAGCACACATACAAATTTATGCAATCAACCTATCCCTAGGACAGAGCAAGGCAACTTCAAAAGGGAAAGGCCAAGGTAGTGTTCAGCTTAGATCCAGAGTCAGTCAAGGCAGATACGGACAGCCGGGCTGATTTCCAGTTAGTGAAGGCTCAAGAGATGAAAAGCAGATTCAAGACTTAGGCAGATGCCCTGGGGCAATGCGGAGAAGAAGAGAGTGAAATCTGAATTGATCCCCAGAGGCGAGAAGGAAGGAGGATGTGAACCTCCCCTTGAGAGGAGGGCAAAGCAGGACTGGGATGGAAATCTGGAGGGCAGACTGAAACCTGAACTACCCACAGGGAAAAGCCGAGCAGGAACAGAAATGACATATAGGGAACACATGAGATTAGGGGGAGGTGGGAACACAAAGTGGAATGAAAAACTGAGAGAGATCCCTGCGGGGAGGGAAGCCCTGATTGAGCAAAATTAAATCTGCAGAGAGTTTTGCATCCCAGATATTAATAACAAACTACCTAGCAAGTCGGGCCCTTCTTTCCATCTTCAAAAGGATGGAGGGGAGGAAGAACTTGTCTGTGGTTGAGCACAAGACTATGAATCAGAGAATGGGAGTCCGTATCCCAGCACTGCCAGCGAGCAGGTCCCTGGATTACAATACGCCTCAATGTCCACGGGCAACTGCCCTGTAAAACATCCACTGATTTCAACTGCAATCACGATGCTCAGCATCTTTGGGAAAGGCCATGTAGTCAGTCTGCCTCTGCCTCGTCTGCAAGATGGGGCTGAGCACCTCCCTGCCTTCTGGAGGCACCGGGATGCTAAATTCATTAGCAAAGTACCTTCAGACATGTGGGTGGAAAGTACCAAACAAGGTCAGAATGTTATTAATGGCACTGAAAAAGAGCCACCAGTGATTTTAGATCTCAGGTGCAGTTTGCCCACTTTACTTTCTCATTCCATGCATCTCCGGGACATCAGCTGGGAAGACCTGAGACAACTCACTCTATAACCTCAAAACAACTGCTGAAAACCCCACAGAAACCTCAAAAATTAAAGTGGCCTTAGACAATGACTCTATCAGATATGAGCAGGGCAGGGAGATCTGACATGAGGAGGTCCTGAGGATCGGGAAGCCCTTTGGCACCACTTGCAGAGAAGCAAGGCAATAACTCACAAGACCCTTCCCTTGATTTTTGGGAGGCAGGATGTCTTCAACAGGCCCAGACCCTCACTGCTCTTTTGCAATGTACTAGCAGAAACACTCAATTGACCCCAAAAAATAATCTACCCAGGTCCTACTGACTGGGAATTTTAAGCAGCTCAAATTATCTAATGCTGACTGATCACTGGAAGACAGGAATTTTGAAATTTGTCCCTTACAGTCATGTGCACAGCCAAAACAACCCCACATGCAGATGTAAGCATTCAGCCTAATGTGCATATGAAGCACCGGGTCGCTCCAATTGCGTTCTTATTTCCTCATTTTGTTCTGGAATCTTCCCTTTGTGTTCCGAAAAATCCATCCTGCCCCATCTCCAAGCTACCTCCCTTTTCCCAGGTAAATCCACCCCAGGATCCTAATTCTAGGAAGCCTGTTGGGAATAGGCGTATCTCCTTATTACAGTTGGTGTAAGCTAAAGAAAAGAAAGAAACAGGAGTAAAGAACCAACAGGAAAATTCAAGCTGTGCTGAGCCCTGGGCTGCTCACTAGTGCCTGCTCGTCTGTCTGAATTATTGCAGAGTCTCACGGCAGGATCACCTTTACATCGATACAAATATCAAACCTGTCATTATCATTAAACAAATGACAGCCTGTCTGCAAGGGCTGGCCTTTTGCTGGGATGAAACTGCACGATGCGTTTGGGTACGGAGCACACGCAGATCCTGCTAAGCCTTTCCTGAGCTGGTAACACCCAACCTTTCAGCTTGAATTCAAGAGAGACACGTTCTCTGCCAGCACTGGAGTGCAGCTTAGTGCTTGAGAGCATAAAGAGGCCTGGAGAGGACCTCTCGTTCCCTCCTCTGGAAGGAGAGGAGATCTGAGCCTTCATCCCTCCCTGGCACTCAGAGACTGCGTTGCTGCAAGGGCACGATCCTACACATCAGTTTCCCCGATGGAGAAGAAATCAGTGATTCAGCGTCTGTGTATTTTCCTTCTCCAGCTGAAGATCAATGCACATGGGCTACACCACTCACACAAGCCCTGTCATCTCCCCAAATCATCAGCCCTGGCTCTGCATGTGTATTCCAGAAGGCAATATTATCTCGGGGATTAACTCCAGATGTAGGGTGAATTACCTGGCTCTCCAGAACAGCTCTCTTCAGAGCCATCTACAAAAACAAACACTGCAATATTTCCTTAAAGGCTGAAGGCTGCGTTTACCAACGGGGAAATAAAGCAGACAAAGCCTGATAAGACCACGGCATCGTCACCTGCTGAGGATCACCACAAGGGAAAGTTCCCATTTCAACCCTTTCTCTCAGATCTTTTCCTGGTCCCACTGGATGCCCTTTTGTGGCAAGGCTCCGAAGCCGTGTTTGCCAAGTTACTCAGTTCTGTCCCCGCCACACTCTGGACACGATCCCAAACCATAGAATCATAGAATGGTTAGAGTTGGAAGGGACCTTGAAGATCATCATGTTCCAACCCCCCTGCCCTGGGCAGGGACACCTCCCACTAGACCAGGTTGCTCAAAGCCCTATCAAGCCTGGCCTTAAATACTTCCAGGGATGGGGCATCCACAACCTCCCTGGGCAGCCTGTTCCAGTGCCTCACCACCCTCACAGCAAAGAATTTTTTCCTAATATCCAATCTAAATCTTCCCTCTTCCAGTTTAAAACCATTACCCCTTGTCCTATCACTACTCTTCCTGACCAATAGTCCCTCTCCAGCTCTCCTGGAGCTCCCTTCAGATCCTGGAAGGCTGCTCTCAGGTCTGCCTGGAGCCTTCTCTTTTCCAGGCTGAACAGCCCCAGCTCTCTCAGTCTGTCTTTGTAGGAGAGGTGCTCCATCCCTCTCCATCAAGGAGCAGATGGCCCTGGCCCAGGTTGCCAGCACCGAAGGTGAAAGTTTATTACTGTCTCTTTGCATTTCCCTTGATATAAACAGGAAACAACCAGCATTAGACTCACTAAATAAAAAGCCAAACCAGATAGGCAAGGCAGAAGATGCTTCTTTTTCCATACACACCCTTTCCCCTCTCATTCACATACAAATTACTCTTGCATCCAGGTGGGAGGAGAGTTTGAAGAGGTGGGGGGGAAAGAAATGTTTGCCAAATAGGTTGAGGGATCAGAAGGCAGCTTTCTCATAAAGCGCAGGGCTGACCCACAAACTGCGAGAAAACCTCAAACTCCACAGGAGTTTCCCTCCTCCCCATTTTCAGGGTGAGAGCAGCCGCAGCAAGGGAACTGGTAGGCAAGTAAGGGGTCTAACCAGGTCACTCCACCCTTCTCTTCCCGCCTGGAGCATAACATGGGAGGGAAACAGACCTGAAATGTAGGCCATCTACAAAGACGGGGGGAGAGGCTTAAATAATATGAGATTTATGATCTTCAAAGTGATTAGCGCCCAGCGCTCCAAATAAAGTCAAAGAGCTCAGCAGCTCTTGCATTCGGTTTGGAGTTGGGTTTCAAACCGTACTTCTCTGGCTTCGGTTTGAAAACTTGAATTGCAAGGTAACCAGAAAAAAAAAAAAAAAAAAAAGAGTAAGCCACCCAAAACCAACCTCAAACCCCAAACCGAAATTAAAAAACCCACCAACCTCCACCCCAAATGAAAGAGCTCAGCACCTGACTTTACATGAAAAGGCTTTGATATTTCCATATCTCCCTTCTTCCTTTTTCTCATCGTTTGAAATCCATTTGATGAATTGAAGATGAATTCAGCAGTAGCTGAGGTCAACCTGAAACGTGAGCCTATAACCCGTGTGCATTTGGGCTCCCGTTCATTTAAAATAATTAATAATAATAATAAACAATAATGTCCCAAGTCTACACATGGCCGTGAGAGGGCCAAGAGAGGGAGACAAAGAGCCTTTTGCACGCACCCGTGTCCACTCACAGGGGCTGTCACAGCCCCATCCCTCACAGCCCTGCAAAACCCCTGCTGCCGACACCACCTACCTTCTGTGGAATACCACCAGCTTTAAAAAAAAATAAAAAATAATAATAAAATGAGTTTGTTCACAAGCTTTTGCTTTTTAAACATCGATAAGTCCCCGGTCAGGATTGCTACTCAGATACACAGACCCACTGGCACAAATAGAAGGGATTTTGAGGTACCCCTCAAAAGGAAAGGGGAAAGACAAAAGTGGGAAGCAAATGCTACAGAAGATTGTCATAAAACTGCCGTTTTGGGAGGAGGACATTTCTGTCCAGCAGACTCTGGCCCGAATCCCACCGACTGCAAGGCTGTCTGGCCCCCCAGCTTTACCAGCACCCACTCACTGGGTGGTGTGCAGGGGGCGAGGACCTTAAAGATTAATGGGTCAAATCATCAGCGGGTGTAAATCAGCACCGCTCCATCACCGTCAATAACGTTCCCTTGATTAACCTCAGACAGCTTCCAGTTCTAACATCTCTGTGGTGTTGCCATAGGAAAAGTTTGCAACGTGTAATGATCTCGTACCTTCATAGCTCACTTCTATCTTGAGGGAATTTTCTTTTATCACTAGGTATAAGCAGATTGGGTTTTTCTCTTGGCGTGTAGAAAGCCTGTGCTTTGGGCTCTGCACTCCACCGAGCTGGAGACACAAGACTTTTTGTTTTCAGCTTTTGGGTATTCCAAAAACCTGGAAGATGGCTGAGCGTGTCAAGACACCTTTGATAGGAAGTTACGACCCACCCAAAACCAGAGCAGCCAAACCACACAAACAAAACAGCAGCTTGCTGACATCTGTCAGACCAGAGCCACCAAGGCAAGCCCAAAGGACAGAAAAGTCACAGCGAGAAGCTTCAGCTGCCCATCTGCTGCCCACAGGAAGCCTTTCCAAAGGATGACAACCCTTGAACTTGGGGAATGCACAGCTGGAAGCAGGCAGGCTTCTGTACTGTTAAGAGTGCCAGAACAAGGGGTAACAGCTTCAAGTTGTGCCAGGGGAAGTTCAGGTTAGATATTAGGAAATATTTCTTTACTGAAAGGGTTATCAGGTATTGGAATGGTCAGCCCAGGGAGGTGGTTGAGGCACCATCCCTGGAGGGATTCAAGGGAGAAGTTGACTTGGTGCTCAAGGATATGGCTTAGTGTTGGGTGG
>VZRU01001940.1:48594-58690 GCA_013398155.1 Pedionomus torquatus
CCCCAACATACACAACAAAGACTCCAACAAAAGATGGGTAGAGGTTTTAAGGGAAGCTTGGAGGCAGACCCTCCGTGGGCTTGGCTGGCGGTGGCCGCCAGCGGGGCTGATGTGCCAGGTTACACACCTGAAATAGAACACACAGAGCTGAGCAACAGCCCGTGATCCTGCCCTGGCCACCTTCTTCTCTGGGAAGAAGAGGAAGAAGAAGACCTGCCATCCCCCCCACCCAGGAGGGGTCCTGGCTGTTTGCTGGGACCTGGCGAGAAGCCCCTGGCTCACTGCGGTGTCTCTCAGCACAGCTAAGGATGATGAGGGCATCTCTGAAGATCCCGAACAGATCAACCAGTCATGGGGACCGCCTCAGAAAAAGGAATAATTTAAACAGGTTCCTTGTGTCAGTCCGCAGGGAAGTGTCGCTCTTTTGCAAATGAAGGAGATTGACTCGTTCTGATTTCCCTGCTTGATTTGAAGGCTCCTAGAGCCCAACTAATGCTGCTGCAAACATTTTTGTTATTTTAAAACAAATTGACTTCACTTCTCTGCTTTCTTTTCTCAATTACCACTAGAAAGAGGTGCTACAGCTAACACTGATGGCTGTCTGGGAAGCTTAAGCTGGAAAACATAGCTTACCCCATCCACTGAGGTGCCAGCTTCTCACCCGTTTAACACTTTTGGCTACAACAGCAGCAGCCAGAGTCTCCCACTGCATTTAGGAACAGCCAATGCCAAACCCAAATTCGTAATAGTACACGGCTTTCCCTTATCTTGATTCAGCTCTGCTGCCCATCAGCCCTGTGTGCCAAGAGGAGATTCCAGTTCCCAATTTAAGGCCCTGTATCAGCTACCAGGGTTTTTTGAAAGAGCTTGGGGAAGTTGAGGACACATTTGTTGCTGGGTGGCTTGGAAAACATTTATCTCAAAAACCAGCTTGGGGTCATCTGAAAGCCCTCAGCAGAAGCTGTCCTGACCAAAGTCAATGAGAGTTCACGGGCATGAATAGAACCAGATTTTATCTCCATATTAGATTATGTCAAATAACCCATCTTAATAGCTAAGAGCGCAGAGGATTTCTAGTCTTCAATGCATGTTGTAAATAAAGGGCTAGATGTAGTCCTATTAAAACGTGCCTTGGGTGCTCTGGCGTTACCAAAATCTCTATTTTTTTTTCCCCTAAGTCCTCTCAAATGACAAAAGAGAAGCAGTAAAATCATTCCATATAAAAACTTAATCTGCCGTCACACCTACCCCCACCCCAACCTTAGGGCTCTTTGTTACTCGAAGAACAATCATTCTTCTACCTTGTCTCTGTCAGTTTTAAGGGATGTCTATTACTAAGTCTACAAATGATCCTCACAGTTCCTAGTAATCTTAGTTTGTTATACTCAGTAGGTGCTACATACAGTTCTGATTGCTGTTGATTTGCTTAAAAAGGAATCTGACCAGGAGCCTCTGGGAAATTACAGCCTCGAGGTCTTGCATTCAAAGCCCACTGCAGGCAGCAGCAGTCAGAAGTCATGCCAGAAAATAACAAATTGATTTTTTTTCTGGTGTGTATCACACCTTGGGACAGTGCAGGAGTTGGTGGGTAACCTGGCAGGAATCAGCCTTAACGCCAGCGCCTTCAAAGGATCGCCCTGTTCTCCACCTTTGCATATTCAAGGAAAACTCGAGCTTCTAGCCACGGAGCAGCAAGAGTCTGAGCAGCCATCAGGTGGGAATAGTGGAGATGAGAAACTCAATCATGCTTCAAGGTGAAGAGTGGTAATTTTTTCCTTGAATTACCTAGCTGGGTTTGATTATTCCCAAAGTCACTCCTCTTTTGCTATGCATATGTGGCCAAAAAAAAAGGCTTAGTCCCTGGGAGTTTTGGCTAAGGAAATGTTCCTGACGCGAACCCTACGTAAAACGAAGAGCTGTTTGTGCTAAACTGAGTGGACCGAGGCTGCTTCAATGCCATTATTCCTTTGGCAAGAGGTGGGTATGTTTCCATGCTGAAACTGCAGAGGACACTGATTCACTGCTGTTACAGAAGGATCTTGCTCGCTGATGGAGATAGGAACGCAATCCTAGCCCAGAGCACATTCTTGATCAACTCCCAGGCTGGCTGGAAGAGCGCAGTGTAGCAGCAACAAGGAGTCGGGCAAAGCACTGCCAGAAACTTCCAGCACCCGTACCCTCCTTTGCTTTTTTCTTTGCCCTCCCTCCTCGGGCTCCCTGGTTTGCCCCCCAGGTCCCAGACCCTCCTTACCTGGCTCCACCTGGTCGGGTTCATGCCGAGTATCTGTGGAATCTGCCGCATCACCGCTCATCTTGATCTCTGGAAAAGGAGGCACAACTGATTTTAATAACAGGTCACAGTCCCAGGCAACAGGCACATGTGGCTTCCACTAAACAGCACAAATGAATGTGTAATTATAATAAACCATCAGACTTTCAAATTTCTGATTCCTCAACATACAGTCACTAGAATATTCATCAGCTCCGAGGATGCACTTTCCCTCCTGTTGCTCTTTGCATCCCCCTCATTCCTCTCCCCCTCCCCAATTTGCTGCCACGTTCTCACCTTCCTCATGGCTCCTCTCCTGCACAGAAAAGGAGAGGTTCTTCTGACCATCAGGAGTCCTCCCAGCCCAGCTGGTCTCCCCCCGAGCTTTATGCAGGCTTCCTGAGCCAGCTGGTGTGGCTCTTGGTTTGACACCATCCACCACCCACACCTGTAGAGGCAGGGGGTCCCTCCCAGCTCTCCCCTCCTCTCCCACATCTTCTCCTTGTCCCTCCAGGTTCTCAGCCCAGCCAGGGCTTGGTGCTGGACAAAAGGACAGGCAGGACGGGCCTCAGAAAGGCAGGCGTGGAGCAAGATGCTCTCAGGGAGGGAAGCAGAGTCCCTCTTCGCCTCTCATGTCCTTGAGAACTCTCAGTACATCTGGTTGCTGCTCTGGGTGCATCTGAGCCCTGCGAGAACCTCAGAGGAGCCACCTCCCTCCAAAGCGCTGCCCCCAACCCAGGAGCAAGAAGAGCACTTTGCCACCAAGCTCCTGCAATATTTCCCCTCCATCCTTATCAATGCCAATAAATCTGTCATTTACCCTTGAAGTGATGGCTGCCACCACACCCGGGGCCACGTTCTCCTTCGGGCACAGCTGAAAGAAAAGGTGGGAATAGTCAACTTGACACTGGATTGCTCATCTCCTTGAAAGAGGCAAAGTACACACAGGGGAAAGGAGGAAGACTGTCTATTCAAATTCAGATGGACATCCCCTTGTGCTCTTCTACCTTTAGCATGGGAATTTTAACTCTTTCCAGACTAGTCGGGGGGTGGGGGGGGGAAGAAAAAGAAAAAAAAAAAAGATAATAACAATTTTTTATAACGAACCAACTGATTTGCATGTGCTTCCTGCAGCCAATCCCGGCCACAGAACTCATCCCATTTGCATTGGGTAATAACAACAGTGTGGAAGCCGGGCGAGTGTTTGCTGTGGTTTAGCTAGGGCAGAAAAGGCAGGTGGAAGCCCTCTCAAAGGCATCATGCAAACCTTTTCCTCTTTCCTATATGTGCCTTTTATTATTTCCAAACGGCCAAAAGGCTGAGAAGGTGGCCAGAGCTTTTCATACCTATTTCCCTCTGTTACTCACACTAAGGCAGGCAGGCCTATGTTTGTTCAAGGGTTTGGTTTTTTTTTTTTAAACTTGCAGTGTGTAAATGGAAAATTACCTGTTTTTTAGCCAAAATTAAATAGCTTTGGTTAGCTTAAATTTCGAAGCTTTTCCTTCAGCAAATACAAAAAAAAAAAAAAAAAAAAAAAAAGAAAAAATTGCAAGATTTCATAACAGAGATGGACTGCAGAGGCATTCACATATTTCAGAAACTTCCTTTCTTGAAATTATATTAAGGAGAGGGGTAAAAGGATTGAGAAAAGGGTTGTGGGATTCCCCCCTCTTCAAATAAACCCTCTGCAATTAAGACATGAACGTTTAGCGGGGCTTCTAAGCATTTCTACTGCAGGAAGAGTAATTATCATCATCTTCTTGTCTTGTACCACTGCCAAGGGACCCTAACTTAGGCAATCTACAAAGCACAAAGTTTTGTTGGATGCCAAAAAGTATCTTAAAAGAAAAAAAGCCCCATTCTCATAACACAGAGTAAGACAAAAAAAAAAATATCTTTAACCCCACAAAAGTTTGGTGCTTGGTTTAGTGAAAAAGTCAGCAAGGTTTCATTGCGAGCAAGCAAATAATAACTAAACACAGGTTAGTGACAGACAGTTATCTAATCCCTGAGACCAAGGAGCCCCTCGTGAGCACAGAGCTGAAGAAGGGAAACCACAAAAGCAAACCACAAGAAACCCCCTCCCTTCTGCAGGAGCGAGCCCTCAGCCCCTCTGCCACTTATAACCTGGGGTGGGCCAGGAGGAAAGGAGGAATTGCAGCTGTGGCTTGATTACATATCACCTGCTAGCCATCAGTTAAATTCTTTCCTCCTGGAGTCAAGAGATAATAAGATACCTTGCAATTCTCTTCTACACGGAGCAGAAGAATTTTATTTTCACAACGATTCAAATTCCCACCATAAATGTACATGTTTATTACATAAATGTAATAAGAGTTTAAATATCTAGTAGCGGGTGGGGGAAAAAAAAAACCACAAGCCAGGAAGAAAAAGAAACCCCCCTTTTGGTCAAATCCTACTGAGTGGTTCGGGGCTGGCCAGCTTTTGTGGAGCTCTGGCCAGCAGCGTGGCACCAGTCATCCTCCAAGGGGTCCTTGAGAAGGAGCAGCAGGCATGCAGGGGAATTACTGTCTAATAGGACACAAGTGTGGGCAAGGTAAAAGCAGCCCGAGATATTGATACCCAAGAGTATTCCACTACGAGCCGGGATAGAGCGATGCATCTGGTTTTGAACAGCACGACAGAATATCTCAAGAGAAACCACTCTGTGAGACTGAGCTTGGCTAAACACAGGCTCCACTGTACAGCTCTGGGAGGCCGGCAATATACGGAGAATAAGCAGGCTAGTGAAAAATAAAATAAATAAAAAATCTCTGGGAAAAATAATGCAACCGAGGACTGCTTAACTCCTAACCACAGACCTATTAGGAGCCGCCACTGTGGCCTGGGCCATATTAAAAATGTGCTGCTATACCTCAGCTAGCAAACCTACCCGGGGTAGGGGCAGTCTGGTTTGTTCACCCAGACCAAAGACACCCTACCAGTGCAGACACTTCTCTGGGGATGTATCTGCATCTGTATTTTTGCTGAAACAAATGGTGTCAGCAAATGCAGCTTTCCCAAGCCCTTCTTCCTAGCTGTTGGTCAGACACGGGCACGAGGGTTAACCAGCCTGATGACTTTAAAAAAAGAAAGCTGGTGGTGGAGGAGCTCAGCTTGGCTGCGACCATCCCCTATCGCCTGTTGAATTTACTGCTCTTTAGGTGCCTCTGGAGGCTCCAGGAAGGTGCAATATCCAAATGCCTGGGGAGGAGGCAGTGGTACACGCCGGGGAAGGCGGGGAAGGAGGGCGTGCGGAGCCCCAGCAGCCCACCAGAACTTTGCAGGCTGCGTCTTCTCTGTGTGGCCAGGGAAGAGGCAGAGCACAGCTCTGCAAGCAGCTGGCTGCAAGGCTTTTGCTGCTCAGGGACCCCAAAACCGAACACTCTGCACTGCCTTTGTACGAGGGTGAGGAAACTCCCTCCATCAGCACTGGGCTCTGGCACATGGAAGTGGTTGGGCCCAGAATGGTCTCTCTCCCTGCAAAAAGACTGCCTGAACCCTGGGCCATTCCAACAGGGTGGGATGGTTTGGGAGGATGGAAGTTCAGCCCTGCGCAGCTGCTGGCCAGGGTGGGTACCCTGGGAGTGATGCCACTGGCTTTGACAGAGGGCACAGTATCGATTTTGGGAATCTTCTCATGAAGAAAGAGTCGCCCACAAGCAAAGCAGATGGGTGGATAGGAGCCTGCGGGGGATGCGTCCCCGAGAGACACCACACACAAGCACACCCATCGCAGGTGCTCAGACTAGTCAGGCTCACAGCCTGAGCCAAGACCACGAGCCTCACGCCTCCCGCAGCCTCTCCTCACTGCCTGCTGTGCTGGGGGCTCCCCACCTGCCCTCCCCATCACTAGCAGAGGGACCCTGTCTGCTCAGCTGGCCACAGAGGGGCTGCTGCCCCCCCCAGAGCCATGGAGAGGTGGCAATGCAGCCACGGAGCAGATGTTTCGGCCATCTCAGCCACTGTAGGCTGACACTGTGTTAGGTGATGGCATTGCCACAGCATCTGCCTTGCCCTGGAGGCCCGCCTGCTAGCCCACATGTGAGCAGGGTCTGCTGAGGGGCTACAGGCACTGGGCATGGACCCCTGGGTCTCCCACGCACAGTGGCACCACCAAATGCTGCAGCGTGCCAACAGGTATGCAAAGGGAATCAGCCTGGGACAGACCAATGGACATATCCCCCACTCCTCCCCTCCAAACCTGGGGACAACACACAGCATCTCCTGCTGCACAGGGCACCACACACAGGTCACTAGCAGGGTGCCTGGCTCCTGTACCCCCAGCTGCCTGCCCCTGCCACAGAAGGGACTGTCAGGACCGGTCCTTCACTGCTGCCGTGGCTCTGCTCCTGCCCCAGCATCACCTTCAGCTCCGGAATGCCCTGGGACATAGCCCTTCCCCTCCAGCACAGGGGCTTGAGCTGAGGGGCAGATGCTAAATCCACTCTGTTGGGGCGAGCCGGAGCTCAGCACAGCTTCAAGGGATTTGGCAGTGATTGCTCTTGTTCCCCAGCTAATTGCGGAGGGGAGGTCTGCTGGGAGAAGGTGCGAGACTACCTAAGCTGTATCTGTGTGTCAGACCCCCTGGAAGGAGTCTCTCTCTTTCTGAGTATCCCTGTTCATTCATTCCTCGCTCAACCCAGCCTCCTCCAGCTCCCTCCTCATTCATTTCTCCCTCCTTTTCCCTTTGTCATTAACTTTTCTCCTTCCAACCCATGTCCCATCTCACTCTCCCACACCCTCCACCCTTGCTGCATCCCTCTGGGAATTTATCCCCCCTTGCGCTTCCCAGCTTTATCCCAGTGACTGGACCCACGGGTCGGGCACTAAATGCCCGTTTTCCAAGCACCCAGGAGACCCCTGCGCCCTGTTCCGTGACCCATGTTATGGGCTGGCAGCGTGAGCGGTGCGCCCACATAGTGGGCATGGCTTGGCAGCCCCCTAAATAGGCATCAGGGCAGCATCCATCCCCAGGTGGGAGTGCGGGCACTTCATCAGGCACCGGCTGTGATAGCCAGCTCCAGCTGGAGAGAAGAGGAGGGAGGAAAGGTCACAGGAATCAGAGCAAAAAAAAAAAATCCCTTTTCCTGCCCAAACCCATGGCCTCGGCTGCGGGGGGAGCTCCAGCCCGATCCTTCCTCAAGCGCTCTTTTACCTGCGTGCACAGACTCCAGGTTCACCATCCTGCTGGCGGAGGGAAATCCGCGGTGCGCCCAGCCTCCTGCCGTCAGCCCCAGGTTGCCAGGGGCTGCCAGTTTGCCCTCCCTCCTCTGCCACCCGCTGCCTCTCCAACCGGCCGTGGGTCCGCTCCCCAAGGGACCTAGAGCTCCATTGCCTGTTGCCATGCGGGGCCGGGGGAGCGTGCGGCGCCGCGCCACGCCTCGCCCCACCTCCGGCTCCCTTGGGTGCCCTGACACCCAGCAGCCTGGCGCCCGGCCCATGCAAAAGCCTCCATTTGCATATTAGTAACTCGGGAATGGATGAGTCCCTGCAGCGCTGCCAGGGCCCCAGGTGGGGTGGGAAGGAGGGAGGAAGGAAGGCGGTTTGCCCGCCCTTGGCTGCCCAGATGCGCCCCGCATCACCTGCGAGCAGGGGGGCTTCCTGGGGGCTCCGACAGCCAGCCCCGCTCCACACCTCGCGGGCAAGCTTTCGGCTCTGCCGCTTGCCACGTGCGGCTGAGCGAGGCCACGGCATCGAGGCAGATGCCAGTGCCCAGAAGGGAAGGTGGCCGAGCTGCGGGAACAGCCCCTCCAGTNGGCGGAACCGCCCCCTCCAGAACAGAACAAGCCTCTTCACTTGATTTCTGGCCTCTCTGATAAACCCTGGGGTCTCCTCCGAGCGAGCCGTGGAGAGCAGCCCGGGCGGTTGGGTCTGAACCTGAACGATGCCGTAGGAAATACCCAGCACGAAAAGGAAAGTTAAGAGCAGAGGGGTAACCTGGCAAAGGGTACAGGGCAGGCAGGGCAAGGATCAGAACATGGAGACTCTCCTTTCCTGACTTGTGGTCCATGTGGTACATCAGTCCCTCAAGAAGAGGAGAGAAGCAGCAGACAAGCCTCTTCCTCCTCCTCCTCCACGTTGTTTAAAGCTGCAGATTTAACCGACTTCCAAGGAAGCCGGGGAGGGAAAAAAAAAAAATCCCCTGATGTTGACTCCTTTGGTAGGAAGCTGCCAGAGGCCAAATCTTCAGCCTATGCTCCGTGCTGGGACAGGGACCAGCAAAGGTCCATCACCCTGATGGACCCAGGCGCTGGGTTTGCTCCCTGCCGTGCACTACCTTGATGACCCCCACCGTGGCCCAGGGTAGCAGGATGCCCGCGTTTACCTCCTGAGCTCTAGAGCTGCTCAACCCCCTCCTGAAAGCGTTAAAACACTCAATCAGTAGCTGCCAGGTACAAGCTATCGCACATTCATCTCTCCCTGGCTAATTCACGTTCCAGGACTCTCGGCTTTCCCACATGTTGCTCTCCCTCCCTGGAAAGACAGGTTTCTCTGAAGAGATGGGTGGGCGGGCAGGGCAGGCTCTCCGAGCCTCAACCTCCAACCCAGTCCGATGTTCATGGGGCTGGAGTGCCTGCCCTCGGCGTGCACGGCCAGAGAGGACAGCCCGGAGAGGGCAACCCGCTGGGAGGAAAGGGTGGCTGTGTGAAAGGAAACCCTAACGAGGGAAAAAGAGGAGGGAAGTTGGGGGAGAGATGGAAGAAGGGGGAAAAGCAGGGAGGAAGGGAGTTCCCGGGGTCAGAGCAACTTCTGCAAGGACGGGGCGCAAGGGGAGATTTCTGCGGGCTGCGTTCAGCGCTGCTCCAGGAAGCAGAAAGGTGACACGGGGTGGTTTGTGCAGGCGGCTTGATTTGAGCTGCTGGAGGGGCTGGACTCCTGCCACCGATCCTGAGCTTGTGGTGCAGCCCCAGCCTCTCAGGTCCTGCTCCCCAGGGCGTTCCTGGGCAGCTGCTGGTCTGATTTCCAGCGTTTTCAGCATGACCCCCCCACCTCTGGGTTTTCCCCACCTTGAAGACTGACGTGATTAGATGTCTTCACTGCGTCAAATGTGGATTTGCTGGTGGCTTCCAGCCAGCTTGAAGGGCCTCTGGGGCACAGGCAAAAGGCCCTGGAAAGGCTGAGGACCACGAGAACTCTCCTTCCCCCACATCAGAGCACCTTTTTGTACACCAGCTAGCAGTTTGGCTTGACACAGCTCTTTTCTCTCTCATTCCTGGTCCTTTTTCCATTGCTCCAGAGCTCAGCAGCCTGTCCCGGAGCACCAGGGTGGCAGGTTCTCCCCGGTGGCACCTCCAGCCGGCTGGAATCCCGGGCATCCTCCGGCCGGGGATGCGGTCCCGGCCATGGGCAGGGCCGCAGTGCCCTCTCCTGGCCCTGCAGACGCTGCCAAATACAACCGGGAATCTTCCAGCCACCAGTCCTGCGGCTGGTGGGATCTGCTTTTTCTGACTATTATTTTGAGGGCAGTGGAAAAGAAGGGGAAAAAAAATCAAGTATCTCAGTGCTTTTCTCCCCAGGCAGCTGTAGGAGCTATTGGCTTCAGTGTTGTGCTGTGAAGGTAAGAGAGAATACACCCTCCTTATTAAGCTACTCCAACCACCTCTGCTCCCCAGCGACAGGAAAAATAGGGGAGGGATCACAGCATCATCACTCCTTTCTGCTGTGGAAGTAAGACCACCTTCTCCAGGCAAAGGCAGACTTGTTTTAACTGTCTTGAGATGATTGCTCCCAGGTACCAGCAGATATGCTACTAGTTTGGTTCTTTTAATCAAAAAAAAAAAAAAAAAAAAAAAAAAAAAAAAAAAAAATTTCTCAACACTAAAA
>VZRU01001940.1:69599-86077 GCA_013398155.1 Pedionomus torquatus
CCCCCCCCCCCCCCCCCCCCCCCCCCTTCCCCCCCCCCCGGGCCCCCCCCCCCCCGCCGTAAACCGGGCTGCCCAAAGCCCGGTCCCAGAACGAAGAGAGGCATCTCCTCCTGCCAGCTGCGGGGCTTCCCCGCACTTGGTTCTGTGTAGCTTTGGTTGTTTTTTTTTAAATTTATTTATTTCCTCCCCGGGATACACAACTACCTACACGCTGCGGCCGGAAAGGAGAGGGGAGGGCAGCGGCAGGGACAAAGCCCAGCATCTCTGCCCCTGCCCTCTAAACACGCCGTTGTCTGTGAAGCTGAAGGACATTTACACGACTGCTCTGGCTGCTCTCACGGCACACACTGTTACAGGGTGTATTCCTGCCCCCGAGGATGCGACACGGGCCGCTTGAGATTTTCTTCCACAGGCACAAAGAGCTGGGTCACTTCAGACTCAGCAGTTGATAGTCAAAAACCAGCCCTTCACCCACCCTGTTCTGCAATCGCTTCCAGATGGGCAGATGCTCATGAAGGGCCCCCTTTGATTTCTAAAGGTCTCTCTGCAAACACAAAGGTCACTGTGGCCGCAGGACCAGGGCCTCAGAGAAAAAAAAAAAAAAAAAAAAAAATGCAGCTTTGCAAGGAGAAGCACGGAAATAAATTGGAAAAAAACATTTAAACCCGCACTTCCAGGCAAAGAGATCGCTCTCGTCCAAGTAGTTCTTTTTCTGAGACCTCACACAAGTTTTAACCCTAAATTTTCACAGCCTCCCCCAAACAAATTGCCTCCTTGAAATACTTTCCAGGACAATAGCAGTGCTAAAAACAAGAGCTGAGGAGAGGAAAAAGTTAAGAGGTGGAGAGGGGAGCAAAGAAATGTCTCAGCTCAGACACAAAAAGAGAGGGAGGGTCCACAAGGTAGAAACCTACAGGAAGACAGTCCCTCCTCACAAAAGCTGCAAAGGAGAAGCACCCCCACACCCCCAGTGTATTTATTCAGAGGAGATCATGCAAAAAGACAGGAGGACCCCAGCAGGGGCTGGAAGGAAATGTGCCATGAGGCCAGTGTGCACAAAAAAACCTTTGGAAGACTTCCAGTCCAAAGGGCCATACTTGCTTCTCGGAACAAACTGGGAATCAGCTTCCCTGTTGAACTAGGGTTACTTCAGGTCCATCAGCTCGCAACCGAGCCCTGACTGCAGCGTGGTCCCGTGCCCGTGCTGGAGGATGAAGGATTGAGGGCGATAAGGCAGCACGCCCCGCAGCTCCCCAGGTTTGTGAGAAGATGCTCTCCCAGCTGCAGGTTTTAGCAGTGCCCACCGTGTACCTGGATCCAAGGGTGTGAGAGGTTTTCAGGACTGTCCCTCGCCGTGTTGCCAAACTAGCAAAGTTGGCTTGGAGTGAGTGGTATCATTTTTCTCCTGGTACTTCCTAGAGCAAATGAAATCAGAAAGCAGACTGTCTCAGGGAGCACTTTCTGAGGCTCAGCACCTTGCCAGGAATGCTGTAGTCCTGCAGACTGCAATTTGAGCAGGGCATAACTGAACCTTGGATCTGACCTGGGAAGGGTAGGTTTGATCCCTGTCCCAACATGAATGGACACACAGGCAAGAAGCGCTGGGGAGGGGATCCAACACACTGGCAAGCGACAGAACTGAAGAGCAAGTAGCTCTTTGGCAGAGAACAGAAAAGTAACTGGGGAGCACAGGAGAGGAGAACTTTGCCAAGATTTGAAAGAGACCAAAAGGGACAGACACTGGTGTTCAGCATCCCAGCAAGAGACACTTGAACAGGTTAGTGGCGGGTGGAGAAGAGCTCAAACACTTTGGGCCAGGTTTGAGTGGCTAAACCAATTCTTTACTGGTGTCAAATCAGCCTTATCTACCTTTGCTGTTTGCTAACGTGGGACAGCTCTTCATAAGCATAATCTACTTCTGAAACTGTAGGGAAGGTGAAACCTAAGAGTTCAATGTTCCCACTGCAGGAGCAGTTTCTGAGTAGCTTTAATTTTTCTGAATGTTAATGGTCTGAGCCAAGAGTTTCTGGTATGTGTGCACGCTGCAGTCTTTCTGCTGGGAGGAAGCTTCCATTAAATACCTCAGTCATGTTTGAGAACAAGATTAAGGAAAGAAATATGCTGTTAAGAGAAAACACTCTCTGCTGAGCTTTGTTGTGAAGTTCCAGCAGGGCAGTGCGTGGGAGCAGGGGATTAGAGTCTGACACAGGGCTTGCCTCGCTCCCTTAGATGCTCCCTTTGTCATCCCTGGGGAAAGCCACTAATATTTGGCCAAGCTACAAATCTTCATTCCCTCTTCCTCACCCCAAAACTTCATTTACAGAAGCTCAGTGTCACACCAGCACCTCGGAAGACCAGGAAGGGATCAGCGCCCACCTTTGAGTCCAAGACATGGACTCAAAGACAGCCCTTGCTGTAAAACCTTAGAGCCTTGGCAGGGAGAGGAAAAATAGAAACAGAGTGTGAGAAGTCCTATAGCATCCCACACAGGGTAAACTGCTTGCAAGAGCCCTGCCTTCCCTGCATGCAAATTTACCAGGCAAACAAAAATATTTGCAGCCACCCTGCCTCCACCACTTACCACCCACTTGCTGTTGCACACATGCTGTCAAGCTGGGTGATGCTTAAGTACCTGCACCATCCTCTTCCTTCATCCATTCCAGGAAAGCATCTGCCCTGTTCCCCCCACCCCCAAAAACCCTCTTAGTTTAAAACCAGACTCCAGCAGCTCTCTCTTATGCAGTCTAGGATGCTTCTTGACCAACCCCCTGAACACAAGAGCTTTTAAGACCAGAGAGTGAAGGCCCTTTGCCCTTGCTGCTTCACCCCAATGTGAGTAATCAGTCAATACTCTGGAGGTCATTAGCATCTGAAGCTTACCCTCCCGTGGAGGAGAGAGCAATAATTACTGCTACTTTCTCACCAACTTACAGTAAGGCTCTGTGGCCAGCTTTCTTATTACGAGCATGAAACCAAGGTATTTAAACCACCACAACAACAGTACCACCAATACATCAAAGAGCGAGGATGTTTGTTATGAACGAGCTGCTTATTCTAAGAAACAATTTTGCTAATTCAGCGGGGAGCTGGGCAGTGGGGAAGAGCAGCTTGCTCCTCCAATGATGAGAACTTCTCAGAAGAGAACTGCTCTGCTGCCAGCAGCTCCCCTGCATCCTTTGCCTTTGGAGTGGCAAGAGATACACCTCCTTCCATCCTCTGTGGCAGAAGAGCAGGGAGAAAGCGAGTCCTGCCTGTGTTGGGTGACTGGAGGGCTGCAGGGGGCTTTCTTGCAGATGCAGCACCACATCTCTGCCAGATCTCAGCCCCACACAACTCTGCTGTTGCAGAAACAAGCTTTATCACTGCCAGCCTGGTCCCCCTCAGACTGCTGAATCAACACCCACAGCGGTTCACAAGAAGCTCTAGGTCTTCCAGGTTTTCTCTGCTTCCTCAAAAAGGCCTCTGGCTTGCCATTTCAAGTTGCCTTTACCTCTAGCATCGTGCACTCTGTTGAAAAGAAATTCAGCGTGGAAGCCCTGGCTGTCAGGGAAGGTACACATCCTGGCAGGGCTCCCTCAGAAGGTCTGTCCCATACCTAACTGCTGAGGCCCTCAGAGCAACAACAAGCCTTAAATATCCAGCCTTAGCCCTCCCCCTGCACCTCCTCTGCCCTGGCTCTGCTGCTCCTTTCAAGCAAAGACCCTGGTCCCCAGCCCTTACCTGAGCTTACCCAGCAGGTAGGACCTCTTCAGCTTGACTTGTCTCCTCAGCATGACCCCAGACCTGCCTTACCATCTCCCACTTGCCCAGTGCTCACTGGACTGTTGGCTGAACCTGCTGTCCCTGCTAATCCTGCTCTGCTCACCCTGCCCAGGACCATACCTGTGCTGACCTTGTCCCACTCTGCTCATCTTCTCCAGTGGGGCACCCTCCACTCTGGGTACTCTACACACCCAGCTCAGGGGAGGGCTGGGGGGCTTGGGCATAGAGCTTAATGGGCTTAAATGGAGCTTTGGGGCCAGTGGGAAGAGAGTGTGTGGGCTGAGACCCAGGTGAGGCTCGTTGGGGCAATTAGTGCCTGCTGGTGTGCTCAGGTCCCTGACACCAAGTCTTTTCCAAGCTGGAGCTCAGACAAAGCACGGATGTCAAGCCATGTATCTTGCAAGGTGATTTATTGGGCTGTGTCTAATGAACTGTACACAACACCCTTGCTTGGTTAAGACACAGAGGAGATGGATGGAGCAAACAGCAAAGCTGTGCATACACCTATTTTGTCAATGTAAGATGTTTAAGACTAGATTCTACTCAGTTAGACCAGGATGGCCCACAAAGTCCAATGGGAAGAAGCAAGATCCTCACCCTCCAGAAGCTGGGAAGCATGATGTGCTCGTGGGTGGAGGTAGAAGGTAGGAGGGGCTTGAAAAAGCTTCTCTGTGCTCCCGGGGCAATGTGTTTCTCTGGGATCGCCCCACAACACACTTACAGCTCTGCAGGTCCTTTCTGCCGCACTTTCAGCAGGGAAAAAACACTGCAGCTGCACCACCTCAGAAGGTGCAGGGCTGAGCAGAACCCCACAAGCATCCTGCCACCGCAGCCTCACACCTTGTGCCCTGATCAGACTGCTATTCCAGCTAGCAGATCCTGAGAGGCGTCCTCTCTCCCAGCCTCCCTGGGACAGCTCGCCTGTGGTTTCCCAAGGCTTTCCATCCCCTGCCCTGGCCTCATCAGGTTTATTTCCCTTGCTGGGCTGAGGAGAGCCAGGCAGAGTTCTCCTTCCAGCACTTTGGCTGGCTGGTGGCACGGGCAGAGTTCAGGGCAGTAACATAAAGGCAAGGCAAGGGAAAAGCAGCGTTTCGGTTGCGCTCTGAAAACCCATGCAGCAGTTGCCCAGAGCAACCTGAGAGATCTAACCTTCAAACTGAAAATCAACCGAGAACCAGCCTTTGCTGCCCGTTCAGTCCCCGAGTTTCTCCTCTCGTTTACACTGCTGTTAAACTCAACTAAAGTTGGTGTAACAGGGGTCAGTGATCAGACCCAAACGTTCTGCCTTGATCTCTTTAATCTTCCATCCTTCGTTTTCATGCCAAACTCTACTTTTAAAGCTACATAAAAGAATCATCAGTGCTTTTTGAAGGATTCCATTAGGGCAACTATTTTGGGGATCTGAACATAAAATCCTGCTTTTTTCTAGTGCTCACAGCACTGCAGAACTAATAGAGCTCCGGGAGAGTTAATTGGATTATTTTTTTTTCACTCTTCCAGTTCCCCAACTTGTTGACTAAATCCCAGCTATTATCAGGAATATCACTACAGAGGACCTGCGGCTTGATCTGAAGCTCTGGGAAAGGATTTGTGTTGTGGTGTTCAGTAGAGATCATACTTTTACAGAAGGGAATCAAGCTTCAAGTCATTTTTCATTAATTAAAAACTATTCAGTATCCCTTTTGAGTGTTCCCTGCTGCCCCTCCTGAATGCCCTCCTTTCCTCGGCAGTTACATAAAACAAGCTTCTGAATGGTGTTTAAAACCAGCTTTACTGTCTTAAGACAATGCCTAGCATCTTCCATCTCTGACCTGTTTACCACTCTATTCTCTGTCCTGGGCAATTAAAAGGTTGAGGAGTACAGCAGCCCGGGTGTAATTAAATAAACAGGCCCCAGTGGCAGAGCACCGGGAGGTTAACTGAGTGCTCAGCCTCTATAGCTGATGCATCTCTCTTCCAGAGATGCTGATGTCCTGATTAGATACACATTAATTGAGATACCACGCTCATTTATGCAGAGGCTGGATGCAGCTGCAGGGAAGATGAGAAAGGCAGAGGGAAGGGGGAGGAGAGCAGGCACAGTAGTTCCCGGGCTGTGCAGGAGGGGTTGTGCCCCCTTTCTCCTGGGTGAGTTCATGGGAAGAGACTCAAGAGCAGGAGCCTGCTCCTGCTGTGGTCCCTGTGACCTGGTTCACAGACAGGGTAGAATAGGGAAAGGCCTCCAAAATAATAAATACCCTTGAAGCCACACAATACAGAAGAGGATCTGAAGCCCTAAGAGAGGAATCCTGAACTGTGGGAGCCAGCAGGGACCATCCACGTCAAGACTGGGCTGCCCTTCCCTAGAAAGGCCATGAGAGCTGGAAGGATCACATGGAAAAGTCTGGTCTGTCATGAAGGAGACACTTTAGAGCTCACACTGATGGTGTAGATTTGGGAGCTACTAGGAGATGCTTGGAAAACCTTCCTTGTGGCTAGCACCTTCCTACAGCTCCTTACACGAATAATAAGCAGCAGCTTTTGTGAAGCAGACTCACAACTAAGCATTGGCTGTAGGTGCAGAAGGTGCCTCTTGCTGTGGGCCAACATACATCGCACTGGAATAGGAGAATAGGCTTTAGTAGTTCTTGTGGGTCAGCACTTCCATTTTGCTGAAGATCTGGGCAGGCTTCCCTTTTGGTCCAGCTTCTGTCCCCTGCTGGGGGCAGAACAGAAGTTGTACCAGAAGAGTCCAATTCCCATGCCTTTTGTGTTTAACTGGTCTAAACGGCAGGACAGGCTGGCTGCCCCTTACGTTCTCCGTCTCCGGCCTTTTTCTGTCCCGCTCACACAACTCTGCGCCTTCCCTGAACATCTGGATTCAACTATCAAACAAGAGGCTTTCTGTAACGCATTCCTTGCTTCCCTCCCTGCTCCGTGCCTCGCAGGCTTTGTCCTGCTCACAGAGGGAATAAACACAAAGAGGGGGAGGTGGGAGACAAAGCCAGGGCAGGATGAAGGCATCGGGAGGTGAAAAAACTTTTTTTCTTTTCCTTTCCTGACCCCAGCTCGTGGCCTGTTGGACATGGGCTGCACAAATACAGGGATCCCTTTCAAACCCACTGCAAAAGCCTTCTGAGATTGCCCCGCAAAAGCTGCCCCGCAGTGGTCGTGGGGAGCAGAGGGGAAACCTTCCTGCCATCGCCAGGGGTGGGGAGGATGGCAGATGGATGGGTGGCAGAGGGATGGAGGATCGCAACCCTCTGCACCGCCGAGAAGCTGTTCTGTGGTTGGCAGGTATCGCAGGTAACTAACACTACAGCTGCAGGAATGGCACGTCTCATAAGCTTTTAATACCCCTGGACACACAGTAAGATCCAGCATCATGCTGTGTTTTGGGAAAGAAGAGATTCAAGGAGGTTGGCCAAGTCTGTGACCTCTGAGTGAGCGCAGCCACCCCTGCCAAACCGAATGCCGATGGCAGAAGATCTTAATAGAAATTAAAGTCCGTCCTCTTGGGCCCTCAGTGGGTTTAGAGATAAAACTGGGTAAGGTCTGGGAGAAATGGTTCACTTGGCCCACTGGCCTGCCCTCTGACAGAGCCCTCGATCACGTGTTTCTGGGAAAGCAACCAAATACCCTGCTGTGAACATCTGAAATAACAGCCCCCAGGGACATCTCCTGACCTCTCTCAATCAGAGGGTGGCTTTTGCCCTGAAGTACGTGAAGTTCAATCCCTTCTAGCTGATTTTTTATGCTGATGTGATCAGAGCAGGGCAGGAAGTATAAAGCCAGGTCCTCCGCGGCCATTAACTGGAAGAGCAACTTCTCAGAGCGCTGATGCTTTCCTCCTGCTGTGGTCTCACCTGGGGTGTCAAGGGAGAGGCTCTTGCCCTGGAATTTCATGTTCTGCAAGATCTCAGCTCAAAAAGCGGGGGCATGGCCTCACCATGGACATAATTGTGGTCTTGGAGACACCAGCAAGAGGGAAATGGTGAGGAGGGAGATGCCACTATGCCTAGGATTGCCACCTCTGAGCTCTCCTGAAGATACTGGAGCATTTTCCTGGGAAAAGGGAAGCGGAGGAGGAAATGCTACTGCTCCCTCAACACCCAGGTACTGGAAAGAAAGGAATAAAAGTGGTACCTCACTAACTGGACTCCCACTGGGTATTCTGAGGAATCCAGTTAGCGAGATGACTTGGAAGAGGTTAATTTAAATCAGCAGAGTTTATGCTGGAATGATCCCAGTGGAAATTACAGAGGCGGGGGGGTTGGAAACAGGTGGTGAGTTCTTGCTTCATATATCTAATTGTGAGGATGACCAACGTCCACATAAAACAACATCAGTGTTGAGTTAAGCAGTATCCCTTAAAACAAAAATGATGTGAATCTCCGATGCAAGACAGGCCTAGTAAAAGAGATATTATAAATCTAAGTGAAGCCCTCAAATTCTAAAGGGATATAAATCTAATTAAAGTGATATAAATCTAACTGAAGAAATACACTGTAAATCCAGCCAAAATGATATCCATCTCAGGAAAGAAATGCAAATGCACTAGAAATACCATAAATAAAATCAAAGCAATATATAAGATGTAATGGAAGCAATCTGAAACCTAAATCAAGTGATATAAACATAACAGAATGATATAAAACTAATTAAAGTGATTTATAAGATGGACATTTTGAAAAGAATCATGACCCACAGAAGATGAGAATAGCTGAAGAGATGGACCCGGACAGGTCTACGAACAAGAAAAAACACCTGTGGCTACAAAGAATCAAATAAGGTTAATTAGGTGCTGTGCTCCAGGGTAATTTCCAGTCACAGAAGGGGTCAGGGGAGCTCCCCTTTGAGTACAGCACCGAGTCTCAGCCGCTTCTCTCCTTACAAGGGGGGCGTTCGCATGGAGTAAACGCAAGGGAGTGAAGATAATGAGAGCGCCGCTCAGGGGAACCTCAGCGTCTTCCAGCCCCAGGTCCCGCAAGCTTCGGGGATGCTCAGTTAAGCAGGAGTTCGTGGGAATGAGCGTAATCCCCTGCACGGCTGAACGCACTCATCCGACTCCATGGGACGCGGCACAGCAAGGGGGGGCTGGGAGGGCCAGCCTCACGTCGAGGGTCGACTCTCAAAGCAGTTACGAGAGATCAGAATCAAGTGAAGCCTGAAGGAAAAGGTTAGGCGCGTTCTAGCCATACTTTGCTGGGTGCCACCAGCGGTGGGACCGACCCTCCGGAGCCGTTGGTGCAGTGGGCAGGGCAAGTGGTCAGTCATGAGTGGTGTCCCCCTCTCCCCTCACCCCCAGAGGGGTCCGGCACCCCCCCGGAGAAGGGGATGGGAACAGAGGCAGCCCGCACAGTCCTGTCTGAAACAGCTTCCCCAGGGAGGCTCATTGCCATTTCAAACTTTCCTGTATACAGCGGGGCCGTAAAAAATAATAAAGTATTTAGGGATTTTTTTCCATTTCACTTATGAGCAATGAACCCCTCCTTTCCCCTTCGCCTCCCGTGTCTAAAGGCAGAGCTGTCCCAAATCTTCTGTGTTTGCAGAGGAAGACAGTGGTTAGTATTTTTCTCTTAAACTGGAAAAATCTCCTTGGTAGCTTCCATTTTCATCCACTTTCACATAAAATAAATGCCTAAGGATCTTTTGGTTTTCACTTCAGTGATTTAATAACTGACCTAATACGACCACAATACGAATAATTAATAAGGCTGTTGCTTGTCTGTGGAAAAAAAATCAATTTCAGAAGACAGTCAGATCTGCCCCGAACCCTGTCTTCCTTGAGCTGAAAGAAGCTCTTTCTTTTCATTCTGAATAATAAAAATGTCCTCAGCTTAGCCTTACAATGAGCTTTTCCCTTCCAATCTTATTCCAAAGCAAAGTGCCATATGTTCTGTACTTAGGATTTCAAAATTTTCTCCTGCTTGAAAGTCATTTGGCATTTGAGCATCTGCAGTGGTCTGAATTTCATTTTTTCCAAGAGTAAAGGAAAATAATCTATTTTGTGGAAACTTACTGAAAAGCAGCAACCCCCTCTCTCCCAAAAACCCCAACCCCAACCCCAACAAATGTGGGTTAGAAATCAGCCTGGAGGGAAATGCAAATATTTTTTTCTTGCAGATTTAGCTGGAAATGCTTCCTATCCTTTCCTGGAACATTCATGCAAAATTCGGCAGTCTGTTGGACTGACGGGCCCATGGAATCACATAGCTTTAATCCCTCCCCCCCCTCGAGTTATCCAAAATGTCTGTTCACTTCATATACGGACAGATGCATTGTATTCTGTGCCACCGAATCTTGCATGGTCTTAAAGCTCATTGGAAATAATCCAGTAAACTTTCAGTTTATTATATTGTATTTTATGATATCATATCATATAATTTCTAGTCTTCTCATCAAAGCCACGTGGGGGGGTCTAACCACAGGGATCTGCTTGAAATTGGGTTAAAACAGCTGGGGGTGACCAGGAGCTCTGCTTTAAGGTGCCTCCAGCAAAACCTCGCGGAGCTCATTACCTGGAATTGAGGAGGTGGGCAGACCTTCAGCCTGGCTGAAATTCAAGCCTGATTTACCCCAAGCTGGAAGGAATGCGATGTGACGCTTGGAATTAACGCATGAGCTGGAAACTGGAAAACAGGGCTGGTGGCTAACAGCTAGAAGCTACACGGCAAATCCAGAACGAGCTCCCCAGAGCCCGGCTTCCCGCAGCAGCACATCAATGCCTCCTGCTTTCCTCTGGCCGTCAGTAACCCTTCAAATTATTTGAAAATTGCAAATAAGCCTCAGCCACAGTCTGTCACGAGGGAGTAAATCATACAGGTCACTAGAGCCATCCTTCTGGGCTAGATTTCTATAACGTTACACGGAGAAGGATTCCGCCTCAGCAATTAGTCCTACCCTGAGGCCAGTGCTAGTCCCTGCGAGGATGGGCTGGGATGTGGCCCTGGGGATTTCACATAGTGCAAAAGCGAGCCAGACCCAGCCCTGGGACTTAGCAGAGCTTCATGACCAGGCTGGTTCTCATCCTGTTCTGTCGCTGAGGTGGTTCCAGTCTGTATTGAACTGAAGCTGAAATCATTGTGGTGACAGAATTGGCAAACAAAAGCTCCAAAGCCACGCAGCACTCACTCTACAGCATCACTAAAAACTTTCCCGGTGGCTACAGGAGGATGGCTGTTGCCCGGACCAGCCTGAAACACAGTGAAAGCACCTTGGTGCATCGTCTGCCATGTGCATATGGTAACCTAGCATAATGACAGGGACTAATTCGGGCTAGGGAACATGGCTAGGTGTTATAGCAGGGTAAAGGATGGGGTTGCGATGATGTTTGAAGAAGGACGAGTAAGATTTTAGTCATGGTCGAGTACTTCTGGGGTTGAAGATCTGTCTTTGTGCTGCCTGTTGACAGCACCTGCCCAGTGAGACCCTGGCACTTCCCTGAGAAGCCCAGGTCTTGCTGCAATAAATGGAGTTAAGTGGTGAAATGATTATCCAGTCTGAAGAGATGTATTCAACAGGGTAAGGTTAAAGCAGAGAAGCATAGTAGTCTGGTAAGAAATAAAGCCAAAGCTCAAAAGCCAGGCTTGATGAATCTAGGAGCAGAATAGTTACAACGTCCAAGCCTGGAGTCTATTCCTGTGAAGGACCTGGGGTGGTGGCTGGCTCTGGGAGTCAGAGCAGCACAGCTTCTAGAGGCACCTCTTCAACTCAGACGTGAGGGATGCAGTCCAAAAAAAAAGGGAACAGAGGACCTTGTCCACAGAGGGAGCCTGGCAATCACATCTATAACCTTTAAAAGAGTGGGGACCTCCTTCGGGTGACATCTTCTGCCTGCACAGCCTGTGCTGCTTGTGGTGGAAGGGCTCTGGGGTCACCCTGCTCCCAGCCCAGCCTGGCAAGGGATGGGGCTGCCACACTCTTCACCTCTGAGCTTGGGGCGGACACGAGAGTTGAGTGTGAGGGCGGTGCAGAGGCTGCTCTACCTTACACGGGGGCGAGGGGCTGCTCCGTGTCTGCTTGGGGAGGCATTACCTTCCCTTCCTTCCTGAGCAGGGCTGTGGTGACGGCCCTGCCAATGCCCAGGAGTGGTGTCACCTCTCCCAAACGCTCTGAAGTGAAGCCGGTGGCTCTCACTCCACTCCGAGTTGTCCACTCAGAGTCCACTGTAGCTCAGGTCAAGGTCATGATCTTAGCATCACCAATTGATCACAGCTCTTGACCAACACTTGTAAATCTTTGTTGGGTGCTCCAATAAGCCACCAAACCAGAGGTGATGGAAAGAAATCCTCTCTGTGCCAGTTCCTGCAGTCCCTCTTACAGCTCCCAGACCCCGCTGCTGCTTTGGCTCCAGCTCCTGGATGCTGTTATGCCGACACGTGGCTCCTGGAAACGATCCATCCTTCCTTGTCTCTGTCTTCCGAGCTCAATTCCTAGCTCAAGGTCCTCCTGCCTGGTGTCCCTGCAGGCAGCGCGATGGAGGCAGGCCAAGGGACAATCTGTTCCTCATTGAGGTCATCCTGCAGCTTGCTGCTGATGTGGCATTTGGCAGATGGAGAAAAATAAAATAATAATAATAAAAAAAAAATGTCTTCCTTGCCTGGCCTCAGTTCCAGAGCTGCTGGTGAACTGGTAAAGCGTGAGAAGCACAAGGCCAGCAAGGGAAACCCAGCTCTTCCAGGTAACCCTTTCCTTTATACCCCCACCCTCCTGCTCCCGCACTGGTGGCTAAAAACCACAGCACCTCACCAGCTGGGCACAGTACCAGGACTTCAGAGGAATATTTTCCATCTCCCTAGGAGGTCTTTCCAAGGTCCTTTTCTGCTTTTATCCCTCCCCCAGTTATTTCAGAGCCAGGGCTTCCCCCCGCCCTGCTCCCAGAGCCCCCCCTCCTTGCTGGGAAGCTCTTTCCCCACAGCCCAGCTGAGCTGCTGTGTCATTTTAACGACCCAGCTCTAAGTGCAGCTGCCAAACTCAGACCGTTTCTCAGATTCTGGTGAAAAATCACAGCTGTCTGAGAGTTTCCTGTTGCTTTGCCTTCCCCCATTCGCTTCCCCATTAAGGAGGTGGGGAAAGCAGGAATGCAAAAGCTGAGAAGCCTTCGGAGCAAGGAAGTTTATTTTTCTTCTCTCCAGCACCTCAAAGGCAAGATGTGCGTGCTTTCCCTTTCTGTGGCACATGGGAGAAACCAGCAGCATCTTTTGAGAAGCTACCTGTTCCCAAATGCCAGAGCTCCCAACCCTCCCTCAAGAAAGAGCCAGGCTCTGAATTTCGAGTATCCCAAAGAGATACTGAAGATATCCCAAAGAGTATCCCTGAAGAGGTTTGGCTCAAGCTGTTACTCCATAGCTTGGGACGTGTCCTCCTGTCATGCTGTGGGGTAAAAACGGAGTCCACTATTAGATAACGATTCATGGAGGCAGAGAAGCGTGAAGTAAAACGGAAAGGGGGCACGAGAGATGGAATAAGAGAGAGCTACCACTGGGAAGTCCCCTTTGCGTGCCCAAGGCACTGCGGCGTGATGCTCAGAGCTTGGCTAAGGACAAAACAAGATGCTCCTGCTCGCGGCTGCCCTGCCAACCACTTCTAGGCTGGGCAGCCCACGAGTCGCCAAGAGTGCCAGGCTTGAGAGGATGCATCATGCTGGTTGTGGGGCGCTGCTGCAAGGGAGTCCGCGGCCCAGAATTAATTGAGCAGCTCTTAGCACGGCAGGAGGAATCACATTATATTCCCTTCACAGCTCGTGGGGCAGGAGTGCAAAAGAACAAGAATCCCTGACTGGGATGGAGCCACAAAAGGGTCAGGGCACTCTTGTCTGTATTAGCAAGAAAAGAGATACCTTCTGCTGGAGATAAGAGGCACTAAGCGCAGCAGGAGGGAGGCAGAGCCTGGCACTCTGTGCTCTGCCTGTGGAGAGCAGAAGCTCACCAAGCACATGCTGTACCCCGACGGGGTGCACAGAGGGGGTCCCGCTCCCTGCAAGCCCGCTCAGAAAATGCTTTTGCAACAGGGGGTGTAAAGCTTGGCACCCCTGGAGAAGCCAAGCAGGTTTGTGGCACCACTGGGAGCAAAGCCTGGGTTGCAGAAAAGAAATCTCCCTTTCCTTCTCAGTGACACCCCCAGGGAGCAGCTGGGGGGGCTGCCCCAGCCCACCAATGCCAAGGTGGCCTTGACCAAAAGCTGCTCCCACAGGAGGAGGCCAGCCCAGCTGTACCAGGACAGGAGGAATGACCCCTATTTTCCAGCTCCGGGAAACCATCCCACTGGTTTGTGAGTCACGGTTACAGGAGCGTGGAGGCTGGTACGTGCATGTAGGCTCTTGCGTGCTAATCACAGCTGAGGATGGAGATGGGGGAGGTGGGAAGTGTAGGGGGGATGAGTTCCCCTTCGCTGGTATGAAGAGATCCAGACAGCCCGCTGAGTCAGCGCGGGGTCAGCAGGGTGAAGCCAGACGGGCTTTGATTCCAACTGCCTTTCAGCTGGTGCCTTCCCACCACCCGGCTCAGCCCCCAGCGCAGGGACCATGTGTACGAGGGGGGCTCGCTTATCCCTTCGCCTCTCCTTCTGGCCCTAACCTTAGCTGGAGCCCTTCCCCACAATCACGTGGCGAGCATGGCTCTGTTTCAAGGGACAAAGTGCAGGAGTTTCTCATTAACAGAGAATGAAAACTGCCTGCTGTGATCCAGCTGCAGTAGCCCCGTTGGAGGAGGGAGAAAAAGCTTTGTGGGGGGAAAAAGGAGGGAGAAAAGGAAATCAAACAAGCACAACTGAATCAAACAAGCACAACTGCCTCGAAAAGCCTGAGCTGAGAGCTTCTGAGCCTTGTGCTGTTGTCCCCGTGCTCCTTTCCCCACGCACCCAGCTGAACCCCTGCTGACTCCAACATGACATGCTGGAGAGGACCTTGTCCTGCTCCCTGAGCCTCTTGGGGGACCACAGCAGCCATGACCTTGACCTCAATGTGACACCCAGCAAAACCCCTCTGGGCACACAGCATCCTCTGGAGCTTCCCTGCCCTGCCCTGGCACCTGCAGCCCATCCCAGGATGTTGGGAGCAGGAAGAGCACGGCCTTCCCAGGTTATATGGAAGCAGGGATCTGAATGAAGAGGAGAAGCAGGAGAAAGTGGTTGCTGCAGTATTTACATCTCCCTTTCTTCTGCCCCCCAAAAAGAAGAAGCAGAGATTGGATTTCCCCGAGGCAGCTCCCAAAGAATTTACCCAGCATTCAAAGGAAAAGGCCTCTTTTTCCCACCTACAGACTTGGCTGTAAAACCAGCCTCTCATTCTACAAGAGGAAAAAACCCATATTGTTAGTGAGAGCCCACGACTGCCAAACAGACGGACCCACGTGGGCCGGGGCTGGGAGTAGGAGTGAGACAAGGAGGGAATAAAACGGCCCTTTATCTGGTGCCCGGGTTGCCAGGGCTGGGGGTGTTGTGTAGTCAGCGTAACTGGAAAGGTCAAGTTTCATAACAGCCTGAAGACGGGGATCTTCCTTCTGGGGAAGCAAGGGGAGGAACAAGGTGATGAGCAGACAAGACAGATGGTCACTGACTCGCACGTGGCTTTTTCATACTGCAGGGGAGAGGAGAGATGATGGTAGGACATGCTATGTGCTTCGCATAACCTCGCGAGAGAGGACGGGAGAGTGACCCAGCCAACCTCCGTCATCATCATCAGATTCCTAAGCCATGGAGATGAAGGAGCAGACTGGGCAGAGATGGAGGTGGGGAACTGGGTGGCTGCGGGAGAGGTGGGGTGACAGCATGGGGCAGAAGGGAAGACACTGAGTTTGGATAAAAGCAAGGAGCACTGTTTTCCTTCCACTGCACTGACTCAGCACCGCGGAAATCCAGTCCCAGCGGAACTGTTTGTTTGTGATTGTTTATGGTGAAGTGAAACAAGCTGCTCTCCTCTTACCCCCAACACACACATCCACTCGCTGGCACATTATGCAGCAAGTTAATCTAAACTGAGCGAGGACCTGCCAGCATCTGCTGCAGCTTCCCCGATCCTCCCTTCCTCAAGGGAAGTTACAAGCGGTAGAATCATCCTCAGCGTTGTCCTCCCAACAAACGCCTCTGCTTTTCCCCAGGAAGAGGTGGTGGCGTTGGCCGGGGTGGCACGCTGTTCCCTTAGGGACCTTTTATAGAACCTCTTGCTGAGGGTGAAGGGCAGGTTGCAAGAGACAAAGCCCTGATCCTATTGCCATGGAGATGTTAATTCAAGCTGAGTTCAAAGGAAATTGTTCCAGCTAAAGCTAACAAGCCTGGCAGGAAAGCCCTGCTGTCAGTTGAAAGAGGCCAGCTTCTCGTAAAAGGGGAAAGGAGGTGGGGTCAGAAAGAGGGGGCCCCCCGTTCAAAACACAAGCTCCAAACAGACGCAGCCCTGTTCCCTGCCTTTGAGCAAAGCCTCCCCCCCGCCACCGAAGCCACCAGCCGTGAAGCAAGACAGCAGAAGATGCCAGGCAGTCTCCTCCAAGCCTGGACCCTTGCAGAAGAGGATGGCAGGGAGTCGGAGGAGCTGGGCACGATGTGATGGGCACACACTCGGGCTATCGCAGCTCTGCAGCCGCCTGCTGGGCCCTCCCCGGTCAGGTCACAGAACCACAGAATCACCTAGGTTGGAAGGGACCTTTTAAGATCATCTAGTCCAACCAATGGGGGGGGGAAACAAAAACCAAAAAACACCAACACAAAAAATTACAAAAAACCCAACAACCATAAACCCCACC